>OX104121.1:42764802-42965562 GCA_944474755.1 Limnoperna fortunei | reverse complement strand
TTACGTTTTCTACTATGAAACTAAAATGTTTAACATCTTCTTGAGTTAATTGAGGCATGTCCTTTCCCCCCGAATCGCTTGCTATGGGGGCAGCCATCTTGGATATTAAACTTTTGCTTTTGACGGCGACGGATATGCAATTAAATCCGATTTCATTTCAATCCTGGTCGTTTCGCCCCGAGTACCGTTCGCCTCTGGGTCGTTTCGACCCGAATCCCGTTCGCACTGAGTTGTTTCACCCTGATTCCCGTTCGCACTGGGTCGTTTCGCACGTACATTATAATACATATAACATGTATAATGATAGATAATTGTCTATTACGTTTGCTTTTGTTATGGTTTCTTTAATAATTTACTTTTTTTGTTGAAGTGCATGTTTTAACTCTTTCCATCTTTGACGTATCATGGATCAAAATTATTAAAATGTACAGAAAAAAAAAAGAAATTTTAAATATATTAATTTTATTAAGTCAGTTTAAAACATATGTACTGCTCTACAGTAAAAAAAAAGTTATACCCGTCTGGAATTTACGGTTCTGCTTTTGTCGTACTGCAGGATATAATTACAATGAATACAAAGAATAGACATCGTGAAGGTTGAGTGTGAAATGATTGCCACTGGTGTGGCTCATATTTATATATTCAAATGAGTTTTACAGCTTTTGTTTTCGCTAATCAAATATTTCACAAATTACTTTGAACTTTTAATTAACTGACACGATCAAATATAAAAACACCTTTGATCTAGAGTTTTACAGCTTGTGCCACCGTGTCAGTTAATAAAAGTTCAAAGTAATTTTTTTAAATGTTTGAACAAAACCAAAACATAAGCTGTAAATCTCACCAGAATATATACATATGAACCACACCAGTGGCAATCATTTCACTTTAAACCTTCATGATGTCGCTTCTTTGCATTCATTGTAATGATCCTGTACGACTAAAGCAGCACCTTAAATGCCGCTGAGACTGGTATAACTGTAGAGCAGACTGTAGAGCAGATTAGCCCTAAGAGACGTAATAGAGCTAAAACTCACATGCCAGCAACCGTTGAGAACAGCACAACTTAATTTGTGTAACTGGGGATTTTTTAAATATTTCTTCGCATTGGGAATTTAATGTGACATTTTAAAAGATTTTATGTTTTATGTGTTAATACAGTTGCAAAGATATTGCAAATCATTGTACCAAAAAAATAATCATAACTCAAAAGCTCTTTTATCTACAAGGGTTCCAATTTAAACATACGATAACAAGATTATATATATTTTATGGACTTTTGTGAATTACGTTACACATAGTTCTACTATTGTAAAGTCTAATAAATATCTGTTTGGTTTAATTTCAAGTCATATAAATTGTTAAGTATTGTCTAAAATGGTTAACAAATGCACAGATTTATTTAAATGGTCTTTAGACTTTAAAAATAACAGAGTATATCAACATTGAAATATAGACACTTTTTTCTTTAAAATCGTCTGTTTTTTTCTTTTTATTGATCATGCATCAAAGAGTTGACCGATATCTTTTGGTTAATGTAGGATTCCTTAAATGTTTTATTTGGTAAATCAATTATATATCTATCATATGTGTTTTATATGCATATGTTTGATATAGTTACAGTAGAATGAAGTAACGTAATACCACCACATGTTTTATTAAGTTTTTCTTGGTGTGAATTTGTTATTCAAGAGCTACCTATATTTTGTTTTCTAATTGTTCAAATACAGTCCTTCCAAAATAAATACATTCGTCTTGTTTTCAAAGCCGAAAATCTTCAGCCATTTTTCATGTGCCAGTGGCGCACTTTTAACTGACTTTGAATGTATATTTAAAATTAAATTATAATGGATATTTCTAATTTCTCAACAGGTTATAATCTATAACACTATAACCTGTTCAGAAATGTGAAATATTCCTGAAATAAATCATCCCATATCTTTTAGATATTTGAAGTCTTGTTTTTTAACAGACAGTGATGATTTTGGCCAGCGTTTATAGCGTAGTTTAGTGTTCATATGGAACGACATCCAACCAGTTGGAGAATTTTGTTAGAAAACTGGACCGGGTGCTGTAATTGGATGGCAATACGGGAAAATCACAGACACCCAAGTGAAACGGTTTCTGGTCTTCGACGAGGCTCTGTAGAGTTGTAGACCAAAAGAAATCTTTTACGCGATTCTATTTCTCAATAATTCGTTAAAAAAATCCTGTGCTGTTCTGTTGGAAGATGTCAACAAATAGAGATATCTCCCCAAAAGTAATTTCAAATATAGATTTTTGGCGTAAACGTGTTTGTTTTATGTTTACTGCTATCATAGGTGTCTGGTCAATTGGTCCCACATGCAAATTGGTCCCAGCCAATTCGTCCCAAGTCTTTGCCAATTGGCGTCACAATTCATTTCTACGGGAAAAAAAACAGATCAAAACGTGAAATTCTTATCTCGCACACTGATTGAGAAAAATACGTCGTTTTTATTACAATAAATACGTTACCATCATAAATTTAGATATTCTCCCTATTCGCAGCTTGTGAACCGGAAGTACTGCAAATAAAATACCCTTTGAGGCAACCCCCATTCCCACCTGGCGCATGTGCGACCATACTCTCCATCATTTTTTCCGGTTTACCAAAGCAGCACGCACGTGAATTTGTTGCAGCCAAAGACTGTAATATTCGGAAGAGTTTGTGAAGATTTTTGTTGTATAATAATTGTATTAATTACATTATTTTGTGAGAGTTGAGGTAATATTTAGAATAAAAGACGTACTTGAACATGTCAATGTCACAAAACATCGGTGACAAGGAGGACGGTATAGAATTGTCCCCATGGCGGTCATTGACCACCACTGATGATTTTTGGGATAAAAGTGTAGCCTCTGATGCTTCCTTGTTAGTTCCAGGGTTTATTGCTTCCGCCCCTCGTACCTCGGCTTCTCAGCTTAGGCTTTCGGCGGTTAGTAAGGCTACCCATACTATTACTAGACCTGTGGACACCGTGGTTAGTTTTGAGGTAAGTTCTGTCTCCACTTCTGAGACTTTCCCCACGGGTACAAGGAGTGACTCTTTTGCTAGGTCAAGGTGGCCTTTGAATAATCAGTACCCACCTCTGCCGGGCTACCCCCCTTATGACCGTTTTTCCTTGCCCCCTGGTTGGCAAGGTTCTAGGGACATGACTAATAGGGTGCCTTTAGAGTCTTCTCCTAGTGAAGATATAAAGGCCCTGACATGTTCGATCTCCAAATTGCAAGCTGTGGTTAATGCCCAATTCTTGCAATTGGGGAATCGAATATCTCTCCTGGAAAATAGGACTCCTTCTTTTTCTGAGTCATCCAACTTAGCAAACCAGGCTCCTACTGCTATCCAGGAGGAGAGTGATAGCATTTCTCTGGCTCCTCGTAGTCAAGAAGCAGTTTTCTTGTCAGAGGATAAGGATTCACTTTCTGCAACAGCAGATCCTAGATCTCCTGTTGCACAGGAAACTCCATCTTCGTTTCCAGATTCTCTGAGGAATAGGGTGTATGCCATTCAGAGGGAGCTTGGTAGCTTCCCTCTATCCTCCCCTCCTCATAAGACCATTCCACCGTCTGATTTTATGACGTGTTCTGGTCTTGTTAAGGACAA
The DNA here is from genome assembly GCA_944474755.1 of Limnoperna fortunei. Lineage (NCBI taxonomy): Eukaryota > Metazoa > Mollusca > Bivalvia > Mytilida > Modiolidae > Limnoperna > Limnoperna fortunei. The sequence goes on along the minus strand of OX104121.1, from coordinate 42,961,937 downwards.
CCCTAAGGGTTATAGGTCCTTTCCAGAGTCTGGACATTTCAAGTCTGCCTTCTTGACTATAAATTCTACTTTACAGGAGTTAGCTTCTTCAACTCCTCAGAAGTTCACTGGTTTTAGCCCTTTGTCTTTACCAGGTAAGGTCAAGCCGAAGGATTTTGAGATCCATGGTTCTTCCATGGGAAAGTCGGCCCCAGTTGTTGATAAGGCTTTTTCTGGGGTTTTGGGTTCAAAACCAGTGGATGGTTTGAGGTTAACTCAGGCTTTGTGGGAGTCAGAGAACAACCTCAGACATTTGTCTTCAGTACTCCAGAATGCTGAGCATTTTTTGGCAGCAGCTGGAACCTTGCTGAAAGACAAGGGAGAGGAGTTAAACGAGCTTAAGGCTCTTCTCCTGCAAGTGGATGGTAGCCTAGGGGCCTCGCAGTTACTGTTGCTTGGCACTCTGGCTAACTTTTCCTTTGCCAAGAGGCAAGAGATTTTAGAAAAATCTCCTGTCTCTGAGGTTTTGCAGGAGTCGTTGTTATTTCCTCCTCTTTTTGAGGAGAAATTGTTTGGGATGTCCTTGGATAAACCTCATACTAAGGTTAACAAGGTCCCTCCCACTGTGAAAGTTGATGTTCAACTTTCTGATGGTTAAGAGGAAAGTGTCGACATCTCAGTCACACTCCTCCTCTGCCAAACCTCAGGGTTCAGTATCTCGGCCCACACTTGGTGGGAAGAGATCAGCTAACCCTAGTTCTGCTGATCCTTCTTCTTCTGCTGGCAAGAAGCGCAGATTTGTGAGGAGTAAGAAACAGCAGAAATGATGGGCTTTCCCCTCCGGTAGTACTTCCCCGGGTTCCCTTGGAAAAGGTGTATTTTACTACTCCTCTTCCTGGGATCCCAGTGGGGGGCAGGTTGTCTCACTTTCTTCCTCAGTGGCAACTGATTACAGAAGACAAGTGGGTTCTATCAGTACTACGGAGGGGAATGGGACTTCATTTTCAGGAGGTCCCCCCCATTGTCGTCAGTTCTCTTGGATCTTTCCCAGACAAGAGATTCTGTCAAGAATCGATTGTTGCAGGAAGAGGTGGGAAGCCTGCTTCAGAAATGTGTGTTGGAGGAAGTTATTCCACCAATCAGTCCAGGTTTTTATTCCCGTCTATTTTTGGTCCCCAAAAAGAACGGGAAAATGAGACCTGTACTAGACCTTTCGGCCCTGAATCGGTTCTTGGTGGTTCACCATTTCAAAATGGAAACCAATAGGTCAATCAGGGCATCCATCCTTCCTGTGATGTGGACTACCTCTCTAGACTTGACCGATGCTACTTCCATATTGGAATAGCAAACAGGTTTCGGAGGTATCTCAGGTTGGTGTGGGCAGGCAAGGTTTATGCTTTCAAAGCAATGCCCTTCGGCCTTTCCACGGCCACTTTGGTATTTACAAGAGTGTTTCAGACTGTTGTGGCTTTTCTTCACACCCAATCGATTTTCATTCACTCTTACCTCGACAATTTTCTGGAGAAGAATCAGTCAAGATTTCATTTTTCTCGGGGAAATGTACCTTACAGTCTTGGGCCTTGTTGTTCCTCCAGAGGAAAAAATTCTGAAGCTGCACCAGCTAGTGATCGAGATTTCGCAAGCCTCTACAATCCCTGCTCGACGTTTCCTTCAGTTAGTGGGTTTCCTGATATCACTGATGGACATAGTACCGTTGGGTCGCCTTCACATTCGACCTATTCAGTGGTATCTCATGGAGTTTTGGCATCCAGCATCTCAGGAATGGGAAGCTCTCATTCCTGTGCAGCCTCAACTTTTCCCTCATCTCAATTGGTGGTTACAGAGGGAGAACCTACTAAAAGGTTTACCTCTAGATCCCCCGGCTCCAAAACAGACGCTGTTTACAGACGCCTCCCTTTCATGTTGGGGCGCTTATCTGGAAGGCAGGTCAGATTCAGGCCTTTGGTCTCCTCTCGAGTTGGAGGATCACATCAATGTTCTGGAGATGAGGGCAGTTTTTCTGGCCCTGAGACACTTCTTAGAAGTAGTTCAGGGTCAGCCTCTGTTGATAGCCACAGGCAATTCAACTGTGGTGGCTTATCTTTAGAACCAGGGCGGAACCCACTCTTACCCTCTGTTTCTTCTCTGCAGAGAGATTCTTCTGTTTTGCAACAGAATCGATACTTCTCTGACAGTGAGGCATGTACCAGGCAGACAGAATCTTCTAGCAGATCTCCTATCTCGCTCTCAGAATCCTGTGAATACGGAATGGGAATTACATCCAGCAGTTTTTCAGCAGATCATTCTGTTGTGGGATCGTCCCCACATAGATCTGTTTGCAACCAGTTTAAATCACAAACTGGAAACGCATGTATCTCCTATTCCGGACGACAAGGCGATAGCAGTAGATGCTATGTCGATTCCTTGGAAAGGGATGTTTAGTTACATGTTTCCTCCCTTTTGTCTCCTTCCCAGAATTCTGTACAAGGTTCGCAAGGACGGTTGCCAGACCATTCTTATTGCTCCAGCATGGCCGATCCGCGAGGCAGAGTTGGTTTCCAGATCTGCTGCAGTTGTCCTGCGCAAATCCTCTTTGTCTTCCTCTTCAGAAGGATCTATTACCCCAGTTCAAAGGCAGGAAGCTACACTCAGGTGTTCAGCTTCTACGTCTTCACGCTTGGTTGCTATCAGGTCAGGAATCAGAAAGAGAGGCTTTTCTGGCAGGGCAACCAAGCGTATCTCTGGATCAGTTAGACAATCCACAGGGGCCATCTATGATTCCAAGTGGTCAATCTTTTGTTCTTGGTGCAACTCAAAACAAATTGATCCTCTCTCAGCCTCTGTACAACAGTTAGCTGATTTTTTTCATTTTTCTTTTTGAGGATCAAGGTTTTGCACTATCTACTATTAAAGGTTATAGGTCTGCTATTTCCAGAACTATTCACCTTTCTGGAGGTGAGAATTTTGGAGAAAACAAGTTTTTGTCTCTCCTTATTAAAATTTTTACTTGGAGCGTGCCAAAAAGAGACGTTTGGTTCCTCCTTGGGACTTGGCTGTAGTTTTGTAAGCCTTACAGCTTTCTCCTTTTGAACCATTGTCATCTACTAGTTTCCAACATTTATCTTATAAATGTTTTCTTCTGGCCTTACCTTCTGGACGGAGGAGAAGTTAGATTCATGCTTTTTCAATTTCTGAATCCTGTATGCGATTTACAGCAGACAAGACTTCAGTGACACTGTTAACAGATCCTTCTTTCCTAGCCAAGAATCAATTGGCAGACAAAGGCTCTGGGATTATCACCATTCCATCCTTACCTGCAGTGGCCGGTGATAAGAATTTGTGTCCAGTTAGAACTTTGCTGGAATATTTGTTTAGGTCTTCTAGTCTGAGAAGACATAACTCTACCCGTCTATTTATACCTATTAAAAAGGGAGTGCGGGATATTTCAGCAAAAACCATTTCTACTTGGATTTGTCAAACGGTCCTTATGGCTTACAAATCCTCTCTTCCTAATACTTTATCTAAGCATCAAGTTAAGGCTCATGAAGTAAGAGCGTTAGCCTCCTCCTGGAATATTTTTAATTCCTCTTCTTTATCTGAGGTTTTGTCAGCTGGTTATTGGAGGTCAGACAGTACCTTCTAAAACCACTACTTGCGCTCTATGCCCCATCATTGTGACAACGTCTTTGATTTGAAACCTTTGGTTACTGCTCAACAGGTGGTGGTTCCCCCAATTTTGAGGGGGATTCAGCATTACGTTAAATTCAGTTTATATCAAAATTTATGACGGTAACGTATTTATTGTAATAAAAACTCAATTTTTAGAATTAAAATTTGATTTTGTAAAATAAATACTTACCATCATAAATTGAAGGTCCATCCCACCTCCCCTTCATCCCCCTCTGGGAACTAGCTGTTTGGTTCACAGAAAAATGATGGAGAGTATGGTCGCACATGGGAATGGGGGTTGTCTCAAAGGGTATTTTATTTGTAGTACTTCCGGTTCACAAGCTGCGAATAGGGAGAATATCTAAATTTATGATGGTATTTCTAAGTATTTATTTTACAAAACCAAATTTTCATTCTTAATTCTAATTGAGTTTTCAAGATATATTCGCTCTCGTTAAAGGAGGTGGGAATTGTAATGCTGATCACGTGACGTCATACAAATATAGGGCACTTTTAGTTTAAAACGGCAACAGTTGTTACGAAATGGGACGGCGTAAGAAAGACTATACAAAACGAAACCTGTGTTGTGTTGTGCCGGGGTGCAAAGCCAACACTAAAAATAAATTTATGGAAATGTAGTTTTATTCTGTTTTATGCCGTTTACACGATGTTAAAAGACGGTGCGTAGAGGAAAGTGCCCTAAATAAAATCACGTGATACAATAAATCACGTGATATGATACAGCGAACTGCCTATCTTGAAAACGGCGTATTGTATCTATCACAAGTGGAAAGGCGAGATAAGAAAATTTCAAACCTAATTTAGGGCAAAGATATCTTGTCCGTCCCGACGCTCTGCCGAGGGATTCGACAAAAAGATATCTTTGACGGCGGGTTTGAGATTTTCTTGAATCGACTTGCCACGTGTGATTTGATACTTTTTCTCACCAGAGTTGCAGATTATTTAGGCATTTCTTCAGTATGTTTGGTGCCATTTGTGTATACGTAACTGTAACGTCCATGAAGTCATAATAAACTGACGTCACAATAAGCTATCTCACCCATGAGACATAAAGGATCTAACACCGGTGGGAGGGCAAGACGGAAAAATCTCAGACACCCAAGTGAAAAGATTTCTGGTCTTCAACGAGACCAAAAGTAATCTTTCACGCGGGTGTCTGAGATAAATAGGATCTAACACCAGTGGGAGGGCAAGACAGAAAAATCTCAGACACCCAAGTGAAAAGATTTCTGGTCTTCAACGAGACCAAAAGTAATCTTTCACGCGGGTGTCTGAGATATATAGGATCTAACACCGGTGGGAGGGCAAGACGGAAAAATGTAAGACACACAAGTGAAAAGATTTCTGGTCTCCAACGAGGCTCTGCCGAGTTGGAGACCAAAAGAAATCTTTCACGCGAGTGTCTGAGATTTTCCCGTCTTGCCTTACCACCGGTGTTTAATTCTATTTCTCACTAATTCCTTAAAAAAATCCGGTTCTGTTCTGTTGGAAGATGGCAATAACAAATAGTTATCTACCCTGAACGTAATCTCCAGTGTACAAATGTTGCGTCTGTTTGTTTTGATGTTTAGCGCTATCATATATTGTATAAATTGGGTCATGGAAGCTAAGATATGTTGTTTTCATGTTAATATTTAAAAACAAACATAGTAAACCAACACAACTAATTTAAAAGCAAATATTTTATAATTTGTATTTCTGAACCGACAGTTGACGTCACAATACATTTTTACGGGGAAAAGGAGCATGAAATTCTTATCTCACCCACGGGTTGAGACTGGTATCTCAAATGGCTAAAAATAGGTACCACGCTGTCTCATTAGTGAGAATTTCCCGTCTTGCGCTACCACCGGTGTTTGATTCTATTTCTCGCTAATTCGTTAAACATGTTAAAAAGTACCATGCTGTCATGTTTAAAGTTGTCAACAAATAGAGTTATCTACCCTGAACGTAATCTTCAGTGTATAAGTTGTTGCGTCAACGTGTTTGTTTTGATGTGTTACCGCTATCAGATTGCGGCATAAATTGGTTCATGGAAGCTAATGTTAATATTTAAAGAGGCCTAGTAAACCAACACAACTAAAGCATATTTTTATGAACCGACAGTTGACATCACAATACATTTTTTCGAGAAAGGAGCGAGAAATTCTTATCTCACCCACGGGTTAAGATTATACAATTATCACCCATAGTTGGTGATTTCTGTCACCGAGAAAGTAAGGTCACCCAAGGGTGACTTACTTTCCAGGGGAAAGAAATGCCGGGTCACGTATCATCTAGGGTGATAACTGTTATATTATATCGAATATTTAAAAGAAAACAATTCAATATTTGCAACATATTTTGGACATTGTAACCTTTTTCCACAGGAAAAAATCCAGCCCATACAATGTAGACAGAAACATGTTAACATATACTTCTGTTTTGTTTGAATGTTTTATTATGTACATGTACATTTATCCAAACATCTCAATCACGTGCAAAATCTCACGCGAGGGTGACCTTTCCATGCAACCCAACGGTTACCGGTTAACCCAGCGAAAAATCACTTGTCAGGTGACGGCGTCTAAGCGAATCAAAATAAAGATTTCTATATGAGTATATAATATAAGGATTTCTCAATCGTCTAAATATAGGTACCTCGCTGTCTCATTAGTGAGAAAAGGGCATCTCAACTGGCTAAAAATAGGTACCACGCTGTCTCATTATTGAGAAATTCTGTTCCTATTATAAAACAAAACACACACATGAAATAAAATTAGTCGTGACATAATTGTATACTGTCAGGCATTAAGTAGAAGTCAGGTTTTTTCTCTATTTTATTTTCTTGAAAACGCACGTGACAAAAACAAATAAAAACCCGTACAGGTTTAATATGTTTAAAATAGATTACAACCTTTTTACGGGAGAAAAAAATTGTTATTTAGAATTGTTCTGTAAATAAAAACTAAAAAATAATAATTTAATTTACTATTTGATAAATATAAAGTTTAATGGCATATGCAACACCTCGCAACTTTGCAATCAAATAATTGCTACACGTCTATAACTATATGTATGTACATCATTCTATGTATTATTGATCATATAGGTGTATAGTGCTGCCGTCTGACGGTGCTGTATGTAAACAGGAATCCATTCTAAAAATAATAAAAATTAAAAAATTAAAATAAAAAAAACCTCTAAAATAGAATTAATTTATAACCGATTTTTTGGTACGTAATAAAGTGAAATATGACGTGCTTTAAACGTTTTGGGACAACAGCCATGATAAAAAAGATTTGAACAACACTCGACGAGGAGGGCGGGTCTTGAAAGGCTGTTTCAATTACAAAACCGTAACTCCCACAGAAAAGCTATTGCGTATCGTATTAATCTTATAAATAGCGACAAGCGCTATAATTATCAGTTGCAATATATTGACTGCCGTTACAGTAAGGGAACAGCCTTCTTAGATATAGGTACGTAAATATCCGAAATGTACAGTAAAAGCGAGCACAGCTCTCAGCGGGCAGAGAAGCTGCCCGCGAAGAGCGGTGTGCTCTAGGGCAATTACGTGTCATGTGATCAAAATGAAATCACGTGATCAAAATCTGCTTAATGCTGATATTGAATTTTTTTCGTCCGGAAGTTGATATCGTCAAAAACTGTAACAAAGTGAATGCAGAAGAGCACTAAATTAATTTTAAAGAAACACTAAAAAATTAAGTTGACATCGATAAAAAATAAATGTTATATTTAAAAATAACAACAACAATTTTGTACTATTTTTTTGTAATCTCTAAATCGATCTTTAAAAACTGACAATCATATTACATTTCATGTGACGTCACCATAACAAAGAAAGTCGTCACGTGACCACTGGAATTTAGAGGCACTTTTAGGGTGTTCGGAGTAACGTCAATTATGAAATGCACATTATATATTTATAATAACGGACTATATTGTCTGTGCTCGCATATTGTCAATGTCTACTCTATATTATTCTTATTAGATTAGAAACAATTCACGGAGGCTGTTGTTAAGCATGTTTTACAACGCGATGGCCATTTATGTCGTTATTTATTAAATCGTTTGAACAGTTTATTAAATCGTTACAACGATTTATTAAATCGTTACAACGATTTATTAAATCGTTTCAACGGTTTATTAAAACGTTTGAACAGTTTATTAAATCGTTACAACGATTTATTAAATCGTTTCAACGGTTTATTAAATCGTTTGAACAGTTTATTAACTAGTTACAACGATTTATTAAATCGTTTCAACGATTTATTAAATCGTTTCAACGATTCATTAAATCGTTACAACGATTCATTAAATCGTTACAACGATTCATTAAATCGTTTGAACAGTTTATTAAATAAATCGTTGTAACGATTAATAAATCGTTCTAACGGTTTAATAAACCGTTCAAACTATTTAATAAATCGTTGTAACGATTTAATAAATCGTTGTAACGATTTAATAAATCGTTGTAACGATTTAATTAATCGTTGTAACGATTTAATAAACCGTTCAAACGATTTAATAAACCGTTGTAACGATTTAATAAATCGTTGTAACGATTTAATAAATCGTTGTAACGATTTAATAAATCGTTGTAACGATTTAATTAATCGTTGTAACGATTTAATAAACCGTTCAAACGATTTAATAAACCGTTGTAACGATTTAATAAATCGTTGTAACGATTTAATAAACTGTTCAAACGATTAAATAAACCGTTGAAACGATTTAATAAATCCTTGTAACGATTTAATAAACTGTTCAAACGATTTAATAAACCGTTGAAACGATTTAATAAATCGTTGAAACGATTTATTAATTCGTTGGAACGAAATAATTTTTTTTTCTATTTGTTGTTTGGCACGAATAAGCCGTCGTAATAAACCCTCAGCCTTCATGAATTATTTCTTAAACATTTATCTGCAACATGCTGTGAATAAAAACAAAATGCGATACGATATATTTTAGTAGGTTTTGATTACCACAACGCCAAAAATCCGTTATACATTGAAGATAATAAGGTAATGACGTCATAAATTGTCCCGACACCACGAAATTCCACATTTACTTAATTGCTTCGTCCTTCATTGGTTAACATGGGTTCAAATATTTTTGGCTTTTTATATTAATATAACTTATAACCTTATAAATACCTTAATGTTTACTGCAATGGCTGTCCAGAACATTCCATTTGGAATCATTTCTACACCGGTAGCCCGTCTTTGCCATTTCATAAATACGATTCCACTGACCAAGTAAACGATTGCCAAGCCTAATAAACTAAAATTAATTGAGGAGTTTTTCTAAGTTGATGTCCATAACAATTTTTTAACACCTTCAGCACCCCTGTACACACTTCGGCTTCGCCTCAGGGCGTACTTGGGGCACTTCAGTAGTTAAAATCTCCATAATATCTACGGATATGAACGTAATATATAAACGTATATATAATGCATAATTCCAGCCTTTTACATTGGTAAACCTGGGATAAATCCGTTACCTTCGTTATAACCCGGGTGTATGGAAATTGTACCACAAAAGTACTTTTGGAAAGAAGTACTTTCAGGTGGGTCAATTCCCTACACTCGGGTAATAACGTAGGTAACTGATATTACCAGTTTAAAAAGTGTCATGACTTTTACCAGTATACAAAGCGTCATATGACTTTTACCAGTATAGAAAGCGTAATATGACTTTTACCTTTATAAAAAGCGTCTTACGACTTTTGCCAGTGTAGAAAACGTCATATAACACATTTCGATTGTGTGTCTGCAAACCAAAGGAATCGTTAAGACTGTTTGCTCTCGATATCATCAACGATTTATCACCAGCTTACCTGACCATTGAAGTTACGTGATAGATGAAACAGGATAGCACAGAAGAACAAAGTACAAGAAGAAATAAAAAAATAAAGTCTTACGATATACAAATAATGGTTCCTATACTTAGACCACCCGTAGCTTCTCCCTCGGTTGGTTTATTAGGATCGGTTGGCTTTGGACCTTGTGCGCATCCGTCAGGGCAAGCACACTTTGTTTCCAAATTAAAATACTAAAATATAATAAAATAGTTGTACATTTTGAAAATGTGTATAGTTAGTATACTATTTTTTATTTCAGCCTTAAGCTTAGAAAGGCTTGATTGTTGATTGATTGGGTGTTTGCTTTATGTCCAGAGAGCAGTATCTCAGCTATATACAGGACGAGAACATATTAACAAAAAAAAAAAAAACAATTCGGGAAATATGGACCTAAGGGTAAAAATTGGGAATGCCAAGCATGTAATATAGGTATGGACTAGTCCAGGGTTTTTGTCTGACGGTCTACTCCGTGGTTTTCGTCTGATGGTCTAGTCCATTGTTTTCACCTGATGGTCTCGTACATGGTTTTCACTTAATGATGCTCTAGTCCATGGTTTTCGCTTGATGGTCTAGCCCACAGTTTTCACCTGATGGTCTTGTCCATGCTTTCCTCTTCCATGGTTTTCGCTTGATGGTCTAGTCCATGGTTTTTTGCCTGATGGTCTAGTCCATGGTTTTTTGCCTGATGGTCTAGTCCATGGTTTCACCTGATGATCTAGTCCGTGGGTATCACCTGATGATCTAGTCCGTGGTTATTGCCTGATGATCTAGTTCATTGTTTTCGACTGAAGGACTTCTGAATCCGAACTTCATTGTTAACCATGTACAGAGGTGTATTCTTTATTCTTTAATTATGCTAGTGACAAGGAAAACGTTCATGACTGACGGAAAAACCACATGTCAAAATTGAATAATTATGTACAAAGAAAAGAAAAAAATATTTAACAAATATTTGCGTCCTTAATGCATTGTATATGCGATATTTTAGAGTAGAACTTAATTTTAAGTCCCAATAGGTCAGGCATATCCCAGAAATTACATATTGGTTTTCGATTTCTGAGAAGATTGTTTTCATGTCATTAGTACCGGACCAGTTGACTAAATAAATGAGGAAATAAAATATAATAAAAAATACATATATGCGGTGCTTTGAGTGTTTCATTACAAATGCATTTCTGCGTTAATATTTGCCCTTTTTATTGTCTCATTGAAATTGCCAAAGGAAAAGACTAAAATACGATTTTACCTTTATTGGGAAGCACCATTATACACAATGACGTCATTGTGAGGTCATTATCTGGTAATTTCCAAATATACTTAACATTTTAGATTACCATTAATTACTGAAGATTGGTTTCTAACCTCTGCCTGTTATCTGATGTTCATAACATGGTGTCACAACAAGATACTGTGAAGAAAGGTATCAGAGTCCCGAAGGTTTAATCATTGGCATCACAGAATGAGTACAACTTGATTGTTTACATACTTCATGGCTGAAGGTCTTGCGCTTTATTCATTTGATAAACATCAAAAATGGTTTAAAAGAAAACCTCCTTGTTACTTACATATCTACCGGTTCCCTGTTCACCCAGTAGCGCCAAATAAGCTGGGGCTCCCGTTGGATCACATATCAGTGTAACGTCTGTCTTTCTGAAGAAGATACAAATAAAAAATACGACAAAGTTCAGGGCAATAAATTTTGTTACGCTTGATGCGCGTTTCTTCTATGCATGACTCATCGGAGCATATTCGCATTCATCTCATATTCTAAAAAGTCCTTGTTTTAATTGTAGATGCCACTGACCACATGAAATTATTATTGGTTGTTTTTTTTATAATTGTTATAGACTACGTCTTCTTTCAACGACGGCTTTTTCGTGCCAAACAACAGATAGAGAAAAAATCTTATTTCGTTTGAACGATTTATTAAATCGAAACCGTTCAAACGAATTAATAAGTCGTTGTAACGATTTAATGAATCGTTGTAACGATTTAATGAATCGTTGTAACGATTTAATGAATCGTTGTAACGATTTAATGAATCGTTGTAACGATTTAATGAATCGTTGTAACGATTTAATAAATCGTTGTAACGAATTAATAAAACGTTCAACGATTTGATAAATCGTTGTAACGATTTAATAAATCGTTGAAACGATTTAATAAACCGTTCAAACGAAATAAAAAAAAAATTTCTATTTGTTGTTTGGCACGAAATATCCGTCGTATCTTTCGGTGTTGACGGTTTAACCATAGTGGATTGCTTATCATTAGACTTGATATTCTGCTGCCCCGGATCGACAATAAATTAGGACACCTGAGATACTCATGCGCATGGTGGTTGTTTATCATTTGACTTGATATTCTGCTGCCCCGGATCGACGATACATTAGGACACCCGAGATACTCTTGCGCATGGTGGATTGTTTATTAGTAGAATCGACTTTTTTCTGTCTACGGACGAGGGTTTATCCGATACCTGAGATACTCCTGCACATGGTGTATTGTTTTCTTTGGACTACAGCTGCTTCTACCCAGGGTCGACGTTTTATAACGACAACTGAGATACTCATTGTTTATCTTTGGACTAAAGCCTCTTCTGTCCAGGGTCTACGGTTTATCACAACCGAAATACTCTTGCGTATGGTGGATTGCATTTCTTTGAATTAAAGCTTCTTCTGCCCGGGTCTTCGGCTAACCTGAGATACTCCCAATTTTAACTATACGCCCCCATTTTTTTTCAAGTCATACATATTCGACACCTTTGGACTAATATTGGACTGCCATTCGTTTTTAATTTGTATAGTAAGCAAAAATATGCAGTGTTGTGTATAATGAAACATTATTTTAACCAAAAAAACTCATTATTTATTACTTTCATGTGAGTACAGCCCCACACCATAACTGAGCCCTCCCCAAAAGACACTGTTGGAACAATGTTTCTTGGCGTGTAAGCTGTGTTTTGATGCCTCCAAACACGGGTTCGGCCATCAGTTACATTCAGTACAAATCGGCTCTCATCTGACCAGGGTATTCGTCGCAAGGTTCTGAGGTCCCAATTTTGTCTTAAATTGCTCTGCACCAGGCCAACCTGTCCTTGCGATGAGGATCATCCAGCATTGCGTTTAATGAATCACCTGCATCTTTAAGGCGATTTCGTACTGTTCTATTGATGAAAATTTCACACATGATCGCTCACATCCTTTTAATTACACATTAAAGAATAAATATTGACCAAAATCATCAATATTAAACTTTATTTACAATAAACGAAAAACAAAAAATATTCCGGGTGCTTAACTTTTTTCCAAGTGTATATATGTGACCGTTCCAAGCCAGTTGTTTGTCATTGTTTGTTTTTCGCTTTACTGTTATATTTAGCAGGATCTGCAGCATACGAACGATTGTATTTGAGAAATAAATATACGAGATGAATCAGGTAATGGTGACTTACATATAACATCTGCAGAAATAACATTAAATTAGGAACATCAAACCATTGTTAAATAGTCAAAAACCGTGTCCGGTCTAGAAAATTAAAATGTCGATCGCAAGATTAAACGTAACTTATGAGTTGTGAATTGTTAATCCCATACGCATCAATAAAGTAGATGTGTTTTGTTCTAGAGAAACTAATAATGCATGATTTTTTACGTTATCTATTTTTTTGAATAAAGGTTTTTAAATGATGACTATATACAGCACATGGTATTTAATATTTTTGGATCCCATACACGGTCCTATTAATCGGGATAGAAGCTGTTAAGGGGATGCAGGAAACTTTCACTGAAAATAATTTTTCAATGAATTTTCTTAAAATTCGCCATGTAGTTAGTTTTTTATACAAGTTATCAAAATTCAAAAGAAAAAATAGGGCTTTCAGAGCTTATTTTCGAGGAGTTGTACATTGAAATTTTAAATTTTACAAATAGATTATACAAAGAAGCTAATAAAAAAAAGCACCTAAAATAAAAGATTACAAAAATTCTGTCAAATGAAATTTTCTGTATTTTTTATATAATGTCAAGCAATTGGTATACATTTTAGTGATGGACAGAAAAATAGGGGTCTCTGAGTTAAATGTTTGTCCATTGAGGAAAAACTGGTCAAAAGTGCTTAAAACATGTCATTTTTTGGACAAAATTATCTCCCTTGTTAAAAATTTTATTTTTATTATTTTTGCCAATACCGAACTCATTTATGCAAAAACTTTCTATTTCAACCAGTAATAAATTAAAGAAATAATATAGGTATAAGACTGTCATTATTATTTTAAATTTTATGGAAATTAAGAGTTAATAATAAGAAATTATCATTAAATTTATCTATTTTGAAATTTACAAAAAAATGGCCGATAGTGTCCTGGAATCCGGCATCTCCTTAAATCTACGCAGCTACTTGCAAAATCATGTACCTTGTAACGTAAATCGACATTAAGTCGTCAGTTCTTGAATTAATTGTATCTTTTTAACTAGATGACGGCATTAAGGCATACACGTTTGTATTGCAAAACACGAAAAAACATTTGTCCTCCAAATGACACATCATTCGGAATTCTAGATGTTTATCTTATATGATTAAATAAACGAAAATAGACAGAAGGGTTGTTCTGACGGCTCCAGGACACCATTGTCTGAAAGTCGTCATCTAGTCGGATGTAATGTCGTCAACTTATTTTATCATACCCCAGTAGCCCCTGTCTGCAGCGAGACTCGAAACCACAACCACGGTGATGAAAGGCAAAGTCATTAGTTGTGACTAACTCCTTTAACCACTCGGCCACCAATGCCCGTCATGGGATATAAACATTATTCAAGATTGCTATAGAATAGATACGTTAAACTTTTCAACACTCTACACGAATGTGGCTAGGAAGGGCAAATTGATCAATATGGGTGTAATGTTCGCTTAATACATGTTGTGACTTCAAATTCCATATCAAATCAACATGATGAACTAATGCACAATTTATTCTTATGTTAATAACTGCCAGAACCGTAGGGGGTCGATAGTGCCCTTAAGTCGTCAATCACTTTCAATGCCATTCACACCAATAAATACACACGATAGAGTGGAAATAATCGTTTGGTCATTACATATTACACTTATGATACATGGTACATATCAATGGATTAATTCCCTTAGCTCAATTAGTTCCTAAGTGCATATCGCCAGTGCATGGTATTATCAAACATATCATCGCCAGGAGAGAAAAAAGACATAGTTTTCCTGGTCCTTTCAACAAACACTAGAATCTTATAATAAGATTATTTCACAAATAGTGCTAGGAATTACTTTTAGGGAAAAATGTTTCTGCTTTAACATGGACCGTCTCCTAACTTTGTCTGACGAAGCAATAAACGAGAATCTTGCGATAAAGAAATCCGACGACTTTAAGACTGTGACGACCTAATGTCGATTTACATTAATACCGGATGTATTTGTTGATCTGTACTGGGTGCAGGTATTTCGTCATTTACCTTGTAACACAGGATTCATCTGTTGGATTGTAAAATAATGTGGTAATTACCTTGCAACTCCGGATGTAACTGTTGAAATGTACTGGACCTGGTTATTACGTCATTTAACTTGTAACTACGGATGCATCTGTTGAGCTGTACTAGACGTGGTTACTACGTCATTTACTTTGCTACCCCGGATGTACCTGTTGAGATGTACTGGACGCGGTCATTTTCCTTGTTAAACCAGATGCATCTGTTGAGCTGTACCGGACGTGGTTATTACATCATTTACCTTGCAACACCGGATGTACCTGTTGAGCTTTATTGGACGTGGTTATAACGTCATTTTCCTTGTAACACCGGATGTATCTGTTGAGCTTTACTGGACGTGGTTATTACGTCATTTACATTGTAACGCCGTCTGTACCTGTTGAGCTGTACTGCACACGGTAATCGGTAATAAGGTCATTTACCTGGTAACACCAGATGTATTTGTTTAGCTGTACCGGACGTGTTAATTTCGTCATTTACCTTGTAACACCAGATGCATCTGTTGAACTGTGCGGGACTTAGTTACTAAGTCATTTACGTTGTAACACCAGATGTATCTGTTGATCTGTACTGGACGTGGTTATTACGTCATTTGTCTTATAACACCGGATGTATCTGTTGAGCTTTACTGAACGTTGTTATTACGTCATTTACCCTCTTACTCTGTATGTATGTACCTGCTTAGCTTTACTGGACCTGGTTATTACGTCATTTACCTTGTAACACCAGATGTATCTGTTAAGCTTTACTAGACGTGGTTATAACGTTAAAACCGGATGTACCTGTTGAGCATTAATGGACGTTGTTATAACGTCGTTTGCCTGGTAACACCAGACGTATCTGCTGAGCCTTTCTGAACGCGGTTATTAAGTCATTTAACTTGTGACTCTGGATGTACCTGTTTAGCTTCAGTGGACCTGGTTTTTTTGCCATTTACCTTGTAACACCGGACGTATCTGTTGAGCTTGAATGGACGTGGTTATTACGTCATTTTCCTTGTAACACCGGATGTACCTGTTGAGCTTTACTGGACGTGGTTATTACGTCATTGGCCTTGTAACATTTAATGTATCTGTTGAGATTTGCTGGACATGGTTACTAGTATTACGTCATTTACCTCATAACCGGATACATCTGTTGAGCTGTACTGGACGTGGTTATTACGTCATTTACCTTGTAACACCAGATGTATCTGTGGACCTTTACTGGACGTGGTTATTACGTCATTTACCTTGTTACTCCGGTCAATCTGTTGAGCTGTACTGGACGTGGTCATTAATTACGTCATTTAAATTGTTACAACGGATGTATCTTTTGAACTGAACTGAACGTGGTTATAACATCATTTACCTTGTAACACCAGACGTATCTGTTGAGTTGCATTGCACGTGGTTATAACATCATTTACCTTGTAACACCGGATGTATCTGTTGAGTTGCATTGCACGTGGTTATAACATCATTTACCTTGTAACACCAGACGTATCTGTTGAGTTGTATTGCACGTGGTTATCACGTCATTTACCTTATAACACCAGATATATCTGTTGAGTTGTATTGCACGTGGTTACCATGTCATTTACCTTATAACACCAGATATATCTGTTGAGTTGTATTGCACGTGGTTATCACGTCATTTACCTTATAACACCAGATATATCTG
Organism: Limnoperna fortunei; assembly: GCA_944474755.1. Taxonomy (NCBI): domain Eukaryota; kingdom Metazoa; phylum Mollusca; class Bivalvia; order Mytilida; family Modiolidae; genus Limnoperna; species Limnoperna fortunei. The sequence continues at coordinate 42,945,224 of OX104121.1, read as the reverse complement.
TTGAGTTGCATTGCACGTGGTTATAACATCATTTACCTTGTAACACCAGAAGTATCTGTTGAGTTGTATTGCACGTGGTTATAACATCATTTACCTTATAACACCAGACGTATCTGTTGAGTTGTATTGCACGTGGTTATAACATCATTTACCTTGTAACACCAGACGTATCTGTTGAGTTGCATTGCACGTGGTTATAACATCATTTACCTTGTAACACCAGAAGTATCTGTTGAGTTGTATTGCACGTGGTTATAACATCATTTACCTTAAAACACCAGATGTATCTGTTGAGTTGTATTGCACGTGGTTATCACGTCATTTACCTTATAACACCAGATGTATCTGTTGAGTTGTATTGCACGTGGTTATCACGTCATTTACCTTATAACACCAGATATATCTGTTGAGTTGTATTGCACGTGGTTATAACATCATTTACCTTATAACACCAGATGTATCTTTTGAGTTGTATTGCACGTGGTTATCACGTCATTTACCTTATAACACCAGATGTATCTGTTGAGTTGTATTGCACGTGGTTATCACGTCATTTACCTTATAACACCAGATGTATCTGTTGAGTTGTATTGCACGTGGTTATCACGTCATTTACCTTATAACACCAGATATATCTGTTGAGTTGTATTGCACGTGGTTATAACATCATTTACCTTATAACACCAGATATATCTGTTGAGTTGTATTGCACGTGGTTATAACATCATTTACCTTATAACACCAGAAGTATCTGTTGAGTTGTATTGCACGTGGTTATCACGTCATTTACCTTATAACACCAGATATATCTGTTGTGTTGTATTAGACGTGGTCATTACGTCATTCACCTTATAACACCAGATATATCTGTTGTGTTGTTTTAGACGTGATCATTACGTCATTTACCTTATAACACCAGATGTATCTGTTGTGTTGTATTGGACGTGGCCATTACGTCATTTACCTTATAACACCAGATGTATCTGTCGTGTTGTATTAGACGTGGTCATTACGTCATTCACCTTATAACACCAGATATATCTGTTGTGTTGTATTAGGCGTGGTCATTACGTCATTTACCTTATAACACCAGATGTATCTGTTGTGTTGTATTAGACGTAGTTATTACGTCATTTACCATGTTACACCAGATGTCCTGGACGTGGTTATTACATCATTTACCTTGTAACACAGATGTATCTGTTGAGCTGTATTGGAAGTGGTTATTACGTCATTTATCTTGTTACACCGGAAGTATCGGTTTAGTTGTATTGGACGTAGTTATAACGTCATTTACCTTGTTACACCAGATGTATCTGTTTAGTTGTATTGCACGTAGTTATAACGTCATTTACCTTGTTACACCAGATGTATCTGTTGAGCTGTACCGGACGTGGTTATTACGTCATTTACCCTGTAATAGCAGATGTATCTGTTGAGCTGTACGGTACGTGGTTATTACGTCATTTACCCTGTAATAGCAGATGTATCTGTTGAGCTGTACGGTACGTGGTTATTACGTCATTTACCTTGTTATTCCGGTTGCATCTGTTGAGCTGTACTGAACGTGGTTATTATTGCCGTCATGAATAAACGCTGCAGAATTCACGTCACCAGCTTGATATGACGTTGATCTGTCAGTAGGAATCTGACATACCTGCAGTAAATATAACAAAATACAGTATATTATGAACAAGTACTATCTTTAAAAAAGATAGTCGACGCATTTAACTCTTAGAGATGTATGTAAAGTAGAACGGAAACTGAACAAACAGCAACAATAAGAAAAAAAATATCAAACGAAAGAAAGAGACAAGAAACAGTGACGTTTTCTCTCATTAATGTGTGTGTGTGTGGGGGGGGGGGGGGGGGGTTAAATAATCAACGTGCTGCGAACTGTATCCAATTAAAATAAGGCTAAGAAGGTTGCTACATTGATGTATTAATCATGGACTTTTGAAACATGTTATTAAACAATAGGGTATTATCAAAAAGAGACTTTTCAATTAGAGCTCCATCTCCTGTCTGCACGTGAATGACGACGACGCAAAGAAAAAAGATATAGGCATTAATGGCTTTAAAAATCATAGAGCTAACAATAAACATATTAAAATATTCTCAATGAAAAGCTATTTCATAAGTTGAAGACCACAACGGTAAATAAAAGAAATATAAACCTTTCTATGTTTTTTCTTTCGATGTAGCAAAAATATTTACTGGAAAAAAGTTAGTTAACATTTTAAAACTTCAAAACAGCACTTATTTTTTTTAAAGAAATTTCATAAGCAAATATGTACTTACATGCATCAAGTATTATTCATTACAGTTTGCTATTTTATTAATTTAACTATCTTTTAAAATGGGAACTTCAAAGTAAAACATTTTAATTAGAATTGTATTAACATGAACACAAAATGTCAATTCAATGATAATTAAATATGAATTTAAATATGTCATGTGTTCGCTATTCGGCCAAAAATATGGGGAGATAAATAATTGCAACGGAACCATCAGCGAATTTTATCCTCAATTCTATGTGTGTATAGTAAACATGTGTTATCGAACCACTGTGTCTCATGTAAGTCATTTGGAGTTCCGATAATTACCAATGACCTAATTACCTTTGAGTAGAATTATTTGTATGACAATTATTTCACGATAGAGAGAGAGAGAGAGAGAGAGAGAGAGAGAGAGAGAGAGAGAGAGAGAGAGAGAGAGAGAGAGAGAGAGAGAGAGAGGAGAGAGAGAGAGAGAGAGAGAGAGATTGCGTGTGCAGGCGGTCAAATCACGAAAATATGACAAAAATATATCACCAGCGTGAGGATTGTTTATAGATAAGATGGTCAACAAAGCAAATAATAATTCTACAACAGACCAAATGCGCAAAAAATACACGACGCATAGTTTTATCATTTTAATTCTTTATCAGTTCCAAATGGCATTCTTTGGCATTTTCTAAAGTTTAATTACGACTACCAATTTTTTTTTAAACACCAGTCTGTTGAAATAATAATTGAGAAATGCAAATAGGGATACTTTTCACTGACAGTACAATATAGTACATTGTTCGAACGCAGAATTTTTTACTATTTTTGTCCAATCAGAATGCAAGTTTGTCTTCAATTATAGTAAGTTACCATGGGTAAGCGTCTTTTAGTTCAAAGGTCACAATTCGAAAATATACCGACTGCGTCGGAAAAATATTATTTTACTATAGACGAGCTCGCAAAGCATTTTCTCTCGTCATTGTGCTTATCCTACAGTATACCTTAAGATATATGCACACATGGTACATAATATTATATTTTTTTCATTTCTTAAACTACCTAAACAAAATATATATATGAGGCCTCAAATGTTGCCTTGCGATTGTGCTGATATCTAATAGACGAGTATTCCTATATTTAACAACCTCATAGCATGTATGTCGAAATACACAAGCGTTTGAAGGTTCGCCATTTTCTAACAAAGAATATAATGTCAGAGTAAAGATGATCGGGATCCAGTTTACAAAGCTGTCCCCCTTTGTCACTGTTTAGATTTAACTTTAAATTTAATCAGGAAAAACACAAATCAGTCTATTAATATTGGTACCCTGTTAAGAATATGGATATTTGACATCAAATCACATCAATCACATAATAAACCTGAACGATTAAATTGCAATATTTATTATACTGTTGTATTCGAACTAAAAAACACTGAAGGAAAATATTCACCTATTTAAAAATATTGAAATAGATTTCGAAGAAATTTTACTTCGAAATCTATTTCTATATTATTAAATAGGTGAATATTTTCCTTCAGTGTTTTTAGTTCGAATACAACAGGATGAACTATTTAAAATGGTCGATGAATTGAATTTTATCTGAAATTACAAATGCCTTGTCACAAACTCACAATCACAATGACACAACTTTTGTACGGACCTGAGCAAAACCTAACAAGCTAAGAGTTTTATAAATAAAATATTTTATGAAAACTGGTATGATATTACTAATATATTTTTCTTTTGTTCCAATATCGACATTTGGAAATAATTGAATGAAAATTTGATTTCTAAGTATTTAAATGCATTCTGCATTTAAATATACAATGAGTTTTTAACTTTGAATTTTTTTGCATATAAAAAATATGGACAGCAAATATCAACTTAAAAATTTTTGTGGAATTGTATTTAAACGGTATCCTCTAAATTTCCAAGTTAATTTTATGTTAAAACCAAGTCATTTGGATTTATTAGAAATAAACGATTATGATGACACTTAAATGACGGGTTTAAAATGCTGAAATCCTTCATAAATGTATTGCATAGTACATGTACAATGCTTACCACCTGATCTTTACAGTTCAGTTCAGAGAATGGGTAACACGGATTGTATGAGTACAGGTAGCCGTCTGGTGCTGGCATGTCTAAAAATCTACAAAATAAATGTACACCTTGCACGTGTCAATTGGAGCATGTATGTCTACGATGGATGATTGAGCCACCAATTTATATTTTGTGTTTCGTGTTTTATAGTATACTAATATCAACCTAATGATGTGTTTATTTGTTAATGGGGTTTAACGCTATTTTCAGCAATGTTTTCAACTGTACGTTTTTGTTGGGGGAGGAGCCGGAGTACCCGCAAAAGACCCCGACCTTCGGTATGAAAACTGGCACGTCTCTTAAATTAAGATTGGAGTCGAACACACCCTGCCCGCATTGAGACTCCAGAAAACTTGACATGTGCATTACATCTAGTCTCGATCACCCAGACGCATATATAATAGCGTCTGGGATCACCTTATTTTAATTTCGCTACCAATAGGTGGAGACAAACAATGATTCTATTTTTAGAGACCTATTTTTAAACCAGGAAAACCATGCAAACATATCTATACTTATAATATGACGTCACAGTAAGATTCACTCTTGATTAGGATAACAATAATATTTGTTTAATTAATTGATAAAGTAATATTTTATAAAAATATTCAAATTTAAACTTTGGTACAATTTGTTGTACACTTCTTGATATGAACGGAAGTAGTTTTTTAGACAATAAAAATATCATCCAATCAAAAATTACGCCCAGTTTTGGGTGTAATGATAACGAGTTTAATATAGAGCTGAATCCAGACTAGTCTCGATCATCCAGACGCTTAATTGCATTTGTGCGTCTGGATTCATCTCTATATTGAACTCGTTATCATTACGCCCAAAACTGGGCGTAATTTTTGATTGGATGATATTTTTATTGTCTAAAAAATTACTTCCGTTCATAGCAAATGTGTATAAAAAATTGTACCAAAGTTTAAACTTGAAATATTTTATTATATATTACTTTATCATTTAATTAAACAAATATTATTGTTATGCACAATCAAGAGAGAATCTTACTGTGACGTCATTTTATAAGTATAGACATGTTTGCATGGTTTTCCTGGTCTAAAAATAGGCCCTAAAAATAGAAGCATTGTTTTGTCTCCATCTATTGGTAGCGAAATTAAAACAAGGTGATCCCAGACGCTTATTTATATGCGTCTGGGTGATCGAGACTAAATCCAGACTAGTCTCTATCATCCAGACGCTTAAATACATTTGTGCGTCTGGATTCATTTCTATATTGAACTCGTTATCATTACGCCCAAATCTGGGCGTAATTTTTGATTGGATGATATTTTTATTGTCTAAAAAAATTACAACCGTTCATATCAAGAAGTGTAAAACAAATTGTACCTAATGTACATTTGAATATTTTTATAAAATATTACTTTATCAATTAATTAAACAAATATTATTGTTATGCATAATCAAGAGTGAATCTTACTGTGACGTCATATTATAAGTATAGATATGTTTGCATGGTTTTCCTGCTTTAAATATAGGGCCCTAAAAATAGAATCATTGTTTGTCTCCACCTATTGGTAGCGAAATTACAATAAGGTGATCCCAGACGCTATTATATATGCGTCTGGGTGATCGAGACTAAATCCACAAATGTAATTAAGCGTCTGGATGATCGAGACTACATTACATCCTAAAACACTATACCGGGAGTCGAGCAGACCTTGATCGTTGTCGACTCTTTTGTAATGTTACAGTATTGTCTGAGTTTTATGTTATGATGTACCTGTTTTATATAAATAAATAAGTCTACATCGGATTCGCAATGATTTCTGGTCAAACGGTCTAAAATACTCCACCGTTCACCGCATTTCATATGGAATTGACTGAAGAATAATTGATATTAACATTGCCGACAAAAATTATTATTAATCAGTTTTTGCATGGCAATTCGACATCTCGGCCAATTTGAATATTCAAAAACTCAAATATCCAATAAATGGAATAAATTACCAAGAATCCTACGGGTTTACAATAAAGAATTGATAAATAAAACAATAGCATTAAATAAAATCTAAAGATAATAAACATTTTAATTTTAACTGATAAATATTTTGTTTCAATAATGTTAACACCAATGTCGGCAATTTTTCACCTATAGCCTAGCGTTCAGTTTTTATTGGGGTAAGAAGCCGGAGTACGCGGTGAAAATTGTCAATCCCTGTCAATAACGATTGAAGTCAAGCACATCCTGCCCGTAGTAATGATCGAACCCACAAACTACTGGTTTAACCACTCAGCCACAGAATCCACTTAAACTGATCGGAATAAATACCTAAGATTCCAGTTTGAATTGTTTGACAGACTTTAACAAGGGGCGCACTCCTTCACAACTCTGGTTCGTTTTCCTATTTCAAGCGCATAGAAATATTTCGATCGCGTGATATTGCTTCTGGGGCTCTCGAACTAAATATTTAAAGTGAACAACATTTATGTATTTATTTCGGTTAAAAGGAAGATAAGAACACATACATAATGGTTTCAGAGCTTAATTCTGAGGGTTTAACCAGAGAAAATTCAAAGTTTTATTCGATTGCACCCTGTGTTCAAATACAAAGCTCTATAAGATTGATGTACAATGCAATTTTCTGAAATTTTATTAACATTGATTTGTGTATGTTTATCATAAAATGTGTATCATAAAACTTAAACGGGAAAAATATGCAAGATAATGGGAATCGATAACTGTTTTAAAAGGAAAGTGGAATTGATTTGTGAATGTTTATCATAAAATTTAAACGGAGAAACACAACACGGAAATTGCCGGAAATTTCCGAAGCGTGACATTTTAGCGAAAAGTTCTACATCAACTATATATTGGTGAATATGATGCATATTGGAACTAACCCCAATGCATTCTTGGATACTGCCTCTGATCTGTATTTTATGGACAAATGATCCGGTTCGGAGAAAAATTTTAATTATTTTTCTGCTTACTGACAATGTTCAGATCAACTATTTTACCACGTATGATGCATCTTGAGATGCTTAGCAGTGCATGCTTCTGTTGCTGCATCTGACCTATATTTTGCGGTTGTCTGATTTGGCTATCTAAACATTGTGTACTTATAATGAAGTGATGTAAATAGTAACAACACATATTGTCATTTAACATTAAAAACAGTACGTATTTGTGACCACAAAGAAAAATAAAACTTAGAGACGGCTAGCTTTTTATGAAAGCTAATAATTGTGAGTGTAAACAACAAATCATTACATTACTACAGTCTTAACAACCATATTTTACAGAAAGTCAAACAGAATCCATACCTTGGAGATATGATATCGAAAGACTTTAAATGGCGAGCAAATATCACAAAAATCGTCAAGAAAGCTAATTCAACCTTAGGCTTACGTAGAAACCTTCGTTTAGAAAATATTGTCAAAGGGCCAACATGCTTTACGAAAGGAACAAGTCCAACACTCAATGATGTCATTTTAACCAACAGTAAAAACCTACTACAAAATATCACAAATTTTAACTGTGGTTTGAGTGATGTGCACAATATTATTTCAGCACAAATAAAATCTAACATTCCACCAATTAAAAACCAATTTAAACAATACAGAAGTTATAAGCAATTAAATGAAGAAGAATTCATAAAAGATCTGAATCAAGCTAATCTATCAAACAAGACAGACCAGGAGAATGACATTAACACAGCTTATAATTACTTTCAAACTGAGGTTACAACTATAATTGACCAACACATCCCCATGAAAAAAACGAAAAAAAACAAACAAAAACAAGCACCATTTATGAACCACCAGCTACGACATGTCATCTACAAAAAATCTATGCTTCACAACAAGTATTTAAAAACCAAATCAAAGGTAAATTGGGAATATTACAGAATACAACGCAACTATGTTAACAAATTAAAAAGACAATCAATTCGTCACTACTTTATTGAACGCTGTTTTGGGGGTCCCAAGCAAAAAGATTTCTGGCCTACAATAAAGCCTTTTTTGACAAACAAAGGTAGTTTTTTTGAAAATAATATTGTATTATGTAATGAAAATCAAATTTTAAATAACCAATCTGATGTTGCAGAAATTTTTAACAAATTTTTTGTCAATGTAGCTAAAGATATTGGAAATGGGAGATGCTAGGCAGATAATAACCACCCAAGTATAGCAGCAATTGCTGAAAATTGCAATATAAGAGGTAATTTGAATTTCGAACACATAGATTATGACTTTGTTGAAAAACAGATTAATAAGATAAATGTAAATAAGGCAACTGGAATAGACGGTATATCTGTAAAAATGTTAAAAATAGGTAAGCCTGCCTTGCTACAACCAATAACAAAACTTGTCAATAAGTCTATTGTAACATCAACATTTCCTGATGCTCTAAAAAAAGCTCAGGTTGTGCCACTTCACAAGAAAAACAGCCAATTAGATTCTGGTAACTATAGACCAGTCAGTATTTTGCCGGCAGTGTCAAAAATCTTTGAGAGAGCCATCTACCAGCAGCTCATAGATTATTTTGAAAATATCTTTAATCCATTTTTGTCAGCTTTTAGACCTGGCTATGGCTGTAATACAGCATTGTTAAGGGTAATTGAAGATTGGAAAAAAGCTGTTGATGATAATAAATATGTAGCTGCTGTCCTGGTGGATCTTTCGAAGGCATTTGACTGTCTTCCGCACGATTTACTATTGTTAAAATTGAAAGCCTATGGCTTAACTGGAGCTGCTATTAGTTTATTAAATAGTTATTTGTCAAACAGATCTCAATGTGTTAAAGTTGGTTCAGTTCTTAGCACTTGTCAAAACATTTATAAGGGTGTCCCCCAAGGCTCTATCCTTGGTCCTGTTCTATTTAATATTTTTCTAAATGACCTATTTTGTTTTGTTAAAGAAATTACACTGTACAATTATGCGGATGATAATACATTGTCACACTCAGACTCAAACATTGAAGGATTAGTCAATACTTTGGAAAATGAAAGTGCTGTTTTAATCAATTGGTTTTCGAATAATCAAATGAAGGCTAATCCAGAAAAATTTCAGGCAATTGCCATTGGGAAAAAAACTAAAGCTAGGGGTCTAAAATTCAGTTTGGATGGGAATGAAATTTCATGTGAGGATGAAGTTACTCTCCTGGGTGTGACAATCGACTATCAATTAAAGTTTGATACCCATATTTCAAATATCTGTAAAAAGGCATCAAGGCAGTTAAACGTATTAAAACGCATTGGAAAATATTTATCAAAATTGGGAAGGTTAACAATTTATTATTCATTTATTATGTCCAATTTTAATTACTGTCCGTTTGTTTGGCATTTCTGTGGGGAAAATAATGCAAAAAAGATGGAAAAAATACACGAACGTGCCTTGCGCTTTATCTATGAACAATACGACTGTAATTATGAGGAACTTTATTTAAAATCAGGCTTACCTACCCTTAAAATAAGACGTTTACGAACAATGGCATTAGAAGTTTTTAAAATTATACATAAAAAGTCACCTGTATACCTACATGATGTTATTACTTTAAAACAATCTCATTATTCTTTTAGAAAGGACAATCTGGTTGAGATACCTCAGGTAAGGATTACAGGATGTGGACTTCACTCAGTAAGGTATGCTGGAGCCACACTCTGGAATGAGTTGCCAAATGAAATACGTTTACAGACAAACATTAACCAGTTCAAGAGTCTGATTAATAACTGGAATGGCAACTCTTGCAGATGTGGCTCCTGCAGATCTTAATCCTGTATTTCCTATTTATATTTGGCTCGTTATTTTTATGTTTTTTTTATGCTTCATGTATTTTTTGTGCTTATGTGCTGTACTTCAGAGTTTTTTATGTGCTGTGCTTCAATTTTTAGGCTTGTGTATGTCCTAGTGCCTATGCATATCTTTACATAGATTTTAATTCCAAATAATTGTGCTTTTTATATTCTAACTCTGTTCTGGATTTTATGTTTTATTCCTGTTTTCTTTGTAAGTGTTGCGCTTAGTGCTAATGCATGTCTTACCTATTGCTTATGCATGTCTGGTCTTTTAATTGTGCTTTATTACATGCAAGCTTAGTTTTATATATATCGAGTAGGTTTTATGTCTCTTTGTGTGTTATATGTACTGTGTTCTGTACTTTCCTACATGCTAACATAGTTTTATATAATAGTATGTTTTATGTGTCTAAGTGTGATTAATATGTATTGTTGTATCATGTATGTTATTATTGTTTGTCGGTTAAAAGCTCTACAGAGCTTATGTTGCTAAAGTTTTTATGTCTATGTCTATGTCACTGCCCTAGAGAATATAGGAAACAAGCTTACATAGGACTTGTACGATCTCCACTGGAATACGCTTCCATCGTCTGGGGCCTTTACTAAATTAAGGATATTAATGTGTTAGAACGAGTCCAAAGGCAAGCTGTGAGGTTCATCAGCGAGAGTATTCAAGCAGAGAAGAAGGTACCATCAGTAAGCTTCTTAGAGAACTAGAGCTTCCTAGCCTCCAAGATAGGTGCCGTTTAAATAAACTATCATTTCTTTACAAGGTGGTCGGGGGGGGGGGGAGGTACCAGCTATTCCAAAGGAAATATTAATTCTTGAAAGAATTACATGTGTTACAATATAGTGAAAAATCATGAACTCAACAATAGACGTCGCTTCAAAGTTATAAATTGGAATACCGAACAATACAAACAATCAGTTTTTGTAAGAACAGTCACCGAGTGGAATAGACTTCCAGACAGTGTTGTATGTTCCGACAGTATCGAGAGCTTCAAATCTGCCGTAGCTCTCCAGTGCTCTCTCTCCCGTTCCTATTGATGCCATACCAGGCCCTGCAACGTATTTATCCAGATCCAGATCAAGAATCTCCGGACAAGCAAGTTTGACAGTTTTATTCTATTTTCTCTATTTTCTAATTAATTTACTATAGACGTTTCTTGTGTGGAACTGATCTTTGTGTAATCACATTCGACATATTTTCATATGACAAATTTCATAGACAAATATATTATTGATAAAGATATGTTTTTGAATAAGAAAAGGAAATATTTTATTTAGCGTTCTTATGTTAATGTTGTTACTTCTATCACCATCGTATCGAGGGAAATCTGTAAAATCGAAAACCTAGTTAAAGAAGAACTCGCTTTTGTATTGGCCATAAACGTGTCTATGTTTTACCTGTAAAGTTCAAATAGTAGATTACTAACCGTTAACTGACTAAATGCATAAATAGTAGTCGCTACATACTTTTTATATTGTACCTTTGCATAGATTCCTATGACGCTGAATTATTGGTTGTTATATAATATGTTATGTTTTAATTATTTTAGTAGTAAGGTTGAATATTTTGTTTACAGATTCGTAACAGTGTGTATGTAAGCGTACTTTTATTCCGGCGTGTATTTCTTCCTTGCACTAGTGTATTATTTCCTGAGGTTAAATTACACTAGTGCAAAACTTCCATTGGAAATTTTACACTAGTGTAATTTAACCTCAGGAAATAATACACTAGTGTAAGGAAGTAATACACTGGTGGAAAGAATACGCTGTATGTACAAGATGTATAATAGAATCTGTTTTGTCTGTGCCATACAGTAACGACCTTGCTCCACAAGTTGGTAAGTTGTGTTATAAATGCTATATCTGTTTAACAAGTCAAACTATATGTTATAAGGTATATTCTACATGTATTTATACTTCTATCGTGCAGATTTGACTAAAAGAGAATGCTCGTCATTACTTTTTGAATGAATACTTTACAATTATTATATATACTGAATTACGGTTATATACAAGTTTATAAACACAGAATTATGTACAAATGATCTGTGTGCACAGAAGAGAGTTGCATCGAATATAATTGTAGTTTTACAATATTTGGATATAAATTGTTATTTTTATTAGACTTAAACTATGTGATAATAGGTTATAGTAGTATATATGTAATCGTTTATATTTTTATGCCATTGTGTAATATTCAATTTATTGTTATCAAAATACTATAAAAAACCAATGAGTGGCCGTGGGCCGTTCACTACATAATTGCATTATTTCTATCGCGTTGTTTTTAACAAGTATCGCGATGCTTCTAACTTCTATCGCGTTACTTCTTCAAAGTATCGCGATACTTCTTAAAAGTAACGCGATACTTTTTAAAAGTAACGCGTTACCTTAACCTGGTCTCCTGGTGCAATATTTTTCATTGACGCAAGCTTCACTTCAAATATAACACCAGGTCAGGACCTCCGATGTAAGCATTTTCATTGGTTGATAATATGACGCCATTTAATATCACATGCACATGTCAATTTTTTTAAAGCCGGGAATACATTTTCTTAATACAATTTAAATATAAATTACATTTTAACATTACGTTTAAATTTTGAAATCTCAATGTAAACTCAGCTATGAAATGTAAACAATGAACGTCATAAAGAGAATGACGTCACAATACGTTCGGTCTACCTGAACTTATCTGTATTACAAAATGGTTAGTCTAGAGAATGCCCGAACGTCAAATTTCAACGCTCTCACCGTTGAAATCCAATGCTCCTGACCTGACGTTATATCCGAAGGCCGCTTAGGCTAAAGAGGATATCATCGTCAGGGTAGCAGAATACGCGTTACCTTTGTTTTTTATTAGCTCACCTGACCCAAAGGGTCAGGTGAGCTATTGTTATCACTTTGCGTCCGTCGGCGTCGTCGTCGTCGGCGGCGGCGGCGTCGTCGTCGTCGTCGTCGGCGTCTGTAAACTTTTTACATTTTAATCTTCTTCTCTGAAACCATTTGGCCAATTGAAACCAAACTTGGCCATAATGTTCATTGGATGGACCTTTACAAAGTTTGTGTTTTTTATTTTGATTGGTAAACCAATATGGCCGCCACCTCAAGACTTAGTTTAACATACGACCCTATGGGAAAAAAGTTTAAAAGGGCTTCTTCTCTGAAACCGTTTAACCAATCAAAACAAAACTTACTAGCAATATTGTTTGGATGGTCCTCTATAAAGTTTGTGTTTTAGATGGGAATTGGAAATTCAAAATGGCTGCCACCGCAGGACTTAGTTTAACATAGAACCCTATGGGAAAAAGTTTTAAAAGGCTTCTTCTCTTAATCAATGGAAACAAAAACTTACTAGCAATATTGTTTGGATGGTCCTTTATAAAGTTTATGTTTTTTATGGCAATTGGAAATTCAAAATGGCCACCTCCGCCGCAGGACTTAGTTTAACATAGGACCCTATGGGCAAATAAAAAAAATCTTCTCTATACAACTGGTTAACCAATGAAACAAAGCTTTCTAGTAATATTGTTTGGATGGTCCTATTTAAAGTTTATTGAAAATTACAGGACTTACTTTAACATAAGGGAAATGCCATCTTCATTGCCTATAAAATCGGGTGAGCGATACAGGCTCTTAAGAGCCGCTGGTTTGTAACGCGATAGAAGTTGAAAGAACCAATCAGAAAAAGCCTTACAGATGTAATATTCGATTGTAGTCAAATCTTGAGATATATATTTTTGGGGTAGCACTAATTACTAGGTGATTGTCCTGCGTAAATATTTAGATTATTATTCACATTTAGACTAGGTACACTACTTTGTTTCGACAAGAGGGTGAAATCTCGTTCGGTCAACAATCGTTGGTAGGTGTATTTTGATTGGATCTTTCTGAAAAGATGAAATTGAAAAGTATCGCGATACTTTCGACTTCTATCGCGTTACTTTTGAAAAGTATCGCGTTACAAATGAAAAACAAAACTTTGAAGACGTAACGCGATAGAAGTTGAAAGTATCGCGATACTTTTTAAAAGTAACGCGATACAAATAACGCAATTATGACATGAACGGCCACTCATATAAACCCCCGAATCCAAGCCTTCTTGTTGTGGTTAATCGATCCAGACGATCACACTACAACAATTATTTGATTTGATTGATTGATTAATTGATTGGATGTCTGCTTTAAGTCCAGCGAGCAGTATTTCAGCTATATTCAGGACGGGAACAAGTTAACAAACAATAAATCAAGGGAAAATGGGGGCGGGATGGGTCACAGGGAATACAATTTTGACTGCTACTGGAAAAGTATGGAGTTTTGGGAAGGGGCGGAAAATTTAGCCTTTTGTAGCGGCTACAATGAGCCTACTCTTTTTCGAAATCTACAAAAGGGGTCTTTCAGTCGGAAAGCATTTCCCTGATTTGACCGTTAAAACCGCGATTTTCTTGACAGAGAAACAAGTGGAGATAATAAAAAATTTAACGGCCGCTAGATGGCGCAAAACAAATTGTTTTTTCTATCATTTTCATGACCTTGCGGAAAATGCATGAAATTATAATAAATATTGAAAAGAAAAATATAGAAACATGTGAAATATAATTTTAAAACTATTTTAGCTGTATTTGTTATGTTATGATATGCTTTAATGCAAATTAAATACATTAAAATCGAGGTTAACTTTGGTTGTGCGTAGTGACCGGAAGATGGCGGCGACTACTGTTTACAATTTTAAAGCTCGGAATAATCTGACACAATTGCGTATTAGGTACTGAATATTCATTATGACTGGTTACTTTTAAACTAGATGATATGAAGAACCGACGATAAAGGTAAGAAACAGCTTCTTATTGTCGTTACTGCGCAGTCGTCATTCATTTCGGGGGTCCCTAAAAGCACATGGTAGCTTGAAAAATTCTCGTTATTTGTAGTATTTTTTTCCGATTAGTAGTCAAAATAGCCACCTATACTATGATAAAGGGATCAGATTTTGTTAAATTATTTAATTTTCTTACAAAATATTATTATTCTATTCGTGAAAAAGTAAAATTTGACCCAAACCAGTTGTAAATTTGACGGACTGCAAAGTCGTTGTTAAACAACTTACAAGGAGATCAGAGCTGTCCAAGGTTTGTGATAATTGCTAATTTTACGCCGGAAACTTTGGTATTATAACTCTATAGATAAAATTATGAATTATAGTGACATAAAATTCTAGACCTTAGTATTTATAGTACAGTACTGCCTTACAAAGGAACATCTATACCCATCTACTACATACATATCACTATAACATGAGGAAAATTTCAGAATTTTTTGCAATATAAAATTATTTGAAGATTTGTCAACTTACACACTGATCTGATATGATGTTAACAGAGACAATTGTAATTATATATATATGTCTCTGATGTTAATAACAATTTTGAAGTAGGTGCATATTTGCAATATATTTTCTGTTGCATGCAGCTGAAATGAAATTCTTATAAACAAAAATTTTCTAAAAAGATCAAAATAATGTTCTGAAAAACTGTTGTCTAGTTAGAAACATATGGAATTAAAAACTTTAGAAGTGCAATGCAGATTTGTGTTCCAGTTCTAATTGAAATACAAGATTTTATAACACCCATAAATATTACTCCTCTTAAGTGAGTATTGTATACTTGTAAGTAATGAACTTTTAAATTTTACTTCATTTTGTTAAATTAGTTATCCATAATTTCTGTTTTATTTTAAAATTAATATTTGATTAAACTTTTCTTTAACAAAGTGTGACATGATTTATTTCTACATTTTGTGCACTTGTTTATAAATAAAAACAACCTTTTTACATTCTGCCAATTGCTTTTGGTTCTAACTGGGACTAGTATAGCTAATTGATTTATATGTTCCTGGTTCTAGTTGACATGTATGATGAAATATATTTTTATTGAGGTATTAAAAAAACTAAAATATAAGAATAATTTAGTTCATCAAGAAATATATACTGACCTATAGACTTGCCACAAGTCCCTTTGATTTTTTGTTAGTAAAAAGATAATTTATTATCAACAATTTCTATGCTTTCCACTTGTGTACAAACATTGATAATAAAAATGTAATTCTCCAACAGCAAAAAAATATTTAAAAAATCAAAGGGAAATGTGGAAAGTCTAACTGATACATGATGAATCATAATAATTTTGTTGTTAACAAGCCTATCCATTTCTTGTCTATTTATATTACAAACAGGGAATTGAAGGAATCTATGATCACTTTTAAATATAGACAATTTTTTTTTCTATTATGAAAACTAACCCACCTTATTAGAATTTAGCCATGCATGTATAGCTAACCCTTTTATATAAGACAGTTTCGTGTGAATAAATTTACTAACTATTCCAAATTGTTTTAAATTTAAAAATAATTCCAACCAAAGCCTCATACATTCAATTTTAAAGGTGTCAGTAAACAGTTATAATTAATTTTTATTTCAAAATTTAATTAAGTTACTTAAAGTTTCTGTAAATAAAGCTAAATGGAGAGTCAAACATGACAGAATGAAAAAAAATTATGTATTTCCGATTAAAAAATCGTTTCCAATCCGTCATTTCGAATTATCTCCCTTTAAAAACGCTAACTTTTGAGAGAACAATCTGACACAATTGCGTATTAGAACTGCTAAAAATCAAATGATGGGTGCAATATGTAGCATATGTTTAATTCTAATATTCTTTTCATTATCTAGGCGCTTCCACATCGTTTCGATTTGTGGTGCAATTTTTTAAATCGACGAATTTCACTTCCGCCATTTCTTCGTGGTCATTTTTCAGTGAAATTCTTCAAAATTTTACACAGTATGTCATATTTGATTTAAAAAATATGAAAATCAGATATCCGAGGATCAAAATATTGTCAGAATATGCCAATACCACAATTTTTATATGCGTACTAGTCCGTTTTGCAAGCTAACCTATCGTGAAATAAAAACGTCAAATTTTCAAATCGAAAATCACGTGACCTTGTCAAGAAATTGGAAGCCATTATGAGAAATGCTTTCCGACTGTTTATCGTGCAAGAATCGTGGCACTCTCCAAACACGTTACCCACTACGGTTCGCGGTCAAGCTTTCCGTATTATGACCTGACACCCCCAACAAGAGGGTATCCCCTATTCGCCACCCGGGGACGCGCTGGGCTGCTCTGTGGGTCGGGCACTGGGAACCTTCCTAGTATGGTCCCAGTATTTGATTTGATAGTATAAATAAAAATAGATAGTAAAAATAGATGCAACCAACTATCCATTTATAAATTGAAGAATAAATAATAACAGAAATTATAATAATTGTACCGTCATGCAACATCCCAGAATTTCAGAAAAAATGCGTCCTTAGCCCTAAGTGGTTCCGTAACTAGATAGGACCTATTCAGGACAGGAGGTGTGATCTGAAATCGTAAATCATTATGTAAAGAAAACAGGAGAGAAATATTCTCAGGAACATACTAGTCAAATGAAGACGGTCAACCTTCTTCAGAAAACTCACAATGAACAACTAAGGCATACGAAACTGACGAATAAATCCCGGCCGTACCAAATTCACGAAGAATAATCTCGATAATACTAATGTAAAGACAAGTTTAGCTTTTCTAAAAAGATAACAGTCTCTTAGCTGCATAAATTTTATGGATTTATTAAAGCATCTGGTTTTTTGTAATGTAGGATAGGTAAACAATGTACCTTTTAATGACATTGTTTACGCTAAGCATTAACCAATGGTGCTCGAGAGATTTTAAATGCCTGTCGTCACTTCACACGTTCTTTTTGAAAAATAATTTAACAAAAATTGAGTCCCTGAACAAATGTTCAAAATGAACGGTAAAAATACGTGTTGTTATATTTGCATTAATATCAGAACGAAAATAAAGATATAGAAAATATCATTTTTCCCCCAAACAGTTTTTAAAAGTAGGGAGATTTCATCCTCACAAGTCAGGATTTACCTTTTAATTATTCTCTGACCAATGCATAGTCTCGATCATCCAGACGCTTAATTACATTTGTGCGTCTGGATTCAGCTCTATATTAAACTCGTTACCATTACGCCCAAAACTGGGCGTAATTTTTGATTGGATGATATTTTTATAGTCTAAAAAATTACTTCCGTTCATATCAAGAAGTGTACAACAAATTGTACCAAAGTTTAAATTTGAATATTTTTATAAAATATTACTTTATCAATTAATTAAACAAATATTATTGTTATGCATAATCAAGAGTGAATCTTACTGTGACGTCATATTATAAGTATATATATGTTTGCATGGTTTTCCTGGTTTAAAAATAGGGCTCTAAAAATAGAATCATTGTTTGTCTCCACCTATTGGTAGCGAAATTAAAATAAGGTGATCCCAGACGCTATTATATATGCGTCTGGGTGATCGAGACTAACCAATGCATTGAATGAAATAGAAGTCAATATGTGGGACGTAATATTACTACACTAAAATACTGATTACAACCCCGATTCAACCTAAGAATATATCTAAATTTCAGTACACATACTAGTGCGAACCTGACGTAAACCAATGAAATGACAAAAATATTTATAGATTAAGTAAACTACCCAATCAAGTAACAGAGATGAATACTCCCACGTAGCTGACATCTATTATTGAATTGCCGGTCTATATACTTACTTTGGCTGTCCATTTGTATTTCCCACGGAGCTTAGGATCTATTATTGATCTTCCAGTCTATATACTTACTTTGGCTTCCCGTTTGTGTTTCCCTCGGAGCAGACATCTATTATTGACCTTCCGGTCTATATAACTTACTTTGGTTTTCCGTTTGTATTTCCCACTGAGCTGAGATCTATTATTGACCTTCCGTTCTATGTACTTACTTTGGCTTTCCATTTGTATTTCCCACAGAGCTGAGGTCTATTATTGACCTTCCGGTCTATATATCTAATTTGGCTATCCATTTGTATTTCCCACTGAGCTGAGATATATTATTGACCTTCCGGTCTATATACTTACTTTGGCTTTCCATTTGTATTTCCCACGGAGCTTAGATCTATTATTGACCTTCCGGTCTATATACATGCCTTTGGCTTTCCGTTTGTATTTCCCGCAGAGCTGAGGTCTATTATTGACCTTCCGGTCTATATACCTACTTTGGCTTTCCATTGGTATTTCCCACAGAGCTTAGATCTATTATTGACATTCCGGTCTATATACCTACTTTGTCTTTCTATTAGTATTTCCCACTGAACTGAAGTCTATTATTGACCTTCCGGTATATATACCTACTTTGGCTTTCCATTTGTATTTCCCACAGAGCTTAGATCTATTATTGACCTTCCGGTCTATATACCTACTTTGGCTTTCCATTTGTATTTCCCACTGAACTGAGGTCTATTATTGACCTTCCGGTCTATATACCTACTTTGGCTTTCCATTTGTATTTCCCACAGAGATTAGATCAATTATTGACCTTCCGGTCTATATACCTACTTTGGCTTTCCATTTGTATTTTCCACTGAGCTGAGGTCTATTATTGACCTTCCAGTTTACTTTGGCTTTCCCATTTGTAGTTCCCACGGAGCTTAGATCTATTATTGACCTTCCGGTCTATATACATACTTTGGCTTTCCATTTGTATTTCCCACGGAGCTTAGATCTATTATTTACCTTCCGGTATATATACTTACTTTGGCTTTCCATTTGTATTTCCCAGTGAGCTGAGATCTATCTATTATTGACCTTTCGGTCTATATACTTACTTTGGCTTTCCATTTGTATTTCCCACGGAGCTGAGGTCTATAACTTTCCCGTCATTGGTTACACAAGAACACTGATCTCTACGTGTGCACGGTGGAACCTCCTGTCCGGAAATCACATGCAACAAACAACATAAGAATAGATAAATCAGAAACTTCAGTTCCATCTGATAATCTGATAGGTTATACAATTTATATTGTAAAACTTGAAAAAATCTACATCCTAATAGAATGTTCAGTATTATCATATCATATCAGTGTATTCCTTGATCACGTGATGGTTCTTGTATAACGTTGATTATACCTATATATTATGATAAAGATAAGTTTAAACATGTTTGTATTGATATATTATGTCGGATCTGTCCTCATTAAAACGATGTATTTCTTGGATTTGGTATGAACTGTGACGAAATTAATATAATTAAAGTTAATTTTTGACATAAATAAAAATTGATTTGTATAATTTTGCTCCTTTGATTATGATACTGTGACACACTGTATATGACTTAAGAACATTTGTTATATTGCAAAACATACTTGTGTTTGTTGTTGTTTAACGCCACTTTCAGCAATTGTTCAGCTATATCTTTGTTGCGTCAAGTTTTTACTGTGGAGGAAGCCGGAGTACCCGGAGAAAACCCCCGACCTCGGACGGAGAACTGGCAATATTTGTCAATTAAGATTGGAGTCGAGTACACCCTGCCCGCAGTCCACCAACGCCCCCCCCCGCCGAAAAAAAACGTATTGTAAACATTATATGTGTATAACTAGTATGATACTTGTACTCAGACACACAGTTATTCTACCCTGGGAACTTCCCGTTGTAAAAGGGTAGTTATATGCAACGCAATCTATTTAAAATTAAACCTTTCACGAGCTCCCCCTTTTTGTTATTGTCGCTAGGAAGATCTAACAACATTTCACGGCGACAATAGCAAAAATGGGGAGCCAATAGAAGATATAATTTTAATTACATTGTATGTTAAGATACTTAAAAATTTTAACAATGATCTTTTTGTGATAATACAGTTGGAAAATGTACATGTAAGAACCTATTATTGTCATAGATTGTTGATATTACACACATTTACACAAGTCTTAATGTTTTTTTTATCCTATATGTATTTTTAAGCTATCTAATCCATGTTCTTTTCTCTTATAGCTTGTTTGTTTCTTTGAATTGAGTTTAACGCGAGTACTCCTTGCCTGCAGCGAGACTCAGTGTTGGTAGTATTTTACCAGTTAATAAAATTATTGTATGCATTATTGGTTAAACATTGACTGAAATATTTTAAATTAAAATACAATGAAAAAAAAACCAAAAGAATTGAAAGAATATGTCATATCCTTTATTAGCGAGCGATATCGCGCTTAATGGAAGTGGTATCCCCCATTCTATAGATAGATTTTCCTCTAAACTATGAAGTTTAGGCTCCGGTCTACGGTATGTTCCGCCATCAGAAGACTGTACGACATACGACCTATCACTGTGCTTGTTTAATACAACTTCATGCTTCAAAATGTTTGAAACAGGTTGTTGGACATTAACAGAAAATTCTATGGTATCTCTGGGAGTGCTTTTGACTTTAGAGGTTTACTCTGGTCTTAATAGGACAATATCAAGCTGGCTCCGAAGTTAAAATCTTTATGTTGTCAAAATATTTACGGCTGTGGGTAATCTCATGCGAACTCATTATCTTTTGTTAATAGATTTCTCAACGGACTGGTAATGTCTGCAAGGTTCGGTGCAAGCTTCGACACATAAGTTACCATACCAAGTACAGGTTTGTAGCTCAGGTTTATTTTTCGGCTCGGGCTTCTCGCGGATCTCTGTCACTTTCTGCGGATCTGGCTTTAGCCCTTGTAACGTCAATACTTGGCCAAATTTAGACACTTCCTGAACTCCCGTGCTCAGCTTATCCGTGTTAAACTTTAACCGTCGTTCACGAGCGACATTCAAGACATTTTGAACACGTTCATCGTCCTCAATTTGTGACGACCCAAATACAAGCATATCGTCCACTATTGCAGCGACTCCCTCTATACCCTCTGATAATTCGTCCATTTTAGACTGAAATAGATCTGGTGAGCAGTTAATCACGAAAAGTAACCTCAAGAATCGGTACCGACCAAACGGAGTATTGAATGTATTTAGAAGAGAGGATGTCTCCGACAATTGAACTGCCCAATACGCTGAGCGCTTGTCTAACTTTGTAAAATAACTAGCCTTGGTAATCTTCGACGGGATGATGTCTTCTAAGGTACGCATATGACAGTGTGGAGGGATAATCGCTTTAAGGTCTTTCGGATCAAGGCGTATACGGTGTCAGCTCGTCAACATTCACGACCATTTTGCACATGCGGTCTAATACAGCCATAAACTTATCGTGAAGTGATACCGGGACTTTCCGCAGACCAATACTATGAAAGAGATCTGGATTCTCATTTAACACATTTGTCCTTGGAACCGGTGACTTCATACATGTAGGTTTTGGGACTACCCTTGATGGCTCACAAACAATACTTGTCTTTGTGGTTGTGAGTGTTGTCTCTGTAGCATAAATAAGTTTAATTAAGCCAAAATCCAGACAAGATTTCAACCCAAGGATAGGAGTACATAAAACTCTACGTCAAAGCTTTGACGACTTGCAGGGAGGTGACAAATTCCAAGTGATGGCAGTATATTGCCATTGTACGCTGACAAAGTGAGTTTTTATTTTAACAGTGGAGTAGAAATTGTTATGTGTACAATAAATATGATTCGGTAAAACATCAACTTGAGAACTAGTGTCTAATTTAAATTTAACAATTTTGTTTTCATAACCAATGCCCATTTCATAAAATACTTGGTAATCTTGTATCTGAGAACCCCGCGGTATGATGTCAATAAAGAAGTCGTCTTATGGTCGACACTTGGTTGTAGTTTCTATTTCGTCCATGGTTTTTGATCTGCAGACTTTCTTAAAATGGTTCTATTTATCGCTCTTTCCGCATTTCTTCCCTTTGGCCGGAAAAGCTTCTCTCGGTGTATTATCATTTCCACAATTTCCACACAATGTCGTTGACCGTTGGTGTTGTTTTGTCTGTTGACGAGGCTAGTGCTTGTTATTTGTGCACTATGTGTATTACTATTTGAAACGCGGTTGTTTTGTCTATGTCGAACGACATGTATATCAGCTAAAGCCAGATATGTATAATTGCTCTGAGATACAGTGTTCATTCGGTTGAGCTATTCCTGGTTGTATTCATGAGTTTGTATGATTTGTATTGATTTTTTCGAGTGTCAATGTATCGTCTTTGTTTAACAATATTTCCTTAACTTTCTGGGAATTTGGCGCGAACACAATTCGATCGCGAGTCATCTCATTGGGCTCTGGCAATGCACAATCTTTGGCTTTTAACTTTATTCTGATTCAACAGATTCATTACCCCGGCGTTCTTCGTTGAGTTTGTAACCTGCAAAGAGTTTTTCTTGGGTTGGGTGTAGTTTCGAAATCTGGTTAAATGTGCATCTAAACTTGTCTTGTCGTCTTCAGAAAGTTACGTATTGTAAATATCTGTTTATCCGACCCACAATAACAGGTCATT
This sequence comes from Limnoperna fortunei, assembly GCA_944474755.1. NCBI lineage: Eukaryota > Metazoa > Mollusca > Bivalvia > Mytilida > Modiolidae > Limnoperna > Limnoperna fortunei. The sequence continues at coordinate 42,921,730 of OX104121.1, read as the reverse complement.
CATCTTGATCGGATCATCATTCTCTTTCAAAAGACCATCAAGAATCAGTCGTACATACTTTACGAAATTTTTCCATGCTTCGGCCAGGTTTGATGCCTTCCAGTTAACTGCTGGTGTTTGAATCGTTTGTAAATCCATTTTTGGGCGCTTCAGATCCCACTTCTGACACCATGTTAAATGTTGGATGGTTGGTTAAGCATCTTAAATGGCTTCGATTATACGATTGCTCAACAACATCAATCAGACTCTGTACATATTTTGTCAAGGAATCTACCACGCAAACATAAGACAAAATAAGCAATATTGAAAAAAATCTAAATGATTACTTAGTATGTGTTACTTTTTCCGCTTCGTTTTCGGATCTTGTTTACCAATTGGTAAAGATAATTAGTAATCTACTGATTAACTCAAGTTAAACTAGTAATAAATTTCAAAATGTAAAAAATAAAAAAAGTGTTATTAAACACTGGTGCAATGCTTAAAATTATATAGTTATTATTATACAAACTTTCTGTACAGCCCTACTTTATATGTGCCATGGTCAAAAGCACAAAATGTTCGTGGCAATCATGCAAGTGCTCCTTTTTAATAGCACGTGCCGCTTAAGTACTTGAAGAGTTACAATGAGAGAATGTCTAATACTGAACACTTATAATGAATGAATAATAAACGAATTTCATTTTCATGAATTAAATTGCCATAAATAGAGTAAAAAAACTATTGCTACGATGTAAAGATTTGTATCTAATATTTATTACAGGATCTAATCAGGCATCAACAATTGCAGCGCCATTAACCGAACGAGCTTCAGGGACTACTACAACATCACAATCAAAACTACTAATCAGTCTACAGTACCACCTACAACTACGCCCCTTTCAACATGTCAATCAACAGTACCACCCTCAACTACGCTTTCTCCAACGATTCAGTTAACAGCACCACTAACCACTACGTCTTACTAACACTTTTTTTAATCGCGCAGGACTAACAGGATGGTCTACAATTCAGTTTAGAGAGACGTCAAAGCTTACGTAACGAATAATGTTGCGCCAGAATTAGTTTTTAAGTATTTAATTTATATTGTTTAAGAAAATAATCTGATAAATCTCTTTTTAGTTTCATTTGAAACATACTTCTAATTTACCAATACGATAATACAAAGGCATGTTCAAGATTTGAATACGACCTAATATTCTTTTTTTTGAAAGCTAAGTATTTGATCGACTAATCTAAAAAGTCTTATGAAATTTATTTTGATCACCAAAATTCATCATTATGTTTTAAGATATGAAAAGAAATTAATATAAAACGTTTCCATAGGGTGGAAATACATGATTGGAAGTGCGAAAATTATTGCATTTGTTTTATGTATATGGAATCTGTTTCGATCTTATTTTATTTCCTCTCGTGTATTTAGCAATAAAAATTACAAACATTCCCGCTTTAAAATTTGAAAAGATACATAAGCAGCCGATTCAATCTGTTATATCGTAGTACTAAATAAATCATCAAGGCATTCCCTCCAAGAATATCTTATCTTCCTATGCCAATATTTTTGCTGTGTCTGAATTTATGTTCAATTGATGTTAAACTGAAAGATCATTACAAATCGTTATAGCAAACGTTTACACAGAGTTATCTTACTGATTGGGATAGTGGAAGTTAGAAATTGACTGAGACGACCAGCATAGACATTATTTATACCATGACGGTTGTAATTCTTAGTGTTTGATAGTCAAAATTTAAAATGTTGACACATTATGTAATTGTTTTTGGTAAAAAAAGTAAATATTTTTCCCCAAAACGTATCAAAATTTTGTCGTTAATTAAATACTTTTGACCTGCACAAAATTAGAATTAAAATATGTCCTTAGTTTGAAATTTTTATTCTAAATCAAATCCGAGCATTAGCTTAAAGAAACATTATTACACGTTTCAACTAAACCTTTTCCCAAATTTAGCTAGATCTATTTTTTCATCAATTAAAAGCGGGATTATGGATACTGTACAACAAGGTACTCCAGAAGTGGCGTGAATCCGATATATGAATACAGGAAAATTCTGTTTTGTTGGAGAACCTGCAGTCTAGGTCACTCTGCTTATGCAATAGCGTTAGAACACTTCACCAAAGGTTCACAGTCTTTTAGGCAATTTAACAGCCGAAATTATGACTAATATCTTTGTCACAAATGATTGTGTTGTTTTGTTTGTTGGAGCCACTTTTCTTAAATAATTATTACTACCCCACATATGACTTATTGCCAGATATTTACCGAAGGGTGCTAAGCGTTGAGCAGTAGCTACAAACAATAAATGGATCCCTGGCCTATCGTTTTCTGAATATATTTGATTTTTTCCAAATGAACAATGCATCTCTTAATTTTGTATTTCTTTAGAAAGTCTTTCATTTAATTATTAAATTCTGTGAAAGAACTGTGTACAGAAATATGCACTAGGAAAACTTTTAAAATATATTTCAATAATGATGGAAACAACTATTTCAATTAAAAATATTTGCTAACATTTAAAACATGGTAAGATCCTGATTTTAATTAAACTGCTTCTTACGACTTAAGACATTTCTGAACTGCATGAAAAGTAAGTGCGCACTGCATGACTCCTTCCATTTATTGGTCCAACTTAACAAAGAAATAAGACAAGTAAACGCTAGCAAAAAATTACAATTGAGACAAGACAGTTTGCTTTCATGAAAATGGTCTTATGCCATAGTATCAGAAACGTTTGAACTGGAAACAAATACTACACTAAATTATCTAAATGGGCGGGCAGAGAGGGGTCAACAAATGGTTATGCTATTGCTCCTTGAACATTTAGAGTTTCTTCCTTATCCATTTCGTGGCCTCGGTGGCCGAAAGTTAATGATGTACTCGACTCCAATCTTAATTGACAAGGATTGCCAATTTTCCTACCGCAGGTCGGGATTTTTTTCTGGGTACTCTATCTTTCTCCTCAATTAAAAACTGGACGCAATGATATAGCTGAAATATTGTTGAAAGTAGCGTTAAACACCATTTAAACAAACACATCAACCTAAGATTCAATTTCATCAAACGTAATTAACATAAATACACTCCATATATCTATAATCGTTCGCTATAAAGAAAAACAAAACAAAAATGTCAAATATGATAAGATGAGAAAAACAAAACACAACATTACAGTTTAATAACTCTATGAATGAACAATAAATGACTACACAACGAACAAATAAAAGAAAGGACAAACATTATTGGCCTGGAGAGGCAAGACAACAATTTACTATTTACAATTTGCTTAATCGCAGGATATCCATAAACGTGTCCAGTGGGAGTCAGTGGAAGGAAAAATCATTTAGATAATATCTTACTTAATATATTATATACTTAAATGAGACAGATCAAGGTTAATCTAAATGTTTCAATAACAAAACCATGCTACAAAAATCGTTAAAAAGCATTATTATTATTATTATGTGTTTTTAATATAAATGTAATTTCTTTTGATTCCCACGTGTTCTCATTCATATGATATATAAATAATACTAGATTGAATTGATAGTACATATAAATTTCTGATGCATTTGTGTTAAATTTTAGGACAATGAAGAGTTGCTATACATCATTTGCAATTAGTATTCTTTAACAAAATCCATTAAGATCCAAGCAATAAACCCGACTTGTGTAACGAGTGGCTCGTCAGTTTTAAGATTAATACTATGTTCACAACAGATACGTCGTATGCGAATCTCATTCAGAACAAAATTGTTTTAAACAGTAACGAGGATTTTATTTACTGTACATTCAGTAAAGTGACAATTTGTTTTACTTTTGTTGATATTTATACAATATCGTTATATGCTTCATACGTCCTGGGGTAATTATTTAAATCCTTATCTATTAAAATTCAGAAGGAAAATAAGAAATGCAAATACGCATGTGCAATAACATAAACACATGTGAAGCAACTATTGTTGTAAGGAAAGTTAGTTTTTTTTGACTGACAACTTCTGTGTTTTCTAGAGGAATGCATCTTACAATTTAAACAAATGTAAACTTTGATGTTAGCGAAATGACTTTCCTAATGATTGCCTTACATATCGCTGTTTATTCACATCTTAATCTTTGATATTCACTCTACAATTGTATCATGGTGTTAACATGTCTTTTGTCAAGAAAATTAGCTGCTTGGCAACATATACTGTTATACAGTTATGTTTTTATCTTTGGTATACATTTTTCGTCGTTTAATAACATGCAGATAAAAGATTACTTAGTTGATGCAAAGGATATATACAACGAAAGACAAAAACGATGTTATTCGCTGTTTTAATGACTGTTAAATTAATGATCATTGATGTTTACATTCTTATATTGAGCAGTACAATAAAGAATAAGATAATTGGTTTCAATAACAAAATTTAACACGTTTTGTAAAACGTAAAATAAAATAAGGACATACACATTTATTACTGCATTTATAGTATTCATGACTGTAATCAAATTGCAAGTGACAAAAATACAAATTTCTTCATGCTGTGACGTCGCTATTTAAAATGTTTATTATAAAATGCAAATGGAAATACCGCGCAATGAGTAGGTCAAATTTGCATGTTTTGCTTATTGTGAATTGACATTTTTCCGTTCATGCTCAAGACGCCGTTTTAATGACTTTCCTCAACGTAAAGGTGGTGCCACATACTATTGAGGTAAATAAGCTTTTGGTTTTATGTTTTTCACTATTATCTCTTCTTAAAATATGCATTATTGTGTTGCTACGTATTACATTTATTTATGATAAAAAGCACATAGGGAATAAGTAATAAAGTCATTTACGTCAATAATGGTCTAGACACCCACTAAAATTAGCACGCACTTATTCTCATTGTCATCGACATTTATTATGTACAAATATAAAGATATCTTTTTTTGTTATATTTCTCTGTTTTTACCAGAAGACACTGACATCTAGCCTGTTAGCCAAACATGAAATCTTGTCGTCTAAGAAACAATATATGTTTTCATGTCACTTCAGTTTAAACGGTAACATGTTACACTTACTGGGTTTACCTGACCATTACTTATAATGGTAATAGATGCTTTATAAAAGAACACTTACATTTTTATCTGGATAATAACAAAAGGGTGAAGACATATTTTTGTATTATTCATAAAGAATGCAGGATAAATTTCAAAATTTTGTCTTGGATAACGCAAAATGACTAGCACCTTATAAATTATTGATATAAAAATGTAACTAACAGCAATCTTCTCTTGTACCTTTTTGACATTTTTTGTCAAATTGACGACAACATTGAAATTAGAGAAACAGGGTCAACTGTGTTATCGAAAGTTATTTTGGTATAAAACATAATCAAAAAGAAACTTAATAACTAGTATCTATAGCCCGCAACAGATGAATTTCGCTCGTCATAGCACAACTTTGCTCTGACTTAAGTTTTTAATTAGTAATGCAATAAATTCAATATTCAATTTACTTTTTTTACTAAGTATATTTTAAACTTTGAATATGTAAATGATACTTTTAAAATATCGTGTGAAATCTATACTCTTAAGTAGTGGAGTATTCTGACATGGTAACAATGTTCTAGTACTTGAAACAGTCAACGGGGATGAATGAAAGGTTACTATGCACGTTACAAAATATAACAGTGAACTACTCCAATTTGAGTTTTATTTGATTGAACAATGTTACCGGAGACATTTTATATGCTGTGGTATCACGTCGTGTCTTTGATTTATACGTACACTGTTATAAGAGTTTATACAAATACAATTTTTTACATTTAATAAAATACCTTAATATCAAGTAATCTTTTAGTCTTTATACAGGTACATTATAGTACCTTCATTTTCCAAATCTGTAACCAGTGTTACTTCCAATGACAAACGGCCTTTTGCCAATTTTATGCCTGTATGTACCACTCGTCATGAAAGGTCTCTTTACACTATGAAAGGGCAAGATTACAATTTCATTGTCAGTTTCGAGTTTATCATAATAGTCGTTTCTATCTTCGTCATTAAGGTGTGCTGTGCTATGTTCGTCTGGGTATCGCTCAGTGTTCTGCTGGCTTTCGTTAGGACTGTATGGTCTTTTCCCAAAGCTGTCAAGATACAGAGACCGCTTGTCGGTATTCGTTTTTGTTTTTTGCCTTAATTTGTTTAAATAGTAGTCATTCCTAAAAGTGAAGGATCTTTTGTCTGCTTCCCCTAAGAAGTCATTAATTTCTCGCTCTCTCTTTCCATAGGACATCATAAGTGGTCGTTTTTGCTTTGAATCGAAAAGAGTGTCTTCTGCAGGATCATTTGCGTGTTTAAAACTTTGCCTTTTCCCGAATCGGAAACCACTTCCAATCATCATTGGACGTTCCCATGAATTCTTTACTTCAACCGGCTGTGTTTTATGATTACTTCCAATCATTACAAATGGTCTCTTGTCTACGTAATGAGCTTTTGGCGATAACAAATGGTGGTCTTCATTTCCATTTCCTGCATCCTGCAAATCTATCGATTTGTAGTCAACAAAATCTTCATTTTTTGTATCAAATGACAAGTAATTGTCTTTCCAATGTTGTCGCTTACCAAAACGAAAACCACTACCAACCGTAAATGGAAGACTTCTGTATGGTCTAGGCTGTCTGTCGTATCTATTAAAACTACCCGACATGACAAATGGCCTTTTTTCTAACCGGTAATAGTCCAATTCAAATGGTCCTGCGTTTTCAATAGCGTTTCCGGTAAGCTTATTGTAATCTTTATTATTTGTATGGCTGTGGCCTAATCTATCACCAACGTAGTGTTTCCCAAAAATGTATCCACTATTAAAAACAGGTGGTCGTTTTCTTTCTTCGATACCTTCCTCGTTACCTATATAACGTTTCCCAAAGTGATAACCTCCGCCCAACACAAAAGGCCTTTTCATTTCATAGAGATAGTTATCATCATTTGACTTTCGTTTCCCAAATTTTCCAATTCTATGGTGTCCACCTAAAACAAATGGCCTCTTGGTTTTATTTAAAAAATAGCGATCATCAAAAACAAACGGCTTTTTTATTCCACTTAAATAACTGCCATCCATTAACGAGCGTTTTCCAAATTTTCCAAATCTATGGGAGCCACTTAAAACAAAAGGCCTTTTATTAACATTTAAAGGATAGCTTTTGACTGGATATCGTTTTCCAAATCCATAACCACCAGTAAAAACGAAAGGCCTCTTTGCACGTTTTCCAAATTTCCCATATCTATGATTACCACTCAAAACAAATGGCCTTTTTCTTTCCACCATCATATCGTCATCGTCATATTGGTTCCCCAGATCATAGCTAAAACCATATGGACTAACATCACTTTCAGGTAAACTTTTGCTAAACTTAAAATTCTTAATTACTAATGGTCCCTCGTTTTCTGTGACAAAGTTACCATCCAAAAATTCATTTGCTACTCTATCATTATCTTCCGTATCCTCCTCATCGTCGACATCAGATGTTTGGAGATTATAGTGCGGATAAATCGTACTGTCATCTAGGTTTTCATTTGTAGCAAATAAGCCAACGTCATGACGTTTCCCAAAGTAGTGACCCCCAGACATCACAAATGGTCTTTTTGTGTTTCGTCTTGTCACATCATTATTAAATGTTTCATCTGCATCAAAATCCGCACCCATACCGTCATCAAATTTCATTGCTTCTTGATGCATGAAGTTTCCAAATTGATGTAATCTATCTTTGAAATCCTCGCCATATTCGGAGCCATCCTCTATGGAGTTTTTGTTGCTGCTTAAAGTCAGTTCTTGCTTCAGTTCAGGTTGATCTGCTGGAAGGATATATTTAAAATATGTTATAACAGGGGTATGAATCCAATTAACCTGTCTAAACATACTTCACATTTGCTTCTGTTATTTGTCCTTTCACTTTTGCCTTTTAAAAAAAACATTTTGTGATTTGTTGCCTTTCATTAGTAGTTTTATATGACATTACCTTCTGTTCTTATGTTACTATCACGACAAAGATAAAAAAATATACTTTATTCTGTGTAAAACAGTATTTAGTCTTCTTTCATCATGTACTTTGTGCATTTGATTTCTTACGAACTGAACATTGGTTTTTTTCAGGAATATGTTTTTGTTTTTTATTGTACTTTATATATAATTTACATATAACTACATATTTTGAGAAAATGTTGTCTTAATTAATGTTTTTGAATTCAGATGCTATCGGAATTTATCAACCCGACAAAATGGTGATGTTCACCGAGCAACAAGCAAGATGAATATTTAATTTGAGGGTTGATAAATCGAAAGCAACCCATTTTACAATATACTTTCATTCTTTTATGAGATTATCCGTCAATCAGAACAAAGACAAATTACAATTATCATGTAATAATATATTATTTATGGCTGCTTCTTTTCAAATAATGTCAAATAAAATAATACTCTGTAGCATTTTTGTCATTTACTATACCTGTATCTGTTTTTGAGGATGCTACTATAGCAATGCAAATCAAAGTCAAAACTACTGTAAGGTTAATCACATCCATGGCACTGTAAAATAAAAGTCAATCTATTACTTGCTATATTTAAACACGTAATCATCATCATATAAATAACAGAAATCTAAATAGCTTTTTTTACAAAATATATACCTGAGATATATAGGATCTAACACCGGTGGGAGGTCAAGACGGGAAAATCTCAGACACCCAAGTGAAAAGATTTCTGGTCTCCAACGAGGCTCTGCAGAGTTGGAGACCAAAAGAAATCTTTCACGCGGGTGTCTGAGATTTTCCCGTCTTGCTTTACCACCGTAGTTTGATTCTATTTCTCACCAATTCCTTAAAAAATCTGGTTCTGTTCTGTTGGAAGATGGCAAAAACAAATAGAGTTATCTACCCTGAACGTAATCTCCAGTGTACACATGTTGCGTCACAGTGTTTGTTTTGATGTTAACTGCTATCATATTGTGGTATAAATTGGGTCATGGAAGCTCAAATATGTTGTTTTCATGTTAAAATTAAAAAAGCATAGTAAACCAACACAACTAAAGCAAATATTTTATAATTTGTATTGCTGAACCAACAGTTGACGTCACAATACATTTTTACGGAAAAAGGAGCGTGAAATTCTTATCTCACCCACGGGTTGAGACAAGGATATCTCAACCGGCTTAAAATAGGTACCACGCTGTCTCATTATTGAGAAAAATGTGTTACACCATATGGATTTTTTTACTAATAAATAATTTTGCGAATAATGTAAGGTCTTGTGTTAAATCTTCCTCGTGTCATTTTTATTTTGATAAATCTTTTAAACAATTTTAAGTGGCAGTAATGGCTTTTTTGGTGTCTAGTTTTTTTTATTTATTTGCTTCTCTATAGGGGTTGTCTTGTTTCAGTTAAAGTGTTTTCGACTGCTTTATTGCGTATTTCAATTACAAAGTCCTATGATATCATCATTTCAGAAAACTTTGTATTGTTTTTTATTTTTTTGCGGAAATATAGTTTGCGCCAGAATGTGTGATGATGGTTCTTTTTGGGTATCTATTGTATATCCTATTAAGACAACTTATATCCTAATTAGTTATATTACCTTACAATATATTTTGTAATGAAAAAAACTCTTCATTTCTCTTATGACTTTTTAAAACTTAAAAATTAATACTATAAAATAAATGAGAATATTTATTCAATGTATCACTACTTCATTGAATAACAACAAACAGATTAAACATCGATTTAGTTTTTTTGTTTCTTGAGGTTCTGCACCACTTTCAGCAATTGTTAGTTAGATTCCTCAATGTCAGAAAGAGAGGTCATTATACTCATTATATGTACTTAAACAAATGCATTTAAATATTTAAACAAAACACTCTGTTATTAAACATAAAGAAGAAGATAAGTAATTATTCATAAATTAATCCTCTAATACAAAGAATTTTTAAGCCTTAGAACTAGAAAGGACAAATAAAAACGTGTCACCATATTACACTGCTTGACAACAACAAATCGTCGCATAAAGACGGTAGAAATAGTTTGAGAAATATGAATTTTTAATTAATTTTATGATGAAAAACTAAATAAATGCTATTTATATATAAATATCTTTTCTAGAAATACATTGTGAATAAGTTTGAATAAATCAAGCATCATTTTGATGAACTCGTGCACAATGAATTGCAAACATATACTAGCACACATATTATTTCTATCAAGCAGCTAGCAAAATCTCGAGAAAACCTAGCAAAGTTCCCAAATCTATCGTTCGACACAAAACTTTCAACGATATCTAAATTTGCAACAATGAAATTTCTTTAATGGTAGGATCTGTTAATTTTTAAAAATTCATTGTGCCAGTAGGTTAAGTAAAAATCACTCAGGAAAACACTTCCAACTAGTTGTTAAGCAAAGTGTTAAATGTGTTACCATGATAGTTTTGAGGCTTTTTTAGTTGTTTTAGCCAGAAGATAAAAGTTTTGAGGCTTTTTAGTTATTTTAGCGAGAAGATAAATGCAACTGTAAGTTATTTTTAAAGGGATTTTCCTTGTTACATTTTTGAGGTGCATCATGGTTAATTTGTATTATACTTTATTTTTAGTATTGTAATATTGTTTTGCTTTTCTTGTGTTTGTTTTTTTTCTTTTTGTTGCTTTCTTTTGCTTATTTTGGTTCTTCTTGTTTTTTTAGCGGTTTTTTTCTTCTCTTTAAAATGTGTTTTTGTATTATGTTTAATTATTTACAAGCAGGAATATGTTTATTATGTTGTTTGATCTGTTTCGATACACTTACACTATACATACCATTTCTTTCAACAACTGACAAAAAGTGAAAATCTAGTATAATAGTATAATCATTACAAGCTGAAAGATGACTAATATTAAAAAAGCCCATTTATTGACAAGCGCAAACTGACAAATATTTACACTGACGTTGAAAACCGTATTATTTTTATCTTAAGCATTAGGTGCATACACACATATAACTGCAAATTAAGTCAAACAAAACAACAACCAGAAATCATACTTTGACCTTTTAGATATTCTTGATGCTTTTATTTCGTAATCATCAGTAAGGTACAAATCGAAGAGTTGCGTAATGTAATCTACCAAAAGTTACAATCAATGATATAGCTCAAAACAAAAATAGTTGTCATAAAAAGCGTCAACGTTCTTTATAAGATCTCCATAAACATTACAGTACTAGCACGACAGCAATAGCGCACCCCTAAAGAATTTTTAATCTCTTATATTTTTATTGGCACGAAAATTTTTATTTAATATAGAACAGACTGCATTACGTCTTTTGTTAATATCAAATATGACAATTGTGACGTGTCATTGAGCAGGTGTTGGAATGCCATTTAGCATTTCCACTAAGAAAATCGAATGACCTATGCATATTTTGTGATTTTGTAGAATGATTTCCTGTTTAATGTAAATGTTTATAGGTTTTCTTCCGCTTTTTACCTAAATACAATAAACAAAACAGGAAGAAACTGCAATGCCAGTTATGTAAATAAATTGGCTTATATATATTTTTTATTGATAGGAGGATTTAAGTTTTGCGAAGAGTCACTGTTTCATAGAATTTAACAGGTTAACAAATAAACAACCGAATTAATATCACAGAGTATGGAAAGGGATGGTTCAACGGTCTAATCTGTATTGGTACACAAATTCTACTTAAGCAGTTTTTCAGCTGTATAAATGTTGCTGACTTAGATGGTTGAATGTGGCAATAAGTTATAAACTATGACATGATGAAACATAATAATTATCTGTTACAGCTTTGCTTGGCCGAGACACCTTCAGTAAATTTCTATTTATTGTTGTTGTTACGTATAAAATAATGTTGCTTGTTTATTATTTATGCTCTTTCTTTACATCAATACATGTCTAACAAAACCACAAAACAAAAAAGACTAATAGTCTGTGTATTATATTCTTAGAATATGTTTTTAAGAGTTATGCAAACGCACTATGCACACTGCTTTCAGACAGTCATACAACAGATATTAATTTCTTGAATTACAACTCAATTCCGATATTTTGTTTTATGTTCTATACACACATTTTAAATTGATTGGTTTTGTTTCTTCAGATTTCGATTGTTTATTTGATATGACAAAGAAATTATAAACTGGATAATTTTGTTATTTATCTTCACAAATTTATTGTTATAATAAAAGTAGAATCAATAAATTTGTTCGTCGGTTCTACGATTTTTAATGTCGAAATGAACACAAGCACGATTGCTTCTAATTAAAAAGCATTGAGAATTATTTATTATTCGTCACAATACATATATTAATACTATATCCGAATTAAATACTGGGACCATACTGGGTTCCCAGTGCTCGACCCACAGAGCAGCCCAGCGCGTCCCCGGATGGCGGATAGGGGAGACCCTCTCGTTGGGGTCGTCAGGTCATAATACGGAAAGCCTGACCGCGGACCGTAGTGGGTAACGTGTTTGTAGAGTGCCACGCATTTTGCACGATAAAGACCCCTTTTGTAGATTTCGAAAAAGAGTCGGCTCATTGTAGCCGCTACAAAATGCTAAATTTTCCGCCCCTACCCAAAACTGCATACTTTTCCAGTGGCAGTCAAAATTGTATTCCCTGTGACCCATCCCACCCCCTTTTTCAGTTGATTTATTGTTTGTTAACTTGTTCCCGTCCTGAATATAGCTGAAATACTGCTCGCTGGACGTAAAGCAGACATCCAATCAATCAATCAACCGATTTAAATAAACATAGACCATTTAGTTCACTTTTAACTCTAGTAGCTAAGCATATGCATGGTTTGCAATAAAGCAGAAAATATCACATCGATAAACAATGATAGATAAAATCTATCAATTTTTTTTAAATACTGAAATACAAAATTTTTATTTGCTTTTACTTTGTTAATCTTTGGGAAGCTTTGAAAGTGAATTATAGAAAACAATTAAATGTGTTAAAAATTTTACACTTCTGTATAAAAAAAATGCTGGAGAAATCAATACAATATATAAATCACATACGCAATAAAATATGTATATCATGCTCAAATAAAAACGAATGACAAAAATGAACTTACTTGCAAATAGGCTTGGTAAACTATTTGAATTTGTTGGATAAATATATTTATATGCAGAAGTTTTACGTGCATAAAAGCAAATGTATAGGCATTAGCCTCAGAACCAATCGAAATGTTTTATTTATAATTCGTATTTCCATTTCATTATGTCGTCAATAAATTTAGCACATTTGACAAACATAGATGTTTGATAGCAATAATACATCTGTCATTCCGTGTTAGAATATTAGCATTATTCACACGTATAAATTTGTTCAGGAAAAGCCATTCCAGACATGTCATGTGAGATGTTGAATTTATGTTTAAAATGTATACGTATACCCTAATACAGGTGAATTTTTACTACTACAAATCTCGTGAGATTCACTGAACTTACCAAAAATGGGTTTACATCTACATTTGAAGATTTTATTATTTAAGTCTTTCCTTTCAAAGCAAAATAGCAAGGAAGCCGACAGAGCAAGGAAACTTGAAAGTGTTTAATATATAAAATCAACAAATCATTCTTTAGGCTTGAGGCCTTGTTGTCTGAGTGGTAAAAGTAGTTAGTCGAATACTATTGATCACGTCGTCTGTCAGTGGTGGTCAGGTAGTTACCTTTACCCAGTATTGAATCAGTAGTTCAGGTAATTAATGTTTCCTCGCAAGATGATAGGACGAGCTTCTGTAATCTAATATGTTGGCTTCTCATAACCAATTTTTACAACAAATTCATGTGTATGATGGAAATTTGATTTATTGTTATTCTTAGACATTAAAAAATACGTTCAGTGTATACAGGCCATTCAGACTCGAGGACCTTACTAACCATTAATAACTGAAAAGAGCAAAGCCTTAAGGTCAATCATTAAAAGTTAATATATTTTTTAATCCACCCAGTTAACGGTGGTTGGCTTGCTACGAACAATCAGAATAACTGGTTTCCTTTTGAATTCAGAACCATGTTCCATTGTAAAGCCTGGCGTAAGATTGAAACTGCTAACGTTTCAAATCAAAGTGATCAAATTGTGGCTTAGTTTCTGCCTCTTACGACTAACACACAAAGTCATCAGTATGTGTAATGCTTTTTGCAAGGGCATGCGTTTTATGAAGCCACATACAAACATGTACTTACAAACCCTTAACTTGAAAGGACACTAGTAAACGGACAGTATATAATTTTCAATTAGTTTAAAACCGGATAAAACACTAGTCCTTGGTGTTTGGTACTCGCTAATGAGCTTAAAAACACTTTCTAGCCTTATCTGAAGACTTTCTGTTATCTACGTATTTCGTAATATTCTTTTAATTACATAGCAAGAAAGACCAACGCTATCTTTGAAGACATACTGTTTATGTACATTTCAAGAATCTGTGGCAAATTATTGCCATTAACATTAGATCTACTGCTTTCATCACGATACCACTATACCCTTTTGATAGCAAAGATTCACAAATTTAAACCGGTGTTAATCATATCAATGTCAATAAGCCGATCTTTTAAAAACACAAATGTGTTTTTAGCGAGCCTCCTTTTGAGATATAAGAACTCTTTCCCTATTCAAAAATCTTGACTTTTTCACTGAACTAAGCTTTTCAGTAAACAATATATTGCTCATGATTATATATATAGTAACCTTTTTTTTTACCAAACTAAGCTCGATTCCAATCTGTATTATTTCTTATGGTTAGTAACTTTTTACCAATTGCAAGTTTTGTCCGGGTACTCCGTCTTCCTCCCCAATTAACACTGGATATAGCTGAAAAAATGCTGAAAGTGGCGTTAAACAATATTCAAACAAACAAGCAAATCAAAGCGTGAAACTAAGCTTAAGTTAAATATTTTTTGTTTCTAATATTTAGTAATTATTTAACAAACCGTTTAACAGGTTCACCATTTAATGTGTGTAGCATAAATACTAAGATGTTCAGGTAATGTATATTGAGTAGAAGTTTAGAAGGTTATAGTAAAAGCTGTATCTGAAACACACACAACAAACTGTCAGTTTTTCCCCGTTATAAGATTCTTTAAAAGTAAGCAGAAAAGTACTTGTAAAGTAGGTATGTAAATAGCTTATAACATATCATGTTACAAAGACATTAATGAACGTAAAAAGTATTGGGTTTTAATATAACTTTCATATAACAATGATTCTTGTGGAAGATGAAATATGTAATCAGACCAGGGGCTTATTACACAACGAGAGGGCTTTGTTGCTAGAGCAATAGATAAGACTAGTATCACAGGGATGTCATTCTAAGAAAATTACCAATTTATATACAATAGATGTCTGCTATACATCTGTGTTAGACATTTTATAATGAGAATCGTACCAGTCAACCAAACACTATTACAATTTACGTGGTCTCTGTCTACAGTTAGACTTAATGAATCTCTAATGACTGAGAATAAAACAATTCTGATAAATACGAAGTAATGATAAGAAATTAATGGTCAAGGTTGATGAAGGCCATATGTAATTATTTCTTTTCTTTTTGTAAAGGTAACATGTAAAGGAATGTCTTTTTAATTGATGAATATTTAACTTATTGCAGGTGGAATGCGCATTCTTATTTCAGAATACTAATACCACTATTATTATATATAGTAAATGTACAATTGTTTTTGTATTGCATTTTCAAGGTGTTACGTTGGCCTTAGCTGGATTTAGCATAACTTTTTTTAAATGTTAATATTCTTTAACACCTTTAGTCGCCTTTTCAATATTTTATGAGTGCCATTTATAATTTTTCAGTTTTATAATATCCATATTTTTGATAACTTGTTTAAAACATAGTAGAATTGGTAGACGTGGAGTTATACATGCATTGTTTACAATTTGCTTTACATCCTGTAATCAATATGAAGAAGACGTAATAGTCAGTGATTTAAAGTCTACATTTGCATATATATTGATAAACCTATTCACACAAATACTGGCTGATATTTTTTGTACACTTTGTGCAGTTTGACATAACATCTGTGTTATTGTTTCTGGCCATTGTAAATTATGTCTACATCGTTCATAAATTCTTCAATCATTTAGACTGATTTTTGACATTAACAATATGTTGCAGCTAAATCCATAATCATTATGTCATCCATGAAACTTGCTCGTTCAATTTATTCATTACACATCTTGCTTAATTCCATGCTTAGAATCCTATTATGATTGACAATCTATCGTTGGGATGGACACATTGATGTTTTATGTTGTCAAACGGTAAACATGACTGCACGCGATAATTACCCTTGTAACTGTAATGTTTAACTTTCGTAATAATTGTTTCGATATATTTTCAACGGAAAAGAGTCCGAAAGATCATTCTCATTTTAAACCAAGTCAACATTTTTACCTTGTTCCTTCGAATGGTTAAACAAATTGTTGACATATACGCAGACATAATAAACTTTATTAGCAATTGTTGAAGTTTATGAAATAGGAAATTATAATTGATCCCAAACTTTAATATCACAACTAATTGTTAAATTTGTGTTGCGTTAAAAACTCTTTAACATAACCTTTGTGTTTTTGTTTAAATAAAGGTGGAGCAATGTTGTTTGTTTATCTGACATTCCCATTTTGTGAAGAATGCCCAAGGTATATTGTGTTCCATATAAGAGATTTCCTGAGACCCTCTGGTTGTTAAGTGTTTTAAGTTATGTAGTCTTGAAATATCATCATCAAATATTTATTACCAACATTCAGTGAAAGTGGACGTGAAATACGTGTAAGAATCAATTGTTTTCACATTATATTCTTACTTAATAAGTGTTTGTATTTGTAGACCCTAAATCAAAACTATATGCAATATATGAAAAGATATATTTGACACTGTGATCTTTGATAACAATGTATCAGCAAAAGTCGTATTTCTTTAAATATGTGGTGTTTCCTATTCCTGGATTTGACATTTTCCTAGACATGACAAAGAGTAAATCGACGGGTGTCTAATTAGAGACACTGCTTACTCGTCCGGAGCACATGAGTGCACCCATGGTTTTTATAAGTTTCGCGTAGTCTCTTTTTGTGTTGGTGTTGCGCTGTGTATGTTGGTCTATATCCGGATTTGTTACTGTCCTTCGACTTTTGGCTGTTGTTGTTCGGTCGTTTTTCTTTGTTATTGTTTTTAAATAAAATCTTAATATCACGTTATCAATTCGTCGTCCATAATACTTAATAATAATCTTTGAATCTAGTTTTTTTATTGCTTGAACATGTTTGTTATAATTGCTGTACTTGTACTTAGTTCTTTGTCGCAAAAAGAACGTATTTATGCCATTGAAGTGGCTATCTAAACAAATGCAGAACCCGGAATGAACTTGAAACCAACGTGTATAAACTAACATAAAGATATCCTTTTCCTATATGTATTGTTGATATATTTTGTGAGATCAACTTTTTGCCATGTTGAAATATAGTTATTTGACAACAACTTAAGATTATTTTAATGAATATGTACGTATTATACGGTATCAATATGTGTAGCGTAAAGATGTATCACCCACATAGAACTGTCAGCCTTCCTAAAACTTTAGAATGGTTTATAATTGCATCGTCTGGATTACATCTAGCAAATCATACAACATGTATAATTGATTTGTGAAAATGTGAAAGTATGAAAGAGGAGGCTACTGGTGATACCAATCTCGATTGACAAGGATTGCTAGTCTTCCTAACGAAGGCCAGACGTTACCTCTGGATACTCCTGCTTCCTCGATTATTAAAACTGGACATAATATATAGATGACAAATTGCTGAGAATGGCGTTAAACACCATTTAAACAAACAAACCAATATAATGTTTCTCTACCAAAGACACCAGAGAGGCATTTCTGCAACATGATATATTTGCTCCCTATGTAAAAAGTCTTTCTAATAAAAAGTAAGATAATATGCTAAACGTAAGTGTACCGGGTAGATTTAAACAAGCAATTTATACACGTTTATACTCGCACAGACTTCTACTCACACAGACAAAAGTTCAAAGCAGGGTAGTAGCACAGTTTGCTTCTGTCGTATGCTTTAAATTATTGCATAATACGTTCAAACGTGACTAAAAAATTAATACAGAAAGATATATATATATATTATTATTATTATTATTTTATTACTTGTTTACGTTATTCATTTATATTGACACTCAATAACATAAACCATTTGTTGGTCAGTCCTGTGTCTTAGTTTTGACATAAAACACCGTCATTTATATCGTTGCATAATCTTCTAGACTTGTATATTATTTTTTGTTTATGCTGTATCGTCATGTTTGTCGATCTGATAATAAATAGGTGTACTGGTTAGTAGCTTTCTTTAGACCATTTATATAGACGACCTCTGGTAAATGTTTTGGAAACAAAAAGTTAACCAATTTGGAAAAAAAACAATTCTACTTTACATGTAAAACACATCATGTCACTCATGAAAATTTTTACATTTGTTATAAAGAGTTGTAAAAGAGATTGAAAGAATTACAAACAAATATCGAGTCGGTTAATAACTTAAGACACTTCGGACCGATATAACAATACAAAATATCGATCGTAAAAGTTCCGTATCGTATGTGTATAGAAGATTGAAGTAATCTTGTTTTTGTAAACGTAAATCTCAGTATGTCCTCGTTTTCAATTTCCAGGTGGGGTTAATGTTGCCAAGCTGATTTTAAAGTTTTGGTTGTCTCCCTAATTTACAGCTCTTTTCGATAATCACCATACCATGCTTTATTTAAGGAATATTTTAACGTTTTTTTTTTATTTTGAAAAGAAATGTTTCAAAGTTATTTACTTCAATATGAAATAAAATCTTTAAAGGTAATCCCCGTTGATCTATAATGGGTCCAATGCTTTTAAATATACTTATATATATTTTGTGATGATTGATTTTTTTGTTTGTAGATATTTATAATGCTGGATAGGTAACGATATTGGTGGAGACGCAGTTAACTTTTTATCAAAACCCTTGTTGCTACGATGTGGACTAGGTTACAATCGTCCTATGAAATTGGGATACTCTTTGGCATTCTGTGCGCGAAGATAGTCCGAGATAGAACTGATGTCCAAGTAAGCAGAGACATAGAACAAAACTTACAAGTAAAGCTTGGAATCTAAAAGCAATAAAGGTAGAGTTCAATTCACAGATCTAGAGCTTACAGCGTCTGGTGTAGACTTGCTCCAGCCTTTCAGACCAGTAGGTCTGAGAGTAACATGGTTAAATACAAGCTTATACAGCTTGGTCTGTGTCATAGCGGGTCGTCTTAATGTAGGTGGCATATAAGCATCGCACTTATTTGTCGTAGTCTTAAAGCTTTGCGCTAATAAACACGTATCTCTCAAAAAGTCTTAAGTGTGAAATACTTCGCAAGTGCTGACGTTATAATGAATTTCCCTTTGACCGTCGAATACTTACGATAAATGCATCACATACAACAGTTTGTGAAAACCACTGCTGGATTGGTGTGTTATACCTTGTGGATTATTATATTGGTTTTGGAATCTGATAAAATGAATATTATCTATTATCGTTGCTATAGCAAAATATATAAGCAGATTGCTTATAGTGTAACTCGACATGTGTCTATATAGAGACAGTCACTGTTTACTTGCGATGGGAGCCTTAGCATAAATTGATTGGTAAAACTGTTGTACTTTTAAATGAACCATTCTTGATGTTGTCAGGTGAAACGATGTAAAGTATTATTGAAAAGTATGTCGCATTTGTCCTCATTAACCCATTTAGCTGTGAATTATGTAGTAAAGGTATATAAAACATCAGGTAGGTACACAACTTTAACGAATTGTAAAATCGGAGCTCAAATATACTTTGGGACGTTTAGTGGCGATCAACTATTAGTGAGCAAACGTTTTTCTAACGGAATGTTACGTCGGTGTATTTGTTTCATCCAAACGTTTAAAATTGATTACAAGCCAATATCTAAAACAGTTAAGTTGTAAAGGTTAGAATAAGGATATGTGACAGGGCCTTATAAGCTAGACTTTTAAGAGTGGTGATAAGTATAAACCGCAAACGATTAATCCCCAACGTTAAAGCTCTGAAGCTTTTGTCATGATGTTAAGATTATGTGTAATAGCAACAAAAATAACTACATCGAACGAAAATATTGTAATATGCATTCATACAGCCCTGAGTCGAGTTGATTGAAATAAAACTGTTTTAGATATTTTTATCTTTTGTTCGCCGACGTGTGCCAAGCTACAAGGGTTTAAGGTATAGAGAGAGTCATTGAAATATCGAAAATGCAATTGTTTAACCTCTGTTTTGCGCAGGAGAATGACATAAAAGCATAACTTGTTCTGAATATTTGTTGTTTATAGGTTGTTGTTTATGACGTATTTTAATTAGCACAATTTTCCATTGGTTAAAGGAAAACGACGTGGTCTTGTTTGTTAAAATTAATCGACTGCTATTTTTTCTATTCTCATTATCACAATTAGTCATGACATTTTTGTGTTAATCACAAAAAATATATAATGGAATAGATGAATAAAAGTGAATAGCATCCTATCAAAGTTTTTATTCATACTTATAATATTTAAAAAACAAAATGCATGTAGTAGAACTACAGTCTCGTGCCAAAAGTATTCGCGGAAAAATGGCCGACGTCATCTTGGGGTTATCTCGCCTTGAATAGTAAAACAAGCAAAAAATATTAAAATAAAGCTGTGACTTACCTTAATATATTGTTAGGTGTCCCTTGGATCTTATGCAAGCCAAAACTCTCCTTGGAATCGAATTATATAAGTTTTGTACATATTCAACCGTGAAGTTTTGCCAGATGTCAAAAATTGCATCAAACAGTTCCTGGGGTTTTGTTATTCTCATAACACGTATTTGTAGAGTTCTTTTAATTCTAAGCCAACAGTTTTCTATTATATTAATGTCCGGAGATTGGGCCGGCCATACCATACCATGGATATTATTTTCATGCTTGTAACGTTCCACAATCCGAGCCCTATGGACGGGGGCGTTGTCTTCTTGGAAAGTGTAGGAATCGTCGGGGAAATGACGGGCTATAACTGGCCATAACTGATCGTCAAGTATTGAAATATATTTCTAGGCATTTATACTTCCATCGACCTTACAAAGAGTACCGACACCAAACCAAGTGATGCAACCCCATACCATAACAGAAACCTTAGGCACACACTCTGCATACATGCATTCTGGACGATACGCTTCCTGAGACGATCTCCACACATATACACGATTGTTTTGGCCTATAACTATTTGAGATTCATCACTAAATATAACATGTCTCCAGTTATCATTCACGGTCCATCTTCTTTTCTGTAAACACCATGATATCCGCTTCCTTCTATTTGCCCCTTTGACAACCATCCGTTTTTTCACAACTCGCCGGTAAATCTGATTCTTGTGCAAAAATCTCTGGACAGTCCTCGCACTAACACGGTTTTCACCATTTCCAACATTAAATTCGGTGGTAATATCCTTTAGAGCTTTTCCGCGATGCCTTTTCACCAGACGCTTCAATCGGGATTCGCCCCGTTTTGACACTTTTCTTGAACGTCCAGAACGATGGCCTATTTCAAAACTTTTCCGTGCTTTATAAGTTTTCAAAATCGATCTGCAGGTACTCTCAGGTATTCCCAACATCCTAGATATTTCACTTATTCTATATCCATCAGACTTTAAATTGACGATCACTTCTTTCTTGTCCGGTGACAATTCTTTTGATTTGCGACCCATGTTTATTTACATAAAAAATATTACAATGTAATAGTTTATTGCAGACGATTTTTACGTCATCGATTTGGAATGCTTTCAAGTACACGGGGAAGTTCTCAAAGTAAAAATCGCAAGATAATTGGTATCAAAAAATAAAATCAAAACAGCGCGAAGTGAAATATCTAAAAACGTCGGCCATTTTTCCGCGAATACTTTTGGCACGAGACTGTACTTATTTTACCTTTAATTCCAGTTCAAGCGTCATTATTACATGCAACACACTGCTACAACTGTTCCTGTAGATCGTTGTATTCACTGAATATTAATTTTGCAATTTGGGGCAAAATGTCGTCATTACTTGGAACTAACGAAATCATTATCATTTGAAAAGCGACATGCAAGGCATATCCATACACTTTCATAAATACCTATTTCCTTTTTGTCAATATAACTATTACAGTTTCAATCGTAAAATACTTTCGAATTGCACAAGTCTTAAATGCATTAATTCAAACATACATAGTTGATCTCAATATTATAAAAAAAACTTGCTTCTTGTGTATATATAAAGTTGTTGTTGCTATTTTGTTACATTTTAACTTTAAGCACATAAAAACTTCGATCGGTGTTCTTCAAAAAAGTAAAAAAATGACAAGAAGCGTTTTGTCAAGACGCCAGTGTCACTCCAACCATAAATACTTATAGATTATTTACGTTTTTTTGAAACGAGATGCGTTTTCTCGTCCATATCTCATCGAAGGGCGACTGCCCTGAGATGAGATGACGAGAAAATGCATCGAGTTTCATAAAACGTAAATAATCTGTTTATCGCTGTTTTGTAACATTGTGACGTCAGTGTTTACTTAACGACGTCTTGACAGCGAGCTGAGATGGGCCTATCTCACGCTAGTAGAGTGAGATGGAATAATATCGCACACAAAGATCAAAGGAAAATACTGCAAAATAGCGATAATAGTATTAAATATCAAAATAATTGAGCTTTTATCAACAAAATTACTAAAGTTATTCAACATTAGGCTACGCAATCCACAAAATGGATACAAATATAATTTTGAACACTTCTAGTAATTTTAGAGCAGACAACTAAAGAATGAAAATATCATTAAAATCTAACAATGATATTTCCTTCTGGCACTGACGTTTGACTACCGAGCTGCTTATTTAAGAAATCGAAATCGTATTTTAACTCAAATATATAATTAAAAAAAAAGAATAAAGTTACGTGGTATACACTTTAGTTTCTTGACAAATTCTTCAATTGCTGGCCCAATGTTTATTGGTATTATCAATTCGAATTATTCCCTTTTTGACATGTCAGAGGTCTTTTATCCTCATATGGATACTAACAAGTTGACTTGTGTGGATGATCCATATCAGCATCATTCAGTAGCACCTTCTATTTACTAGTCTATCTTAAATGGTTTTATGAATATTATAAATTTTTGAAAAGCTTTTTTTAAACACGTGTCATATAACTGAAAATTTGTTAACGATGTTTTAAACACTGATTTGGTTTTGGTTTCGCTAAACGAATGTGTACATAAAAAAGTAGAATTGCATGTGTAATTGCGTATATTCGCAATTTAAATATGAAAAATATGCTGCTATCTGTTTTCCAGTTTTAGTGATGATGCAGTTGACTTACGTTTAATATTGCCAGTTGACTAGCAAGCATACTAAAGCCATGTGTAGCCTGCAGAAGAAAATATACTTAAATATGTACACCAGCGTTGTGCTACAAGCTATGAGAAGCTATTTTAAAAGATATATATAAGTCTAAAGAGTTTACCAACCAGCAAGCTTATTAAGTGTCGGATCGACAAACATGACGATACAGCATAAACCAAAAATAATATACAAGTCTAGAAGATTATGCAACGATACAAATGACGGTGTTTCTTGTCAAAAATTTAGACAAAGACTGACCAACGAATGGCCTTAGTCATTGAATGTCAATATAAATAAATGACGTAAACAAGTCATAACACATTGATCTTAAACTTTCTCATTTCCAACTTAACCCAAAATAGTTGCTTCCCAGTCCGCCAGGCGCGGACGTGCCATGCTGTTACTTGGCTTTGCTCAAATATTCCAACAAGATGTAATCAAAATTACCAAGGTGACAAATTCATTACGCCAGACGCGCGTTTCGTCAACTTAAGACTCATCAGTGGCGTTTAACTCTAAAGGCTAAAAGTATTTTTTCATTTGGTGATGGAATAATATAAGTCCACTGGGATCGTGTAAAAACACAATACAGGTAGTTCAAAATATTATATAAAAGTCTTAGGAGTCTACCAACCAGCAAGATCATTAAGTATCGGATCGACAAACATGACGATACAGAGTAAACAAAAAATAATATACAAGTCTAGAAGATTATGCAACGATACAAATGACGGTGTTTCTTGTCAAAAATTTAGACAAAGACTGACCAACGAATGGCCTTAGTCATTCAATATAAATCAATGACGTAAACAAGTCATTCGGAATTGGTACCTTGTTCGATCTTTATCGCTCAGTTTGTATTGTTTGATTCTCCTTTTTATCTCCTTTGATGTGCTTTAACTTGAATTGACGAGGATTGCCAGTTTTCTGCCGCATGTCGGGGTTTTAATGGATACTCATTCTTCCCCAATTCCAACTAACTGGAACTCATGATATCACTGCAATTATTTATAATTTTATTTTCTTAATTATATTTTTTTATTGTTAT
Source organism: Limnoperna fortunei (assembly GCA_944474755.1). NCBI lineage: Eukaryota > Metazoa > Mollusca > Bivalvia > Mytilida > Modiolidae > Limnoperna > Limnoperna fortunei. The sequence goes on along the minus strand of OX104121.1, from coordinate 42,897,216 downwards.
TGATTGTGGACAAATGTACTTGTGTAGTTTTAAGACACCTTATTTATATCAAAACATGTTTGTTTACCAATCCAGCCCCCGTGTATATGCACGAAGACAATTATTTTCACGCTACTCCTACAGATGTTGTGACAATTTCTTGAAGTTAAAATAAATTAACTGAAATATGAAATTCCATGTGTTCCAACATAATGGGGAACGGTAGAGTGGATCACCATTTTGTATTGGAAAACTTATTAAACAAATAAATTGATGAAATAAATTCTATTGCATAAAACATAAAACACTCGTTTAAGATTCCCGTTATAATTAAAACACCCTCAAGACAGGGCACTAACACACCATCAAACAACCAACAAAAAAATGATCAAAATCAAATTTAAAAAAAGAAAAGAATAATGGCCCTTACGACCTATTAAGATGTTAACAGTCCTTATAAATACGCTGCACACTACTAAAAGCTCCACCCAAGAGGATTTCAACGAAAATACTGAAATGTTAAACTAATTTAAAACGGGCAGACAAATAATTAGCCATTATGCGTCTATGGCACATGAATGTCTTGCCTGTATATTAGATGTCTACATAGTGGTCATTCAATTTTACCTTATATTCATTGACTGACGGACTGTTTCATAATCAACCTTTTAATTCGGATGAACATAGAACAATACATAAGGTCAGTTGATTGCAGACGACCAGGCTCGTCCGCCTATAAAAAATAAGTAATTTATATCGATGCAAAATTAAAAATAACATAATTTCAAGTACAAAATAACTAAGATATAACAAACAGAACTTACGACCACAAGAAGTAATAAACACTCAAAACAAGGTTAACCAACAAGCAACAAGAACCATAATATATCATCAATGATAGTTGACACAGACCTGGGCATGAAAACTGGACACAATTCATGTACCAAAAAAAGAACGAACAATGACAGCCATTATCAATCACATCCTTTATTTGTTCGAATGCAATTGATAAAATTTGAAACAATCTGCAATCTGTATTGAGATGTAGAGTCAAAAAACTAACATGTCAGCAGACATTGGACGTAAGTAATTGGTATTCTCACTATATTTTTAGAACTTCTTAGACAACAGCAACCCAGACATCATATTTGGCAATGAAACCTGGCTAAAACCATCAATGTGAAATAGCGAAATCCTACCTGATGAATCAGATTATGAAATCTACAGAAAAGACCGTGCTGATGGATTTGGAGGTGTCTTGCTTGCGATTAAGTCCAACATAATCAGCAACCATATCGACATACCAAAATCTAACAACCCAGAATGTGAAATTGTAGCGAGTAAAATTGATTGTGACTCGAAAAACCTCATATTGATATCTGCATACAGACCACTTAGAAGTAGTATCGAGTGTATCCAAAACTTGTCAGCCATCATCACAGATATCTGCCATAAGAACCCCAAGTCTACCATTTGGGTGAGTGGAGACCTTAACCTACCTGATATCGACTGGTCTTCAAATTCCATCACTGGTAATCAGTACAGGAAAGACATCAATGAAACTTATCTTTCACTAGAAGAAGATCTTGGCCTCATACAAACTGTCAATAGTCCCGCTATGGGAAGCAACACCTTGGACCTATTTTTCACCAACCGACCATCCTTAGTAAATAGATGCGAATCAATTCAACATTACCATCTCAAGACAAAAACCAACGAAGCGTAAAATCTACAAGTGGAAGAAAATCAACATTGGTAAACTCCAAGGAAAGATGTCTGAGTTATCGAATACTATGCTAGAAAGATACAGCACAGACACAGATATAGACACCCTTTGGAACTTCTTCAAAAAGAAATGCAGTGGGATCATGGACGAATGCATACCATCAAGAGTTACATCGACCCACATAACTCAACCCTGGTTGACAAAAGACGTCCGTTCATTAACAAGACGGAAGGAAAAATTGTACAAAAGGGCCAAGCAAACCAACAAGGCAAAAGACTGGCAGTCCTACAGCAACTTGAAGAAACTCTCCCAAAAGAAATGTAGAGAGGCATACAACTCTTATGTTAACACCATTGTATGCGGCGACGATGCTTGCCCAAAGATGTTCTGGAACTACATAAAGAACAAGAAAAACGACAGATGCGGAGTTGCTCCACTGAAGGGGAACGGTGTCACCTTCAGCGATAGCACTACCAAGGCCAATATCCTTAACTCCCAGTTTTCTTCTGTTTTTACTACTGAAGACATGACCAACTTACCAAGTCTTGGCAAGAGCACAACACCAGACATCCCAGATATTACTGCCCACCGTAATGGGGTAACCAAGCTGCTATCCAGACTAAATCCACACAAGGCTTCTGGGCCTGACGGCATCCCAGCCCGTCTACACAAAGAAACAGCCAATTAAATCACTCCAGCTCTGCAGCAAATATTCCAGATCTCCATCAACCAGGGCAAGATCCCATCTGACTGGAAAACAGCCACACCTGCGCCAGTAGTAAAAAAGGGAGATAGAAGCCAACCTTCCAACTACAGGCCGATATCCTTAACTTCCGTCAGTTGTAAAATCCTACATCATCCACAGCAGTGTCCTCTCCCATTAGGAAAACCACAACATCCTTTCTGACGAACAACACGGCTTCCGCAAGCGAAGGTCCTGTGAGACCCAGTTAATACTTACCATCAACGACTTAGCGTATGCACTAGACAATAGCCAACAGATAGATGGTATCCTTTTGGACTTCAGCAAGGCCTTCGAGAAGGTCCGTCACCAACGACTACTTGCAAAACTGAACCACTACGGAGTGAGGACTTCCAATCTGACCGGACCCAGACTGTCATACTATACAGTCCGCCAAAAGTTAAGCATCACCTAAATATTTTCTTAAATAATTTTATTACAAAACGATTCATTCAGCATCTGATGCATTTATGCAATGCTTTCAAACAATACCTTTATATAACATACAGGTCACATGTCAATAATTAGAGTTTTAAAGTGTAAAAACCGGTTTCAAAAACTTGTGCCGCTTCTAATTAACAGACTGACTTTAAATGAAATAGCCTTGTCCGATTACACGTGGATATTGTGGTTAGTTATTATCTTTTAAAGACGTTTAAACATGGTAAGACGAAAATTAAGTATCGCCGAACGCTGGCAAGCAATTGGAATGAAAAATGCTGGAATGAGTAACCGCCGAATAGCAGCCAATTTTGGGGTGAACAACTCTGTTATTAGCAGACTTGTTATGAGGCATTGACAGACAGGGTCAATCGGGGACCGCCCAAGATGTGGGAGACCCCGTAAAACAACCCCTAGAGAGGACCGCTTCCTTGCTCGTCAAGCCAGATTGCACCCCTTTTCAACAGCCGGCCAGTTACGAGGAATGTGGCCTACTGGTGGTCAAATCAGTGACCGAACAGTTATTCGGAGGCTTCACAGATCTCGATTACGTGCCCACAGGTCTTTGAAACGACCAGAACTGACAAGAAGGCACCGCCAAGCACGAATGGAGTGGGCAAGACATCATCGTCACTGGAATATAAGAAGCCGGTGACGTATTCATTGGTCAGATGAAAGCCGATTTCTGTTGAAGCCTTGACGGTCGGATACGTGTTTGGCGGCAAAGGAATACAGCTTTGGATAGCAACCATATTGTAGGAACAACTGCATTCGGTGGTGGCGGCGTTACCGTATGGGGATGCTTTCCACATGACTGCAAGCTCCTTTTACAGATTTTCAACGGTACATTGAATGGTCTGAAATACCACGATGACATCTTGGATGGTCACGTTAGGCCACATTTTGACAACCATGCTCTTGCTGCAGACAGACCAATGTTTCAAGACGACAACGCTCGACCCCATCGAGCCCGTGTTGTGAGGGACTTTATTGAAACAAAAGCCATTGACACACTTCCATGGCCAGCCATGTCACCTGTGCATGATCGATTGAGCATGGGTGGGACTTTATCGGGCGAAAATTCAATCAACGGAACCCAAGATGCCGAAATGTTCGAGAATTAGAAGTCGCACTTGTGGAAGAATGGCAGAGATTTCCACAGGCGTAGGCGTTTGATTGCTGGAATGAGGCGGCGTGTTGAACATTTACACCGGAAGCGTGGAGGTTATACCCGATATTGATGGAAAATACGCCAAACGACAGCCTATTTGTTAGTCTTTCACCTCAGGACTTGTTGAATGACTGTAATTTTGTAAACAATGAAAGATTTTGTGTCAAACTAAAACTTAAAATCACCTATTGTTTTGTTGTTTTTTGGCCTATTTTTTGTGATCATTATTAGACCACTAGAATTAAATTTTACAATTTGAGGATTTAAATAAAGAATTTTACAGGTTCAAATTTCCTAATGATATATACATTTTCATACAAGTTAAACAGTTTCTCATTTGTTTGTTATTGAAAAAACATTAGATCCGGAAAAGTAGGTGATGCTTAACTTATGGCGGACTGTATAGAAGGGAAATCTCTACTAACCCAGTCACTTCAGGAGTGCCACAAGGAACCGTCCTTGGTCCACTACTATTCCTAGCTTATATAAACGACATGCCAAGTTACGCCAACTCTCAGACTCGCCTCTTTGCCGACGATTGCCTTATGTACAGGAAGGTCAGCACCACAGATGACTGCAAACTACTGCAAGAAGATCTGGACAACCTGATCAAATGGGAACAACAATGGCAGTTCAACCCAGACAAGTGTGAAGTTCTAACCATTACTAAAAAGAGAAATCCACTCAACCACATCTACACCATTCATGGTCACTCACTCCAGCATGTAGAGTCCGCTTGTCCTGGAACACTCACGTCGATGCTGTCACCAAGAAGGCAAACAACCGTCTAGCCTTCTTACGCAGAAACGTCAGCTCTTGCCCCCAGTCAGCCAAGGAACGTGCCTTTACCACCTTTGTACGTCCCACACTCGAATACGCTGCTGCAGTATGGGACCCATCTACCCAAAGAATATCACTGCACTAGAGAGAGTTCAGCGCAAGGGTGAAAGATTTGTTACCAACGACTATAGGCAAACAAGCAGCGTCTCTACCATGATGTCAAATCTTGGATGGGAAGCCTTACAAACCAGAAGAGCCAGAATAAAGACCATCCTTCTATTTAAGATTGTAAACCACCTAGTCGACATTCCACCTGACCTATCCCTGATCCCAACCGGTGCTATCACTCGAGGCCACAACATCAGATTCCTCCAACCTCACACCCGTACTAGAACCTTGAAGTATTCATTCTTCCCATCGGCAATAAAGATCTGGAAAACACTACCTCAACAGCTGGCTAGCATGGACTCCCTGGATGGCTTCCGCTAGGGTCTGGCCAACATCACCATCTCCATTTAAATTATCTCAAACCTGTTTTTAACTTAAAGTACGGAACGTTTTAGATGTTTATAGTGGAACTGTTTTATCGGGTCACTTGACAGTGCGAATATACTCAAATCTGAGTCAGGTACTTACTGAAGATGAGATGATGATGAAAATGATATATAGATCAACCCCCCCCCCCCCCGCCGTACAACTGGAATCCGTGAACATCGCCTAAAAATATTTAGCGGCGTTAAGCTACAATAATATAAACAACAATTTAATACCTATGTTAACGATTCCATAAATTCCACATACACTTTAAGGTAATACAACAAGCTTTTAATCCAGGTAATCAGACATAACGAGCGACTTCTGAACCACCTTAAAGATCCTTGGTTGATTTTATACATTACCTCAAAATACAGTTCAAATCCATGATTATCTAAGGGTAACTATAAGATATATATTATGTTTTCAACGATTCTCTTGCTAAAGCTTAACAGATTATCTTGTAGTTTAATATAAAGAAACATTAAAATACAACAGTTTTTTGCAAGCGAGTTATAATCAATCAAAAACGTAGTAGTGAGGTATGTCTTCTGTAATGAGTTCTAAAGTTATGCGAATTCAATAATTAATATTAATATCTTTTGGATATGCCTAGTTTACATAATCCACCCTCTAAGCATGTCATATAATATGGTCCATTACAAAATCTAACATGAGAAATATTTCTTGTGCAAAAAAATGCACTCTTGGATGTTTATCAATGAAGACAAAGTAAGTTTTGTCATGAATAATCACTACGTACTTGTGTCGCCTCTTTCTACCTTTACTAAAGATCTTTCAATCTGAATTTAAACTGCATATGAGAAACGGTAGTACGTATACAGTGTAAATAAATATGAAGGTTTTAAGGCTCTAAATTGGAAAAGATACACTGACATTAAGATATCCTCAATGTCATTATCCAGATTTGATTACTGCCACTCCTACTAAAACAGAGATCACATTATTTTTAAGGACTGTCTTACACTTAATTAAAATTGTTGTCAATATTTCAAAAAGAGGTTTGGTAGACAATGATTTATCGCACAAAAACGCAACAACCTGACTTTTAACGTAAGATTATTATAATTATATTAACAGTTGTGACGTTTTATTTTTTACTTATAAAATTACGGCTTGTAAATACAAAATATCTAATTCATATTATTTTATATACAGCTGTTTTGATTTCTTTTATTTTAGACTGCGTTGTATAAAGATATAATGTCTTGTAAAGAGAAGAAGTCCTACAACTAGAATTCCTGTTGAAATTGCTAGTTTGTTTAATTTGTTTAATTCAAGCAGCTTCCCTTGTAAAATAAAACAGGTGTTTATAACCAAGTAGATGTGGATTGATTGATTGATTGATTAATGGTGTTTAACGCCCGAGCAGCAATATTTCAGCTATATTCAGGCGATGAACATGAAATGGATGATAAAATGAACATGAAATGATAAGTGAAAATGGGATGGGACACAAGGAAAAATAGGGGTAACGGATTTTAGATTGCCACTGGCAAATGGGAGGATGGATAGGGTCGGGCAATTTAGCCTCCTGTAGCGGGATCGAAATCCCTACTCATAGCGAATACTACAGCAGCGTTCTTTAACGTGCGAGGAACGTGGCATTTTTCCCAACACGGTGCACTAATATGGTTTGCGGTCAGGTTTTACGTATTATGGCCTGACAACCCCAGCTTGCCAGGGGTACCCCATTCAACCACCTGGGGCACACAAAGTAGATGTGGAGGAACTGCAGATAAAGGATGCCACCCTATCAACATAATAATGAGAAATTAATTTTAAAAAATGAAAAATTAAAATGTATGTCTATTTAAAAGATCAGTGCAACATACTGTAATTACATCAGCGTTAAGATTTGTTTCTTTGAATGGTGTTAAACACCACTTTCAGTCATTGTTCAACTATATCAAGGCATCCAGTTTTTATTAAGGGAGGAAGACCCAGTACCCGGAGAAAACCCCCGACCTGCAGTAGGATAATTGCCAATTAAGATTGGAGTCGAGTACAGCCAATTTAATTTTTTGTTTTTCATAGAAGGTACTGGAGAGCCTACCCCACTGAGATGTCCAATGTGCCCTTTGAAAATAGAGAGTAGGAAACTATTGCGAAGTTAGTTTTATAATACATGTGGATCCCTGCAGACCATAGTGGAATACATGACTAAGACTACCTTTGTACCTTTTACAAAAGAATAAGGTGCTGTATAACTACCCAACTCCCCATATGTATTTAACTTCAAAATCAGTCAAATAAGGTCCAGGGCCTTCACATGTTCCAATTTGATTTACTGTTGATAATTTGTTTTCGACTGGAATATAGCTGAAATACTGCTCGGTGAACATTCTAGCAGATGTTCAATCTTCAAAAATTAATTCAATCTTTAAAGATAATTTGTGAATAAACTAAAGTGTCTAAAATACTGCATAACTAGCATATTGGACACGTATTTACTAATCCATTTAAGTTTAATGTTCGAAAACTAAAACAAAATGTCAATTTAAGATAAATTTGGCAAATATGGCTAACAGAACAATATATTTTCGTTGCGTTTTGGCTATACTTCATCTATGTGCATTTGATTGTTTGTCTCTAAATGTTGAATCTGTCTTTGAAAATGAGGGTTGCTTTAGCTGGTTTTGTTTTGTGAACATGTAGTTTTTTTCCTGCTTAAATGTTTCTGTATGTCTGTGTTTTAAGAGTATAATAATAAAGGGGTGGGTTGGGGATCTCTTAAACTGGTTAAACTTCACCACCTATCTTAAGTCATTGTTTCAAGCCAACATTTCAAATCTCTTAACTTGTCATTTTTATTTGATGTTTCAAGTTTCTGACCTATAGTGATTATTTAAACTGTGAGGTTTGCATTTGCTTCACCTCCTCTTTATATATACTATTTTAGTGGGCATTAAACAGGGACATGTGCAAGAATATTTTCACGATAAACCAACAATATATATTAAACAGAATTAATTTTAACATTAACACTTCAACTTACCATACTATTAGCATGTACATGCTAATTTACACCTAAACTTTATTGTAAGTGGATCAATATTATCATGTATTTCTTTTTCCACTGTTCAGAAAGTTTTTTTTTCACTTTGGAATTTGTATCAACTATTAAATACAATAAAAGAATACATGTTTTCCCTGCTAAATTTCGTGAAAAAAGGTCAGACTTTAATAAACAACAGACATTGTTTGCAAATTGAAACAAATATTTTAAGTTTTGTTCAGTAACTAAAGCCAAAAGAAATTGTTTTTTCCAAAATCATTAAAAAACAACGCTAAAAAATAAGAATAGTCAACAGTATGCATGTTCAAAGTTTCATAATCATTATCACTATAATCGGTTTTTTTAAATAGGTGTAAATAATAAAGTTATTTAATTGAAATGGGATGAAATGTCACTTTTCATGTGATAAAAACCATAATCCCTAAACAACAAAAGTAAAACTTGTTTAAATTTAAGCAAATGTTCATTTTATGTTCAGAAACTTTCTGTAAAATTTGTTAAAAAATTGGAAGATGCATATTCAAGTCACTGAATTTAAAAAAACTCTTTAAATTAGTGTTATACTTAAGCACCCAACACCTACTGCAGAAGGCATAAAAATCAGTTTATGCCACTTAAAGCAATATCCTACTTCATACCATTTCATTTTTGAAGGAAGTCTGAATGCATCTTCCAATAATTTACATAGCAGGAAATACACTAAAACCTTGGACGTGATAGGCATAGGAGGAATTTAAAAAATTTTCCATGTCAAATGTTACAAAATGTAGGTACTTTAGTTAAACTAACTTACTCGAAACCAACCTAAACATGGGGAAAAAAGAGTAGATTCCAACAGGACATGTCTACTTTCTCGTTTAAAAGGCTGTAGGTATCTAAATTGACAAATGTGACCCAAAATTATACAAGTGACTATCCAACCACAGGAATGTACAGGGTCTGATGTTATATACTAATTTACATTAAAGAGAACTTTTAATTTTTTTTTTTATTTTTAGATATTATGTTGCTCAGATTTGTACATGTACTTTATATTGAAGAATTTGATTCACAAATTCTTTTAAAATGTGTTTAACTTGAATGTCCCAGTCCTATAATGACTTATGTCATCCATCAAAGCCACTATCAGGGTTTTCATCAGGATCATTAGGTTCAGGTCCTTCATAGTTCTAAAAAAAACAATTAGTTACAATGTAATAATATAATGTTTAAAAAAAATGTAACATTCACCCAACAGGAGGAAAATCTATCAAAACTAGTGACTAATAAGAACCAGAATTGCCCGAATCACTCATATAAAAATACTGTAAAGGATTCTATAATAAAAAAGGCACTTGTAAATACATGTAGATAATGATTAGATAACCCAAACACAAATTTCTCAATTTGATTAGTAATAAAAGGCAAAAAACAAATTCTCAAAAATTAATAAAAAAAATATAACAGAAGGAAAGAAACTACTGGCTTTGAACAGTCACATAAAACTTGTTGTGTGGCTGGACTTGTTAAAGTGATCTCAAACTCTCCTCATCTTAACTGTAGTTTGATTAAAATTCAACTGAAACTTCGCAAACAAATATTTTAGGAAATGATTTTAATTTTGAAAACTGAATACCATTGATGGCATACATCAGAAATTTTTCAGAAATACAATGGCAAAAAACTGCACCAAAATCAGATTAGATAGAAAAATTTACAATTGGTTTTAATACACTAAAATGTTTTGTAATATAAGAACCAGACTGCCAAAAATGTAAGACCATGAACTGAACTGTCTACAGATAGTTTACAACAACAGACCCAAACAATAAAAATGTTCCTGAGGCATATCCTTTCATTTCAGTATTTTTGTATTTTGGATGATTTTGGTAACACATGAAAACATGTAGGGAACATGTATAGTGATATGGGTCTGTTGTTGTCATAAGAAAAAACAAATACACTAAAAACAAATGCCAAAGTGCCAAATAATTACGCCCATTGAAAATTTGCCATTTATTTACAAAAAATAAATGGCCAGAACTCTGAAATGGCTGAATCAATTTGGCTTGTTATCAATCTTGGTCAAGATATTATGCCCATAAACTTTTTCTCAAAGTTTCATGAAGATCAGGCAACATCTGTTTTAGTTAGAGAGCAAACAAGGGTTATTGTCATTTTTTGTATAAATAAAGGGCCATAACTCTGAAGTGGCTGAAGTGATTTGGCTAGTTTTCCAACTTGGCAGAAATATTATGCCCGTAAACATTTTCCCCAAGTTTCATGAGGATCGCACAACAACTGTTTGGGTTAGAGAGCGGCCATCGCTGTGGCTGCCACCCTCCCATCATGGGTTTCCCATTATAAGAGCAGTCTTCGACGGGCATAAAACAATGTCCATATAATATATGAATATCCATATGTAAATGAGAAAGCACTATTGAGGAATTCTCAGTTGAAATTTAGGAGGAGTTACAGATGTATGTCCAAGTGTTATGCTTAAATATAAGTCAAAAATAGAAAGGTAAATAAACGGTACAAAAAGGGTAAGATCAAGCAGCTGATATGCCATGCAAATTTCCATATTGTAATAAGAAAGCTTGCAAAGATTTGACAGATTCTGAGTTTACAACTTGTGAGGAAATATACGATGTCTGTAGGGCACTAACTACATCAGAAATTGTCCACTTAAAGTGTTAAGTGATTTACAAATTTCAAATTTCAACTAAATTTTTTGAGAAATTTCCAATGTGATAGAGGAACAGACTGAATGACAAACAGACTGTTGAACAGAATGAAACCAATGTCTTATTTCCCATGAACGGGACAGGGTGGTGAGAGACATAATTGATAATAAGTCTCTAATGTTGATAGGAAAAGTTTGTGTTTCTATAGAAAATGTATTTAGTGTTTCACAATAAACCAGCAACCTACCGATTCCTTAGGTTCTAAATCTTCTCCATATTGTATAGCATTATCTATCTGTAACAGCAGATCATTTATACTGTCTTCATCAGACATATCTAGTGGTATAAACTTTACCAAGCTGTAATCTTCTATCTGAAAAATGAAACAGTGCTGTTGCTCATTGTTGTTAAGAAATGTCTGACATACATGTGTTTAACAGGTGTAATGTTTCATCTGTTGTTTTTAGGTTTTACTTATCATAGCAGCTGTTCGATAAGTTTCTTTTTTTAGGTTTTAAGGCATTTAGGCAACTTTTTCAGTTTTTATTAGTGAAGAAACTGGAATACCCAGTAAGAAAACTGATAAGAAAAATGGCAAAGAAAACAGACTGGTAATAAGTACATTTAGATGTCAGACTTAACCTCAAAACCAAAGTGTTGATACACCATTACATTTGGAGTTAAACAAATTTTGTCTTAGGATAGGCTCAAACTAACAACCCCAGTGTTGACATGCCAGTGATCAACAATTTATGCCCAACTACAAAGACTGCATTCTTATGGCCACCCAGGCCACCAAGGGAGATAAATAGAATCTATTCATTCTCTGGTCACCAACTTCAGATATGCCCCAATACCTATTTTGAAATGATGTATTATTTTTTATATCTGGTTCTAACAAACCTGTGATTGTAAGGAATTTAATGTAAAACCATGATACGGTCTACTCACCACAGTTGCTATTGCTGTATTTAATTTTTTAAACTTGTTGCTAAATTTACTTTCATCAAACTCTTCATTCAACAACACAGGTAACTCAGGTTCTAAATACCTGTAAATAAAAACATGATTTCATTTCATTACTGTAAACCAATTAATATTCGTGTAAGCAAACTTTCGCGGTTTGTATTCAATGGACTGATTCGCGGATACAAACTTTCGCGAACTTGATATCGTTAAAAATAAATATTCACCGATCTACTGATCCCTGCATAGAAAATGGGCACAAAATAAATAATAATTATTTGAGTTGTTGTTCTGCTGTCCTCTGCTTTATTTTTTGTCGATCAATTTTTATAGCTGACTGATTCACGTGAACATAAACTCAAGTACATATAGTTTAGATGAGTTTACTAAATATATTTAATTTGTGAAAACAGAAATAAAAACAAATGATCAAAACAGGTGTTTGCATAATAAACACATTGAAAGAATAATTTTTGAAGTCGACAATTTTTAATGAACCGTTTTACCTTTATGGCCTGTCATGCTTGTATTTGTACATAGTTGTTAATTACCAGGGTGATTGTTGTGTTTACAACGGCTAATAAGTCCGTTTGATCTTTTGACACCGTACATAATTAAATAATTAATTCGTCCTTTTAAGTGCCAAACAGATGTTAATAACAGGACCATTAAAGACAAATAATAAGATTTTAATTAAAACCTAAGACAGATAACTGTTTTATTAACTGGAAGTTGTCATTGTGAGATCATGGTTAAGTAATTCCAAACAAGGTTGTTTTACACGACGTAAGTAGTGTCACCATTCTTCATAATTCATTGTCCCAGACCTTTTCGCGGATATAAACTTTCGCGTTTGTTACTTTCTCGCGAAATCCGCGAAAGTTTATATCACGCGAAATTTAATTGGTTTACAGTATATCTTTTAACTTTTAAAACACAGTTGAATGCTTCAAATATCATATTAACATGTGTATGGTTACATGTATTACTCCAGGCATTAATTAATGGAAGGTTTTAATCAGCTGATTAAACAATTCAACAGGAAATACTGACAAGCGTCACTGTTTGAAATTAATGTGGCATGAAATTAAACCACCGCGGTAGATCAGATAGCACCGCGGTGCTAAAATGGCCTGGGGAGAACACTGGTATTAGTATAGTCTTCATAATTGTTTTTGGGGGCCTCGGTGGTCGAGTGGTTAAGGTAGTTTATCTACTATTGATCATTTGGTCTGTCAAAACTGAGATTGCAGGTTCAAGCCTCACTGTGGGCAGGGTGCACTCAACTCCAATCTTAAGTTAATTGACAAGGATTGCCAGTTGTCCTACCGAAGGTGGGGGTTTTCTCCTGGTACTGCGGCTTCCTCCCCAATAAAAACTGGATGCCATGTAATAGCTAAAAAATAGCTGAAAGTGGCGTTAAACAACATTCAAACAAACAAATATAATTGTTTTTAATAATACAACTTCACAATTTTAATAAAATTAGTGTTATTAATCGTTTTTCATTGGCAATGGATTAATTCTTCTTTTTTCATGGTGAAATTCTATTTTATTTAATGCTTTGACAATGATTTTCTATTTGCTCTTGTTCATTCTGAATCCTCAAAACATTTAGAATACCCCTTGTGAGCACATGCTTATTATAAATGTATGTCTATAATTTACCTCTCCAAGTCTTTCTTTGCTTTTTTACTTAACAAATCCAACTTTGTCATGACATTAACATGGGGGATTTCTAAGTTAACCATCATTGACAAGGCTGTTAATACTCCTGACACAAACTTAGAAGCTTCAATCATAAATTGAGAGTCTATTAAAAATGCACCACAAATTCTAAAGTCCATGCGTTGTAGTTTGTCTACCAATTGTTTCATTACAGGTATATGTGTGTATAACTCTATCTGTCCGGGACAATCAAATAAAATATAGTCATCTTCTACTTCTTCTAAAACTTCGTCTAACCAATCCAGATTCTGGGCAAAATACCTGTTCAAATAATTAATCAATAAACTATAAACTGCAAAAGACTATAATTTTTTGGTCTTTGGCTTAACCTGAAATGAACAAAACACAAGGCGGGTATTCTCACAATAATAAACATTACAACATTTCTTAGTTAGAAACTATGATTTTTCAAATTTCGGCATTTATACATGTATACATGTGACAAACAGGGGTAGTCATGTTTAATGATTTATTTAAAACTAATACACAACTATTGCACACATCTTCCTGAAGATATTAGAAATTCTTTTCTCTAATTGTTACCCCTAAACAGTTGTGGAAAACAATTTTTTGTAACTAGTTAATATGTGGTTCTCAACAGTTGATTGGTTTAAAATATAATGTCATAATTAACAATAATGATGCTCTAAACAAACCAACTTCTATTACTGTGTATTCAAGTCATGGCTGTAAAATTGAGGTTGGGAGAATTTGTATTTTATTTTCCAAATTTACTTCTTTTTAAAATTAGATAAACAGAATCTTACATTGGTACACTTAGATTATCAGATTTCACAAATTTTAAGTTTTCCACAAGACTTGGACTTAAAATTCCATAATTTAACTTTTGAGATTGGAGAAATCTGATAATCCACTTGTATCAATGTAGATGTAAGATCCTATATTCCCCATCAACAGTTGTAATATTTAGTACATGTATGTTGCCATACTATTTAATTCTACTATTGAAATGCATTTTTAAAAAGAAAAAATAAAGCCCTAGAATATATATACTATGTGAAAGGAATCTAACTGTTATGCTGCTGTATGTCACAAAAACATTGTTTAAGAAATAAATTATTGCAAGCTGGGTCTATGTAAGTGGTATCAATATATAACATGAAGACTAATATAAGATCTCACCATGTTCCAAATCACAGAGCCAAGTTGCAATATTGTTAGTGTGAATGAAGTTTAATGCCAGTTTCAGCAATTTTTCAGCTATATCAAAGAGTCCAGTTTTTATTGGGGGAGGAAGCCGGAGAACCAGGAGAGAACCCCCTGCCAAGTCCACTTTTCATTGGGATATTGGTTTTTAAAACTAAATATGGTAATATATATTCCAAAGGAACATAAGAAGCAGATAAATTATATATACATGTGTTTTTTTCTGTGATGTCAACAGGGGGTCTCTTTACCCATTTTAAACCTTATGTGTACTATATATGTGTATGAAGGCTGCAATATTCTAATATAACATGCTTTAAAGTCTTTGAGACCAAAACCATGGTAAAAAATGCTATGTATGAGCAAAATAATTCAATTGAGCAACAAATTTCATTGCAATGTCATAGCAAAATTTATCATATATTTCAACGATGTCTCAATTAACTAATTGTGCCAGAACAGCCAGTTTATGGCGGAAATAGTGTTGGCTAATATGTTTAGTATGCTAAACATACAGTATTTGTCATATTAATTCGAAATCTTTCAGAGGTTGTTGTTTTATCATTGTTTTACCATGGGCTGGACATCACAGCCTCCATGAATTATTTCTTAAATAGAAACTGAAATTGGATTGCTAGTATATGTCAAAACCCATTTTAATTTTAAAAGTATTAATTCAGAAATTTCACATTATAAGTTGATGGTCCAGAAAAATGTCATTTATTAAAGAACAAATCATGTCCTAGGCATTGCATCATACACATAAACAGGAGCTGATACTAAGAATGGCAAAATCAATATATTACACAATTGTATGTCTACTGCATTTATGCCTTAACCAATTTTCTTACAGAGATATTGGCAAATTCTAAAATAAATTATTAGGAGCACTTTGTTTTATTATATGGCACCTTCTAATTCTACAGAAACTCTGGAATATTCAATAAAGGCAAACAGGCTCCCATATTATACATTTTTATATTCTGTTGAAGTAATGTATCTAGTGAGTCCCTACAATATGATTGGTTAATCAAGACAGGGATATAATACCGTATTTCCTGTGAAACCCCGGGGATATTGAAACCAGTTTCAAAATGGTGTGTATTCATTTACTAATCTATTTGTTTAACATAATATAAATAGTTAAATATAATATAAAGATATGCAATATCGATTTTAAATACATGCAGTTTACGGAATCTATCATCTCCGTCTGTGATTTGTGTTGAAATTAACAAGGGAGATAACCAATAACTTGTAGTCTGCTAAAATGGCAAACAAAAGCATTTGCATCGCACTTCGAAAGTGAAATTTACCATAAAAAATTGTGCTGGGAATAAAAAGTCGTAAAAATATAGCAAGGTTATAAAACTTAAAATGCCATAAAAAGTTTCCTAGGAATTTAACTATGAAATTTATCAGTTCAACTAATTTAACTTAACACCAACATTTTTCATTTTTATAATATACACAATACACATGAAAGTATTTATAAAAGTGTGTATTGACCAGTCAAGGAAATCATTTATGAAACAGGTATGGTACAGTTTTCGTAAGCCCACCTGTTATGAATGGTAACTTCTATGATAGTGGTGGTCTAAACAAATTGTTTTCTTCAAGCATGAGAAATGTCTACTCTAAAATACTCTAGAATATTAGAACATGAAGACTTCAACAGAATATATAAATAGTTCAATCTCTACTTACTCCATACAGAACACAAGTCCACCATTAGGACCAAACCTCAGGGAATCATCCTCCATTGCATCATCTAAATGTATCAGCTCCCTTATATCTATACAAATATATACCAGATAAAGATATTTGTTAATGTTACATGTGGAACCCCTCCAAAGATTTATGGATTAATTGGAAGTAAACTTCTCTGAAGTATGGGGGATCGAAGTTTAAATAACCAACAGTAACACCGAAGAAATTAGACTTGCTACTCGTTACTTCTCTGTATACTTAAGAAATCGGAATTATGGTGTAGGGCAAAGACTGGTTTTTTGTTTGAAAGATGTTAAGCCACTTTAAGGTATCTGGACCATAATTGACCACATGATCATATTTGGTCAGTCCTGGATATCCATTGTTTTTCAATGAAGCAGACCTCGGTAATGTTCGGCAAACATCGAAAATACTATTTGAGTAACTAATTTTTTTTGCTCAAAACTGTAAACAATGACTCAAAAACAATATATTAATTTGTATCATTAATTAGCAATACAGTGTTCTAATAAAGTTGTATTTCTTGGTCGAAAAATAAAATTAAGCAGTGACTTCAATTATGTGTCGGATACCTTAAACAATTTTGTGGCTTCCATTTTTAATTAGGAGATGAAGTACCACATTAGAACCCTCAACAGAAGGTATATGGCTTGGTAAACTTAAAACATGCAGGGATAAATTCGAAAACATTAATTGGAATCAAGAACCAGTGAAATGTCTAGGCATATACTTTGGACATGATACAGAAAAATGTAAAATTCTTAATATGGAGACACAGTATAATAAATCTGAAAATATTGTTAAAAATTGGGGTAAAAGGAATCTCACAATGATTGGTAGGATTGTAGTAATAAAATCACTTGTATTGCCAAATATTGTCTTTGCATCATCAGTCACAAACATAAGCAAAGATTATATTGGGAAATTTAAAAAACTAATATATCAATATATTTGGAACAATAAGTCAGAGAAGGTAAAACGTGAGGTGTTAAACCAACAATACTCTAAAGGTGGACTTAATATGACTGACATAGATAAATTCATAAATGCCTTGAGCATCAAATGGGTTCAAAGACTAATTGATGTAAAACACAAAAATTCCAATTGGACAGTAATACCTAGGTACTATTTCAACCAATATGGAGATAACTTTCTTTTGTTCTATATGAATTGCGACAATATTAATTACTTCAAAAATATCAAAAATAACTTTCCCGAATTTTACTTAAACATAATCCAGACCTGGATAAAGGTAAAGAAACAAATTACCCAAAAAAGTCCAAGAAATTTTCAGAAGATAAGACAAGAAATAATTTGGGGAAACAAATACATTCATATTGACAAAAAATATTTAGTGTATAAAAACTGGATAAAAAACAACATTCTATTCATTGATGATGTGTTCAATGAAAAGGGAAATTTAGATCAAAATTACATACGCAGTAAACTTTCATCACATGTTAATTGGTTTTCTGAATATAGTCAGTTGTCAAAATCAATACCAAAAGAATGGAAAACACAACTCTTAAGTAATGAATCTGTTAAGACAAAGTTAAACACCAAATTAGAAGTACTGTTTAAACATGAAAATACATTTGTTCCCCTAACAAATTTAAACTCGAAACAAATCTACAATACCCTTATTAATATAGATAAGTCTACTCCTATAGGATTTACTAAATGGGAAAAAATGATAGAATTTAGTTACTGCTCAGAAGCATGTTTTAAACGAAAATGCATGTTTAATTTTATTTTCAAGTTTCTCGAGGACAATACATTGAAAATGGTACGATGGAAATTGCTACACTACATTCTACCCTGTAAAGAATTGCTATATAAATGGCACATTACTGACAACCCTTACTGTAATCAGTGCCTCCAAGTTGACAATTATCAACATTTTTTCCTTAGTTGTACACATTTAAATGTATTTATAGAAAAATTTAAAGAAATGCTCAAACAACTTGGTGTAGGTGAACATTTGCTAACATTGAAAAACATTGTTTTTGGTTACAAAATTGAGGAAAATGAATATTTTTCAATAAATTATCTCTTTACATTGTTTATTTTTGTAATACACAAAACTTACTATCTATCAAATCAAAGGTCAAAGAGTTTGGATATTTTCAAAGTTTTTAAATATGAGTTTATGAAAAGACAAGTGATATCATTGTATAAAAAAGATCAGCTTTGTAAGAAATTACAAAATATTTTGGAAATCTATTTTTGATGCAAGCACTTTAAACCAGGTTGTATCTTGACATGTACGTGTGATGTGTACACTGTAGTGTGTATTTTGTTTTTTTTAAATCCTTGTATCACATTTAAGCGAACGTCATAAATTGTTCTGTTGTAAAGTATCGATACGGATAATGATGAAGAAATCTAAACAATTAATAAATACTTACCTTTTAGCTGTTAGAAAACATGTGTGATCAATACACACATAACGGTTTTTTTCGTCACGGTCGATGAACAATAAACACAGTATAGCAAACAAAATTTATATCGGAATGAACTTGATCATTATCCGGAGACAAAATTTAATTGTAAAAATGTAGACCACGTTTTTGTGTAAAATTATTATTTTTAAAACAAAAACACTAAACAATTTTCCCTAGTTGTTTAGCAACTGTACGCAGGGATACACGGAGGAAGCTGTAAACCGTGTAAATTGTTATACAGCAAGCAGTGTGCAATAAAATGTTTTAAGTGTTAAAAAAAAAAAAAAAAAAGAACCCTCAACCTTCCACAGAAAACTGGCAATACTTGTAAATGTAAGTACACTTATAGCAAAATACAGAACACCAAAGAAACTGTCAAAAAGATAATCCACAAATCAGTCCAAGAAACTGGCAAAGTCCAGAGCCAACAACCAAAATCACAGCAACTACAGCAATAGTCCTGGTTTGGTACAGGCATTTGAAGAGAAATGGTGGGTTAAACCAGGTTTTATGGCATGCCAAAAATTAAAGTTCTAGTTGAGCAAACCTTGCACTGAGAATCACAACACAAGTATTGATCATTGGTTATGATCTGAAATGCTAAATCAACTGATCAATCATTTTTTTAATATGCTCGACAGTTGAACATAAATCTCCATTAATCACAAATTTATATGTGCACAGTGCATAGTTAAAATTAAGATAAGCTGCATAGTGCTGGTGAACCAACTACAACACATGGCTGCCAAAGGCTGGTGGACCAACTACAATACATTGCTGCCAAATGCTGGTGGACCAACTACATTACATGGCTGACAAGGGCTGGATGACCAACTACACAACATTGTTGCCAAGGGATGGTGGACCAACTACACCACATGGCTGCCAAAGGCTGGTAGACCAACTACACTACATGGCTGCCAAGGGCGGGGAGACTAACTACATCACATGGCTGCCAAGGGCTGGTGGACCAACTACACCACATGGCTGCCAAGGGCTGGTGGATCAACTGCACTGAATGGATACCAAGGCCTGATGAACCAACTACACCACAGCCTAAAGTAAGTCTAGCACAAATCAGACACCTGTTACTATGCATAACACTGTCTTGTTCTCACTATGAAAAATTTATTATCATTACAAAATAAAAAGTCATTTGCTGATAATTTGTACTAAATTTAGCATTTAAATTACTTCCATGTACCGGTACATTGTACATTTATGTTTTAGACATGTGACCTTTATTTCTTTAAATTTCAATTGTTTTTAATATAAGCAACAGTACCTTTATTTTTCCTACCAAACACCTATTTCAAAAGTCATTAAATTTTGTGCTGTCTGTTGCATTATAACCATTATCCACTATGTAATGATTTCCATAAAAAATTAAGTATTTTTACACGTTATTTTATACCTGCTAAAACTGGATAATCAAAGTGTTCTGCTGCTGGATCTAAGTTTACTACATGTATGGTCCTCTTGATCACTTCAGCATGTTTTACCATGTTGCTGCAGTAAGTGGACTACAAATTAAAAAAATTCACCTTTAAACATTTACAAAAGAGTAATGCAAAGATTGTGTCAGTATTTGTTGGTTAGTCCAATTAAGGTCACAATTAGCAATCGTTCAGCTATATTGAAGTGTCCAGTTTAAATTGGGTGTCGTATCTGGAGTACATGGTGAAAACCACCAAACTTCAGTGATAAAACTGGCACTCCTTGTCAGTTAAGATTTGAGTCAAGCATACCTGTCCTTATTGAGAGACAAACCCACAACCTCAGTGTTGACAGCAGATTGCTCACCAACTTCCCCACTGGAACACCGATGCCCTAGTATTTGTTTATTTTTTTACCGTGTGGCTTATTATATTAAAGTATGTACTGTTTTGAAAATAATACAATGTAACTGGGCAGCTTACCTTAAATTAAGTACCTGTATATAAATTAAAGTTGCTATTAGCTTACACAATTAAAATAAACATCATGACAATAATCATTAGTTTTTACCTATCTACTAGTATATCTGATTATGGTTGTATTGTACAGGGCATCTAGGAATCAAGGGCAATTCCAAATTGTCATCAAGTGATATGGAATTCAGATCTAGAGAATAGTCCTTGGGCATGGTGAATTCCAAATCAAATTCCATTAAAGCCAGGGTGATTTGGAAGTCCACTTTATCTTTAGAGAATTCAGTATATTCTGAATCATAATAGGGTCTTCCCAATCCTCCTAACAGCTTTTTGCATAAAAGACAAATAAACTAAATTTAAGCAACAAAATTTAAACGACAGCTTAAATATTTAACACATGATATCATTAAATCTAAATAAAAAAATTTATGTAATTGTAATGAATTTAATCCAAAAACCTAATACTACTATTAGTATTTAAACTGTAACAATCTTAAATATATGAGATATTTATACAATGTAACTGTTTCACACTAGACTAGACTAGACATTACTCTGCATTGGAGTGCATTTTTATATTATTCCATATTTTACTTTTCATTACGAAAATCTAGTAGAAAAATTTATTTACGGAAACCTGTCCATGCTTAATAGTATACCTATATATATTGTTTACTGTCAGAAATTATCCTTAACTTTTGCTACAGGAATTGTACATAAGTCAGCCATGTTTTTTTCTAAAGGGACCTTAAGTTTATTATAATTGTTCATCTGCTTTTGAGACATACTACGGTGTTCAGACGAACTGCAAGACTTAACCTGCTTCAACCATAAACGACAAGACCTGAAGATTCTGAATACACAAAATCCACTGCTCCTAGGTTACACATCAGTTCTAATTTAGGTCAAATTTTACTATGGAAAATGACATATTAAAATAAAAAAACCTCAGCGTTTGAAAAAGCTGAATATCTCTAATAAATAATTATTTCAAAATATATATACCTTTTTTGTACAAAAGGAGCATAATCTGGACCATTAGCGGTAAGCAGTTTTCATATTATATATTTTACATATGTGGGGTGAGTCATTATTGAGTGGGGCAACTCGTTATTAAATGTAGGGCCACTCGTTATTAATATTGGGCGACTCGAGCATATAATCGACAAAATATGCTCCAGATTCAATGTATTATGTTTTGTAACTTACATTTCCTTAATGGTTACATAGGGTTACATTGGTTATATGAATGGAGTTGTCATGAAAATACTGTTCCATCAATGTATTTAAAGGACAATTTGTTTGTAACTTGCATTTATATGCAATATATGTAACCATGTAACCAAGTGTAGAAATAGGCTCTATGGAGGTTACAAATCAAAAACACTTTAATTTGGTGCCCATTTCATGCTATATCTAGACAGGAACCTATAAATCAACGGGACTGGAATCTAACGATATCGTATACTTTTCCTCGTCGCGCCAATACTTAATTAGCGAACAAGTGTCGACACGGATATGACCGTATTTACGGCTTTTGTACGATACAATCTGTTCGAGACTCGAGCAAGTTACGTGTATATATCAATACATTGATGCATTTAATAACAAAAATTAAACAAATGAGAAATTAACACAACACACAAAAAAAAACAAAGAAAAAAAAAACAAAACAAAAGCAGAAAGAAAAAAAACCATACAAAATAAACAAACAAAAAACAAAAGTTTTGACTAATTCTAAAATTCGATTTGTTGTACTAGTCCCAGCTGAATTAAAATCAAAGCCGCCTTGTATGATTTTATTTGATGTTTATTGTTTTCACCAATTAGACAATTTATGATGACACAGGTATTAGCTACCTAGGGTGTACCCACAGACAACTTTTGACACCGTTGTTTATTGAACCATTTGTTCACCACACCTGGTCCTGTGATTTCATAACAAATCCAACAGGTGTACGCTAAATTAAAAGAGAATGGGTTGTAAAAAATACTTATTCCAATTCTGAAATTTTTTTATCATTTGCATTTAAAATTAAGGAGTTTCTTGTAAAATAGAAGCTGAAAATACGTTACAGGATGGAGATGTCCTCGTGGAAAAAAAGTGTTCGAAAAAAGGTAAAAAAGTATGCTTATTAATAGTGTTATCAATTATGACCTATTTCTGTGCATTCTTAAAACATCATTTTTTCAGAATGTGAAAGAAAAAGGAATACTGCGTTCATAATAAAGGCATGGATTGGTTTTATTTAAGGGGACCGTTTAAAAATGTGCGCCCTCTTCCCGAAAACGTGCTAATATTTCATGCTATATAATCCGATAATAACTGGGGATTCACAACAAAAATAATATATGCTGCAACGCGACAAAAAAGACGAATTGGTTGGTCTATACCTTTTGAATGTATAATTTTGCATTACGATGACATATTGTCTAAAAGTATAAAGTTCGTAAAAATGACATACAAAAATGGCGACCGTTAAAAAAGCTCTCGATTTTCGCTGATTTCAATATTTTTTTAAATGATAAAACATGGTCACGATAATACAATGAGGCAAATAAAACACTTAAAATAAAAAAAAATAAAAAAAATATTTACTGTCACAAGATAATTGCACAAATTTTAACTGAAATATTAGTATCGTATTGTACTATAGATGCTGTCATTTCTGCGTTCTCGTTTAATCTCGTTCCGGTCTCGCGCGACAAAGAAATCGTACTTTTTAAACTGAAGACTTAGCGAGTGTCCAATCCCGTTAGTTATACTAGTCCCAGATCTAGACTAGAGTGGGACCAGTCGTTATAAATTACTATAGTATATGTCAATGATTGAATGAAAAATACAAATTATTGTCTTCTATTTTTCAAGAGTATGAATATAACGGTCATACTAAACGCAGAGAACTACAGAGAACTGCAGAGAAGTGCAGAGAAGTAATAAAAAAATGATTTATTCGATTAAATAAAGGTTTATTATAGATATATATGTTATATTTTGTAGAAATAAACATAAAGAAGACCATATCTTTACATAATTTGTCATTTATTTGACAATTTCGAGCAGTTTGATGATGTTTACATACGATGTAAGTGGAGAGAAGTACGAGAGAAACATAAATAATGGTTTATTTATCTTTAATAAATTTATCCAATAAGTTTTATCATAAACAATTTATTATGTTAAATAAGCTTTAACATATTTAACGGACTTATATTTATCATAACCGACTTTATTTCATCCAATTTTGTTCGATGTTCTATGTAAATTCAATATGGCGATTGACGAAGCTGAACAGTAAATTCCTGGTGGTTTCGGGAGTGGATCTGTGTAATGTACGGCATGACACAGTATCTGATATATTATGTTATATTCTTTTATATTGCATAAAATGTTATAAAAATGGTCAAACATATGATTATATTATTTAAGAAATGCAAAAGTAAGATTACGTTCGCTGAGTATTCATATTTCCACTTCTTTTTAATCGCAGTAAAATTTCAAAATAAAATGGGGGGTCACAATAAGTAGTTTAAAAAATTAATGGGCCCACCTCCACATAGTTCATAGCCTTGACGTGGCGTGGGGGCTCTTCCATTATATACTTTAATTGTTGTATATAATGGTTGTCCAATATGAACTGTCAATCCGGAATTTAACCGGTAATCGTGGTGTAATTATATGCACATTTGTTTACACAATGTACGAGAATGTACACTTGGTTTCACTCTTTATTATGGTTTTAACAATTTTTCACAGAAAAGTGTTCTTTGTGATACAATTGTTCAGAATCATACTTATTAAATAATAAATATCATGTGTGATACATTATACAGTTACTTCTCTCTACTGCCCGCCATTACAACCTATATGTAAACATCGTCGAACTACTCGAAATTGTCCATTCACAGACGAATTATATAGAAATAAGGTTGTATTTTTGTCAATTTTGATAAATTTATACAAAATATAACAAATATATATATAATAAACCTTTATTTAATCGAATAAATCATTTTTTTTATTACTTCTCTGCACTTCTCTGCAGTTCTCTGCAGTTCTCTGCGTTTAGTAGGACCCGAATATAATAATTTTAAACAATTTTAATACTTTTCCACTTCCTGCTGGTCCCATCACTAGCTGTCCATACCGTGGCATATTTGTTTTGCTTTATACGTTGATTTTGCATGTGCATGTGGTAAGTTTTTGTGTTTTATTTAGAAATCGAAGTTAACATACAATACAACAAAGTATGCCTATATCACATAATTGTAAACGCAAAGAAGGCCATATCGCTTACATCATTCACAATTTTTATTTTAAATATCTTGTAGAAAAGTTTATAATTCTGAAATATTTATTTATAAAATATTTCTTCAACTTCATTTGATTTAAACTATATTTTTAATCAAAGATATAAATTTGCATGATTTTTTCCTTGATTGTAGCGACCTTAAAAGGAAGTGATTGGGTGTTGCAGGAAACAATTGTAACAGCAAAATGCCTGTAAATTTAAGTTAAATTTTCATACATATAATTCTTTTTAACATCTATACCACTTACGTTAACCCGGGTGTTTTGTGGTATTCATTTAAAGCGTTATGTTTCGTGAAAAAGGAAGAACCGGGTTATAGTTAGTGCCTGCTTCAGTGCTTGTTACATCTGTCATGACACAGGCATCAGGGCTTTTAATCTACTGTGTAACCTTCTTAAGATATGCTTAAAGAATACGTATTTTCCAAACTTACAGATAAAAACTGTTATATTATTTTCAACTTAATTATTCATAATTATAATAAACAAACTACTGCATGTGTTTAATTAAGATCACATAAAGCATCATTTTCAGTTGTGGTATGCATGCAAATTTCTGTCTTATCAATATTTTCCAGGCATGATTACATATTTTTATGATTGGCAATAGATATTTTACATGTTTCGTCTAAATCTCCACAGGCTCCAATCACTCAGGTGCTACATAGTTTTTATGAGGATGTTTATTAAACAATAAACTTGTCAGTGTTTATGAGTACTCTCTATAGTTAAAATTAAATGTTGGCAATACAGTCATTTAAGAAGTCAAAGCGAGAATACACTATGAACCTTTCGTTAAAAAGTTTGGCTTATTTTTTAAGTAAGAATTCATGATTGGTACAAAATATTTATTTCAGTACAGTCTTCACGAAATCTTTCCAAAGAATGGTGGACATTCGGTCCACCAACTTCCCCAGAAATGCTGGACCGAAGCAGCTTTTGCCGGACCAAATTTGTCTGATGTTGCCATTGTTTACATTTAACTAGCTACCTTATATGCATGTAGATACAGACATATATCATACATAAAAGTTATTGTAAACATCATACTATTCATAACTGTTATAAACAAGCTGTGTATATCTGGACAAATGTGTCTAAAGAATATAAATAAAATAACATTTATTATACACAGCAATACTTCACAAAGCTGAAAGCAACTGCTCAATGGGACACCCATCTACAGAAATCATCATGTGGTCATTGATAACTAGTTATCTTTATTCTTCAATTTCAGCTTACTAGTATATATTTTATATATTATCAAAGCCAATGATTAACATAAAATATGTTTTAAATGAACTTTTGAATTTCAACCCCATTTTAAAGTGTTTGTTTATCAAAAAGTTACGATTTTTCATTAAAGGCCGTTGTAATCTACTTTTTTCCTCATTTTCGCTGTTGGTAATTAGACGTATCCCGGAAATAAACAAATGGCACGTAATCCATTTGCCAAACTAAACTGTTTCAAAAATGAGTTAAATACGCAGGATCTTTGCAATTTTTATTGGTTTTACATATTTACTCAAAAGTTGGAAGTCTGTGTGAATCAGTACAACCAGATATATAAGTATTTTCTGTGAATGAACCTTCAGGACAACTTGAACTTCGATAATAACAATGTCGGACAATCGGACCGACGAAACACGATTTTTTACCGGTCCAAGCGTTATTATATCGGTTTTGTCCGTGTGATAATTTTCAGTTCAGCTGTGTTTAATTTTGGTAATTGATTTTCTTGATATATTTTCAGATTGGGTTTAACTTCCTTGCAGCCAGATCCTTGCTGTAAGGAAGTTCAACCTAATCTGCAATTCTGCCTATGACCTTGAAAAGGGTAAAATCCTTGGTGTGTCTACAAATTAAGAAATAGATTATTTCGAGCGGGCTCTATGCAAATTAGAAATTGGTCAGACCTTATATTTGTCTATATTTTATATCAAGAGATATTTTATACTGAGCGATAGCGAGGACAAATATAAGGTTTGACTTTGACCATGTTCTAATTCGCATAGAGCCCAATTACAATAATCTGTTTCAATTCTAATATGTCTAACAGATGTTTTAAAACTTCGAGGCGGCTCAAAAAGAACGCTTTCTATGGTAATAGTGTTGTTTGAAACTAATAACATATATTCTTGTCATTTTATTGAATATATGTACCTTTTAACAAAAATATTAAGAAATCTTAACGAAATTGCATTGTTCCAGTTTGGAATTTTCAGATGAGCGTAATATGACGTCGGAATTCTAATTGTGACGTCATATTAATTCGAATGTATCATTGTAAAAAAAAATAATGTATAAGGATTAGCTTAAATCATATAAATATTAGAATTCAGACTAAAAAATAATTGCATTATTATTAACAATAACGATAATTATGGATAACTCATAACAAACTGCATTTTTAAGTCAGTTTTTACATTTACACAAAACAAACAGCTTACGTATGTACGAACTAAACTTATGGGAATTTCGACACGGCTTTGTTTGCAGGACGTCATATTAGTATCTATGTCTAATTGTTATTTGCAGTTTATATATAGATCCAAATACATATCCCGACATTTTTACTTTTTTCAGGCTTATCATTCCCAGTATACTAACCCTCCCAAACTTGTAGGAAATTGTGCTCTGGTACCACTCCGGACAAATTACAAAGGACCAGCTCCTAAAGATAGTAAGTATAACTTGGAACATGTTACTTTGTGCTTATATTATACCTACTAGTATATAATTAAATGATAATTTGTATTTGGGAAAATTGCCTATCTTGAATCAATATCATGCACTTACAGTTTTCCAGAAATTTGCTCAGTATTTTTCATAGCAACAGTAATAATTGTAAAACATGCCACTGCTTCTGATTTCAGCTAGTGAATCTGATATAATAGACGAAGCTATCTACTTTTTCAAAGCCAACATATTTTTTAGAAACTATGAAATTAAGGTAAGTATGTTTTATATTTCATTCATAATCCTATTTTTACACTTTTTGAAGAAAATGTATTTTTGAGGGTCATATGTACATTTAATTTTCAGTTATCTCATTATGTGAAAACTATATGAAATAAGCATGTTTTTCCCACTTTATAGCATTTTAGTAAGCATTATAATGTTATTGAATAAATACCAATAAAGAATATAATATGATGGTTTTACACAAATTGCAAGCAACATTTATATATTTTTTGTGAATATACTATCAGTTATATGTTAACATGGTTAATGCTAGTCAAAAGATCCGAGTTCTAACAGAAATATGAACCATGTTTTACAATAGACATGAGGTTCCAATAGGGATATCAAGGAGTTTATTATGCTAATGTCATTTCAGAGTGAAGCAGACAGAACACTTATCTATATTACTATGTACATCACAGAATGTTTAAAGAAAATGCAAAGAGTAAGTGGTTGATGATATATTCAGTGATTTAAATTCTAGTATAGATGCAAAAAGTAAATCCATTAAACACATACAAGACTCTGAATGACAAAAGAAGAAAAATTACCAGATAAAATTATAATATAGTATAAAGTTATCACCCAAGTCCTTGGATCATCATAGAACAGTGCTTGCATTTTTTATCACATGTTACACAGTTGATGGAAATATTTTGTTGATTGATGATGTTTAAAAATATATAAAATTAACATGGTTGATCTTTAGATGATATTTTATTGAAAAACAAACCCCAAGACTGTTCTATTTAAAAAAAAAAAATTATGGATGGTTCTTTTTATACATTACAGATCGTGTGGATTATCTGCTTCCCACAGGTCCACCATGGAGGTGGGCATTATTGTCCACCCTTGTTTGTGGCCCTGCCCTATCACATGGCCACTTTGTCCATTTATACACAAGGGGGAATGTTATAGTTTAACTTATTATGGATTTATGAATTTAGAAATGTCTTAAAACACAACTACTGGAAAGGTTTACCTAATGAAATGTGCCAGTACAAATTACATGGATTGTAAAATTGCAGTTCTTCTGACCACCGTGGATAACTGTAAAGCCCACGGCATGGAGTTTTCATTTTTAGCCAAGTTGCAACGAAGTTGAACTCGGCTATTGTTATGATGATGGCAGGCGGCTGGGCGTGCGGGCAGGCATCAACAATTGGTTTCTGGACCATAACTCAGAAAGTTGTGAACCGATTTTAATGAAACTTTAGGATATTGTTACATACCATAAGAGGAGGAACCCTATTGATTTTGGGTTAAATCCGTTCAAGGTCAAGGTCACAGCGACAGAAAAACTTTAGAAAATTTCTTGAATTAGTCGTTTCTGGACCATAACTCAAAAAGTTCTTAACCGATTTTAATGAAACTTTGGTATATTGTTACATACCATAAGAGGAGGAACCTTATTGATTTTGGGGTAAATCCGTTCAAGGTCAAGATCACAGTGAAAGAAAAACATTAGAAAATTTCTTGAATTAGTGTTTTCCGGACCATAACTCAAAAACTACATCAAGTACATATCTGAAATTTTACACAATTGTTCAATACTGTTAGAGGATTCACATATTCATATTTTATGCAACTGAAAATTTGTTAATAAAGCTTACATTTTTTCTGCGGAAACCCTTCCTCACTTTTTCTCCAGTTTACATGTAATGCCTGTAATAACCAATTATGTTAAATCTTAAAATGAAGACAAGGAAAGTTTTGGTTAATATAATACGGCAACTCGGCTTTTGCACTCCTGTGCATATTGATTTTTAGATATGGGCACAGGGTGGGCAGTCCACAGCGAGCACTTGGGAACCAGAGAATCCATGTAATCTGTAGTGTAGTTTAATAAGTTATTGTCTTTTGCTGTTTATCAGCAATGCCCTTAAAAAACATAAAAGATATTATATTGTGATATTGTTTGTTTTCAGTGTAATTCAAAAAATGATGCACAGAAAGAGATGTATACTTTAGCATTAAAGAATTTCCCCATTCCAGGAGATGGTGCATTTCCACTGAATGCTATGTTTGCTAAACCTAAAAGTAAAAATGAGGAAGGTATGTTGGGTGATAATGTAATGCTATTTCATTTCAAGTGACAAGAAAAAATATAAGAAATGTCATCAGAATGTTTAGCACAGTGATCAAGGCCATCCTTGACAAAGGGGAGATAATTATAAAATTGTTCAGATATACAGGGGAGGCAAAAAATTGTTAAAATGTGAAACTGGGAGAATGTTTCTTGTTAAAATATGGTTTTAAAAAGTTAAAAATCTTTTCAGGTACTATTGTGCTAACTTGAATCCAACGTATTATATAGTATCCTTTGGTCACGACTCAAACTTCCAACGAAATTTGCGAGAAAGGGGTTAAAGTTTGTGTAACTGAAGGACCTTGACCTCAAAGTAAAAAAATACAAAAGTGATAAAATATGATGTCAAAATTTATAAATTGTTAGGTACAGTTGTGTTAATTTCAACCAAAGTTAGTGTATTTAAACCATTGGTAAATATAATTCAGATTGCTTAAATCAGGGGTTGTTCTGTTCAAAGAGAATAATAGAAAAACTGTTGATTTATCGATTTAATGAAGTTACCTATGTGCACTTGGATAAATACAGCTCATCTGAAGGCATCCAATTCTTGCACTTTCAAGCTTGTACTAGCCATCACCCCAAAGTTAAACTGGTGAAACATTTAAAATGTGTAAATTGACTTGTACATAAAATATGTTACATCATGTATGTATATATGTTATATTAGTTTGGGTAACTAGTGTAGTTACATATTCATTTGTAAAGGATAGCAAGTGTGACAGGTGAACATTGTGGCTCATGTGCCTCTTGTTATTTGTTCTTTCAGAGACAATGAGAAATTACTTCCTCCAGATCAGACAAGAAACAGGACTAAGAATGTGTGAAAAAGTGTTTGACCCTGCAACAGATAAACCAAGCAAGGTCTGTAGATAAAGAAAGTTGTTTTTAAGTCCTTGCATATTTAGAAGAATTTTTTTATATGGTGTTTATAAAGATTTAGTTCACTTTTGGCCAGGTTGCAAGTGAGGTCCAAAAACATCCACTGATATGATTAGACTACTGGTTACCCTCTATATATATTGATGTACATGTACAAGCAACTATTGTACTGTCCAACTTAAAATTCTGTATTTTAGGACCAGAAAGTCTTGTTTTCTCAGCATTGTAACTTGGGCCTTGTTGGTCCAATGCATAAGCTGGGGCCTTGGTGGCCCAGTGCATAAAGAAGTTTGTCTATCATTGATCACACATCTGTCAACAATGAGGCTCGAGTCACACTGCAGGCAGGGTGTACTTGACTACAATCTTAATTGGCAAGGATTGCCAGGTTTCATACTGAAGGTCTGGATAACTTTATATTGCTGAAAAATTGCTGAAAGTGACATTCAAACAAACAAAACAAGCATTGTGACATGAACCATGACCTGCACACAATTTTTATAGCACTAAAAATCATCCATTATGCTGGGGCCATACATTACCAGTGTGACAAATACATAAAAATCAACACCTGTGTTCAAATTTCAAAATTAGCATCATATTTGAATAAAACGTAAATGTGAGGGTATGACAGAAGTTTAAAAATAGACCACAAACAAGGTACTTTTGTTTATGTTGCTTTATATAATGTACTTATATCACCACTAATGATCTGAAATCCATGTCCCACAATAAGAAATCTATTCCTACCTGATCATAGACTTTTTAATGAAATATAAGTAAACAGTACAAATATATATATACATTTTTGTTTTTCAGTGGTGGTTATGTTTTGCAAAGAGGAAGTTTATGGACAAGAGCCTGTCAGCACCTGGACAATAAACAAAAAAAAAACATTTAGGACAATAATAAACATTTTTATAATCTTATTATTTTAATGGGAGGTATGTGATGTTCTCAAGTACAGTCATCTTTGCTTTTTAAAAAACAATAGTCATTATGATTAAAGAAATTCTTGTTTATTATAGATTTAAAAAAGCTTGGAGCTTAAAACACGAGAGAAATTACTGCTTTAGCCTTATATACTGTCAACATCCACAAACTAACTTCTGTTGTCATGGTTACTCATTTACTAAAACATGTTTGTGCTTACCTAGTTACATGTATTTAAATGAACCGCACATGAAATAATTTGCAAACATACAGTTTTATTTAACAAAGTTTGAGATGATTTTGTATGATTATATCTCAAAGTTGAAAACATTCTTTTCAACAATATGTACATGTCAATTCAGTGTATGAACTTGAAGAACAACACATTGTTTATATTTTCATGCATGAATTCCATTATGAAATATCATGTTTTTATAAATTATTATTTCTGATAATACATGTACCTATATTACTTGTTATGCAATAAACATATATTATTTCATGAATTTCTGTTGATTTTGTAACAATCAGAGGATTAGTAAACATGGTGTTGCACTCTCCCTTTGAAGGATCAAGTCAAGCAAAGTGACAATATTTCATGCATTTTCTATAATTTATTGGAGTTGATTGATTACATGTTGTACACTTTAAAGAATTTGTGTGTTGTAACGTCAACCTCACACCTAGTGCAAATACATATATACATCAGTTCACTTTGACTTTCAGATGTTACAAATTTTTCATTACATCCTGCTTTTCCAAGAACTAGTAGTAGAAACCTTGAACTTAGGGAAATTTCAATGACCTTGTGTATGTGAATTGATATTATATCTTCCAATACCTTTATCTAGTGTTTTAAAATATGGTTATCTACAGGACCTTATTGGTCAATATTTGTTACACCTGATATTTTTTGGTCTATTGACTGACCATTCCTGGCTTTAACACATGTTTACATATATATATGTTATATATTAGGCAGACATCATCATGTAACAATTTTAAACATTTTTGCTTTTGTTCTATTTGTTACAATTGTGTTTAAACACACGAACAGTTGATGAAAAAAAAATCTTATTAAGATTAAATCTTTCACTTGCTCTCTTCTTTTATTTCCACTGCTTCTACGCAGTGACAATAGAATATGGTGGAACAAGTGAAAGATATAATTTTAATTAGGTTGCATTTTAGCCCGTTTATATTTAACTATGATTCTATCATATAAGCTTGACTGGTATGTACTTTAGGTGGCTTCAAATTGTCAATGCAGTTTTTAAGATGATTTGTCATAATGAATAAGCAAATTTAGAATATTATTGGAAACTGCAAGGTCTTTCAGAAAAATCTTAATGAATGTTTCACTGCTCGTATTTATGCAACACCAGTTTAAACAAATTGAAAGTATATTTTTAAAAATCATTCTACGGTCAGTAGTGTTGAGTCAAAGTTAAGGAACTGTCGTGGACCCCTGACTTCTGATGATAGTTTATATAATCATCTTCACGAGAGCTAAGTTGCAGTAGTTATAGATCTCTTCTTATTCATTTGATTATATTTGCTGTTTCTTTATCTACCACCATGTCAAGATGATAGTTAAAAAAGATAATAAAGTGTGACAAGTAAGTCTTTAAAAAGAAATATAATACATGTGCAAGCAGTCAACTGACTATTTCAAAGCCAAAGTATAGTAAATAGTCATTTAAAGGCAGGGACATTATATACTACTATAGGCGGTTCCTGTTTAAGGACACTAGTTAACTCAGTTTAGGCCAACTTTTATTTAAATTTGCACAGTGGTGTCAGAGCAGATGATAAATTACTACTATGATGGACGCCAAGTGATGGTTACACTAACCTTTTGTTCCAGATAAGCTAAATTGAACTAGAGGCTCCCAGGAGCCTGTAATTGCTCACCTGGAATCCAAATGACTTAAACTATATTAAAGTTTTTGAAATTAACAGTTTCAGTCTAGTTGTTATAGCTTTTAAGTTACTGTGCAAAAACTAAACATTTCTTCAAAAAATTTGTTAAATACAATAACTCCTATAAGGTGCCATCGACAATTTCTGAAAATTAAATGGCTTTTAGGCATTATCCTTTAGGGTACTTTAGAAATTTACAGTTTTACTCTACTAATAGGTGTGTTATAGACTAATTTATAATTAAAAAACTGTTCATTTGTCCAAATTCATAATGAAAGGGCAATAACTCCTATAAAGAGTCATCTTGCAATTTTGGACTAAGCAATCATTTGTAGGGCTTCTATTGCTGATCATTTGTGCAATTTACAGTTTTAATCTAGCTACTATAGTTTTCAAGTTACAGGACAAAAATGGAAAATTTCATAACAAAATTGTCATTTAAGGGCAATAACCCCTATAAGGAGTCATCTGACAATTTCAGACCAATTTAATGAATTGTAGGGCTTTTTTGCTGATCATTTTTGCAATTTATTATTTCACTCTAGCTGATATGGTTTTTAATTTACAGGACATAAACGGAAAATTTCATAAAAAAATTGCAATTTAAGGGCAATAACTCCTATAAGGAGTCATCTGACAATTTCAGACTTAATAGTAATTTGTAGGGCTTGTATTGCTGATCATTTTTGCTATTAACAGTTTCACTCTAGCTGTTACAGTTTTTAAGTTACAGGACAAAAACGGAAAATTTTATAAAAAATTGCCATTTATCAACAATAACTTATTTAAGGAGTTGTCTGACAATTTCAGACCAATCAAGTGAATTGTAGGGTCTTTATTGCTGATCATTTGTGCAATTTACAGTTTCAATCTAGCTGCTATAGTTTTCAAGTTACAGGACAAAAACGGAAAATTCCATAAAAAATTGCCATTTAAGGGCAGTAACTCCTATAAGGAGTCATCTGACAATTTCAGACTTATACAGTGAATTGTAGGGCTTGTATTGTTGATCATTTTTACTATTTACAGTTTTACTCTAGCTGTTATAGTTTTAAAGTTACAGGACAAAAACGAAAAATTTCATAAAAAATTACCATTTAAGGGCAATAACTCATATAAGGAGTCATCTGACAATTTCAGACCAATCAAGTGAATTGTAGGGCTTTTATTGCTGATCATTTTAGCCATTTACAGTTTCACTCTACCTCGTATAGTTTTCAGGTTATATTATAAATACCAAAAATTTTGTCAAAAATCATCAAAAAGGGCAATAACTCCTACAAGACGCCAATACACAACTTCGCACTAATAGCAACTATTGTAGACCTTAATGTGCTGATCAATTTGAGGTAACGGTTTTCTCTATAGCTATTATAGTTTTTTAGATAATGATCAAAAACCTGTGTTGACCACCATGTTCTATTTTTAGTAACAGCAGCCATATTTGTCTTTTGATCAACACCCTGGGTACAAACTTGAACTAGGAACCCTAAGGATGATTGTGGCCAAGTTTGAAAAAAATTGGCCCAGTGGTTTCAGAGGAGAAGATTTTTGAAAAAGTTTATGACGGACGACAGAGGACGGACGACGGACGCCAAGTGATAGCAAAAGCTCACATGGACCTTCGGTCCAGGTGAGCTAAAAATTATTTGAGATGCTTTTTCTGGAAAATGAAGGAAATAAAAGTCATCACAGATACTTAGGTTAAAAATAATATCTTCTTGGCCAATTATTTCACTGTGCAGGAATATATTTTTAAAGATGAAACATGGCCTAATAAATGTACCACAACTATTTGTCAGATTAGTTATATTGTTTTACTTTGACCTTTGTTGCAAAGAACATATTACGGATCCATACAAAGCTTTGTGTAAAAATTTCAACTGGTGTATTATTAAAGACAAAAATATTAACACCAAACTATAGGGAGGTTTTCAACCTAAAGTTTATTACACAAACAGAAACAAGGGACTCTAAAACATGTATCTCTAACTGGATTTATATTTGCAAAAATCTCAAAAATCTGAAATGGCTGGGTTGCAAATCCAAGTCCCTTAATAAATAAGGAATGGTTTATCCTTTTGTCGGAAGAAAGTTTAAGGTCTGTATAAAAAAATGTAGGAGGAGTTGATTACACTAAATAGGTACCGTCTTCTGCAAATGTCTGAAAAATGACTAAGTTCCAATGTCTGGAAAATTAGGAAAAAAAGCATGGAACTATTCCATAATAGCATGTGCACAACTTCAATACATGTACAATCTTTCTGTGAAGTTTCAGAGGTCTGGGCTGAAAACTGTAGCAGGACTTGATTATATAAAATAGGTACCCTATTTTCTGTGCCCACCCATCCCATCCGCCTTTCCAACTTTGTGCAACCGGCAAATAAAGAAGGTATCTGAAAAATTTTCAAAAGGGACCTTTGTTTAAATATGTCGTGCAGTCCTATATATTTTTTATTTTAAATAATCTTTGCAAGTGGTCCATCAGAATGACATCGAGTCCAAGACTGGTTTAAGAGAAGAACCTTTAAGAACATTAGTACCAATAGTCTTCTGTGTTAAACAAAACATTTAGTGGCAGTAGTTTCGCTTTTCTTATACACCATTTAAACCAATGTACAAGGCCATGCAATAAACAGTAACCATTTTAAATTTCTACTTAAAAAAAACGTTAGCAGGCCATCTAATGAATAATGGTACTGAGTTTGGTTCAATGATTTAGAAGACGAAGCAGTAAAAGAAATTTTCCTCTAGCTTGCTATGATAAACAATCCTGCAAACTTCCAAATAAAAAAAAAAAAAACAAGTGTGGACACAGAAAAACGTCTCGCCTGCATTCCGCATCAGTAACGAAAATAAATTTCGTCATAAGCATTACGTAAATAGCATTAAATATCAGCAGCAGCCTGTATACAAAATATTGTCACCATATCCTGCATAGTTACAGGGAAACAGCCGTAACCCAAAAACTTTAACGTGGTCGCTGGACCGTGAAATTGAGGTCAAGGTCAGGTGGAACTTACCAGACAGTCATGTACTATTCATCAGCAACCTATACACCAAATATTGTCATCCTACCATGTGTAGTTACAGAGGAACTGTCGTAACCCAAAAACTTTAACGTAGTCGCTGGACGGTGAAATTGAGGTCAAGGTCAGGTGACACTTACCAGACAGTCATGTACTAGTCATCAGCAACCTATACACCAAATATTGTCATACTACCATGCATAGTTACAGAGGAACTGTCATAACCCAAAAACTTTAACGTAGTCGCTGGACCGTGAAATTGAGGTCAAGGTCAGGTGACACCTACCAGACAGTCATGTACTAGTCATCAGCAACCTATACACCAAATATTGTCATCCTACCATGCGTAGTTACAGAGGAACTGTTGTAACCCAAAAACTTTAACGTAGTCGCTGGACCGTGAAATTGAGGTCAAGATCAGGTGACACCTACCAGACAGTCATGTACTAGTCATCAGCAACCTATACACCAAATATTGTCATCCTACCATGCATAGTTACAGAGGAACTGTCGTAACCCAAAAACTTTAACGTAGTCACTGACCGTGAAATTGAGGTCAAGGTCAGGTGACACCTACCAGACAGTCATGTACTAGTCATCAGCAACCTATACACCAAATATTGTCATCCTACCATGCGTAGTTACAGAGGAACTGTCGTAACCCAAAAACTTTAACGTAGTCACTGGACCGTGAAATTGAGGTCAAGGTCAGGTGACACCTACCAGACAGTCATGTACTAGTCATCAGCAACCTATACACCAAATATTGTCATCCTACCATGCGTAGTTACAGAGGAACTGTCGTAACCCCAAAACTTTAATGTAGTCGCTGGACCGTGAAATTGAGGTCAAGGTCAGGTGACACCTACCAGACAGTCATGTACTAGTCATCAGCAACCTATACACCAAATATTGTCATCCTACCATGCGTAGTTACAGAGGAACTGGCCTAACCCAAAAACTTTAACGTAGTCACTGGACCGTGAAATTGAGGTCAAGGTCAGGTGACACCTACCAGACAGTCATGTACTAGTCATCAGCAACCTATACACCAAATATTGTCATCCTACCATGCCTAGTTACAGAGGAACTGTCGTAACCCAAAAACTTTAACGTAGTCACTGGACCGTGAAATTGAGGTCAAGGTCAGGTGACAGGTGACTGACTGGCAAGTACTCATCATAAGCTACCTCTGGACCAAATATGATGGACCTAGGGCTTGGGCTTACAAAGATATGAAGCAAGATGTCAAGTGTTTACTCCGCCGCCGTCGCCGCCGGATTCCCATACATATGTCTCGCCTCCAGCGACTTTCGTCGCAGGCGAGACAATAATAACTGTAGAGGACCATAATAAAACAAAAGGCAATATAATAATTAAAGTCAAAGGACGGAAATAGCTAGGAGAAGAACATGCATTACAAACAGTTCAACTATATGTGTTGCAAAGTATCATTCATAATTTATTATACTATCAGACATTTTCGAGTCATAGATAATATATCCTAATCCTGGATTTGACTTTTCCATAGACATGACAATGAGTAACTTGATGAGTGTCTAATTAGAGGCAGGCACTGCTTACTCGTATGAAGCACCTGAGTGCACCGATGGATTTCTTTGGGTTCGGGTTACTCTCTTTCTGTGTTTTATGTTTTTTGGTTTTTGTGTTGTGTTTGTCTATATCCGGACTTGTAACTATGCCTTGGCTTTTCCCTCTTGTTGTTTGGTCGGTTTTATTTGCTATTTTGCTATCCTTATTGAAACAAATAAGTTATATATTTATCAGATAATTTATTGTGATAATAATTATAGTATAAAGTCTTATACAAAAAGAATATACAAGAATGAACTAACAGGTAGCACACAACTCATATCACTAATAATACAGGGATTTAATACACGGACTTGACGGATTTTGTGAGTATTAATTAAATCAACAATTACAATGATTGATTTGTTTTGTTTCTTCTTGATGCTTGACAAAGTTTTATGTAATTTGTTCCAGATGTAATATTTTCTACCCTTGCTGTGTTGTGTTTTATTACTTTCTAGTTCTTTTTATAAAAACAAAAAAAACAAATATTGTTAATGCAGTTGAAATAATTGCTTTATAACTATTCAGAGTTCTTGAATGCGGTTTTACTGTTTATTGACAGCATTTATTGCACTGGATTGTCAACAACTACACTTTGGGCAAATAATTGATTCCATAAATAAACAACTTTAATAGTTACGGTGGGTTTCTACCTGGTGTTTTGTTCTGTAATATTCTAAGGAAACTACAACATACATTTACATATACATGTAAAAAAGCCAGTTAGAAAAGGTCATATGTGCAATTAAATAGACAGCATTCAGTATTTATATATATAAATGAATTAAATG
Organism: Limnoperna fortunei; assembly: GCA_944474755.1. Lineage (NCBI taxonomy): Eukaryota > Metazoa > Mollusca > Bivalvia > Mytilida > Modiolidae > Limnoperna > Limnoperna fortunei. The sequence continues at coordinate 42,857,669 of OX104121.1, read as the reverse complement.
TACAGGGGAGGTAATCAAGAAGAAATAACTGGTCATGCTTAAGGCGTATTTTCTTTTTAAGCTGCCATTGTAAAAAAAAAAGCAAAATGAAATAAATAAGTCTAGCGTGTTATTTACCAGTAGCTGTAGATGTTGAAACTTTATAGAAAATAATAAAATTATATTTGGATAATTGTATTATTTGTTTTAACATTTAGTGAATGTTTTAAACAAACAATTTTATTACCTGATTCGCTTTGTTAACATTTACCCTGCTTTACTACCTTGAACCTGCCATGCATGATCTATTTTCATATAATCTTCCAAGGATAACCTAAATTTTGTTAAATCAATTGCAGATAGCTTTATGTAGAAAAAGTAATGAAAAGCAATATGAAGTGTTAAAAATAAAATGAAGGAGTGCAATAAAACTTGTTTAAACTGTCTTCACATTTGCTGACCAGATTTGTTTTTTCCAACAAAGGTCTATGAAACAGAGTATATTAAAGGCACCATATTCCTCAATTATACATAAGATAATGCCAAGGACAGCTATAGTGAATGTTTAAATAAAAGGGTACACCAATAAAAAAAATAGAAAAGATTGATGGTATTTTTAATACTGTAATAGGAACTAAAATAGTTTGAATTAATTTTCTTCATGTTTATATATTAAAACATGAAATTTTAAAATTATCTCTGTTCTTATAAAATTTATTAACTAAAATGGCAATATTTTAAGGTCTGTGTTCATAACCATGACAATTTTTACCAAGAAAAATTTATTGAAGCCAGAAAGATTTGAAAGGAAATTTAAATATCAATGATTTTTTTGTTCACTTTTCATCGGGAAAATACAAATTTTTTAATTATTGCAAAATAAAGAAGCATGCAATGTAAGTACAATTAAAGTGGAGATAATTTACAAATTTAAAATTAAAGAGCTATTTATACATTATATAATTACTGCACACACATGTACACATAAAAGTTTAGGTATATTAAGCTATGAATTCAACATCTAAGATCATGCATGTAATATCAACACAGAAAATCATATATGTACTACCATTGCTGTAGTTGAGCACATTTTCAGAAGAAAAAGATCTTTTCATATCAAATGCTGTAGTTATTATGTAGATGTACCACAACAAAGAAGAACATACAAAAAAATTAATTAATTTAGTCCCATTTATCACTGATTGGTCACTTTTCAATATATATTTCTAGTCATGATAAACTAGATAACCATATTATACACAGTACATTCATGCTGCCATTTAACTTGATGCTCATTGGTCAGTTTATGTCCAATGAACAAAATTGAGGTGTATTGCATGGTTAAAACCTAACAGCTTGTGCTACTGTATATTTAGATAAGTATAAAAATGTTAGTAACAGCTGTAATATCATTTCTAACATCACAAAAGGAAAAGGTTTCGGGGTCATTATATTAACCTACAATTCTCATTCATTTCAGTATCAACACAACAGGATATAATAAAGCTAAAATTAATTTCCAAAAAGAAATTGCATCTATAATTAATAGGATGAATAAAAACATACATACAAACAAACAAACAAAACATGCATAAAAGACTTAACATAAACCACCTTATAAAGGTTTGCATAAATATTAAAATAAGAACTGTAAACAATAAATAGCTGAAATTTTTGACAGGTATTTCTCATAGTACCAAATAACTGTGAAACATCTGACTTGTTGTTCTATCCACAATATTACCTGTACATCAATAATGTACATCACTAAAAATTTGAGTTAAAAACAAAACTGTTATTACTTAAAATAAATACTTTAACATCAATATATCTACATTAGGTTCATAAAGATTGAGTTTATAGCATAAAAGTTTAGTTATTATTTTTAAAATATTAAAATCAGTCACAATGTATAGTATTATTCTGGTTTCCTTCACAAATGCCACTAAGGTTCACAGGAAATTGATCCAGTTTTTATGATAGAGCTCCTGGTACCTTGGATAAAATCTGAAAAATAAATAATGCATGTCAGATGGTTGTAAGAAGCATTGAACTTAAATCCCTTCAATAACATATACAGGTAAGTTTTGGAATATTGATTGATATTTTGAACAATCAATAAAGCGAAATATCAGAATTTGCTAATTTAAATCTCATTTATTCATTTGGTAATTACATGTAAATGTGAAAAGTGAAATAAAATCAATTACCAATTTTATATAACATTTGCTAAACATTCCAGTTTATTAATTTAGATCAAAACACCTGTCCCAATCAATATACTATACGCATTTAACTTTATAGATTTTGGTATGAGAATAAAATAATTGCTACTTTTAATATAATTTCTCTTCAATTAATCTAAGAATTGCTGTGACTGCACTGTCACTAATAACTGTTAATTTTGGATTGATTTTTCAGTGTTTAATAAATGTATAAAACATTACTATGAGTTTTCGAAGTAAGAGTTAAAGTCAACTGCAGAATACCCCCCTTTTTCAAACAATAAACATGAAAGTGTGTCGAATAAATGATATCAAGATGACACTATACATCTATTCTTCTCTGCAGGATAAACAAAAATAACATGCCAGTACTAAACACTTCACATCTTATAGTAGTCTTCTAATTCAAAGTCACTGTCTCTAGCTGACAGTAGGTACAGGGGAGGTAAAACCTATCCAGTCTAGAATTACTACCATGCATTATGAACATGCCTAATAATAGAATTAAATTTGACTTTTCTGAACTGGGATTCAAGCACAAGTTGTTGATTTTTGTTTAGAGAAGTGGTTAATATTTTGTAAGGCTTTACAAAGATTGTTGGTAATATCTCACAAATCAGTCGCAACCTCATTAAAACTGCTTGCAAATGAATTTTCTATGATTACTGATGGGTTGAATATTTTGATGAAGAATTTTATGCCAATATTATCGTTCTGTGATTATCAACAAAGATACATGTACATTTGTATAAGTGAAAAAACTAAAACCTGACATTAGTGGTCTGTCTTATTACCCCTTATAACCTCGTTCCATGTACATTTGTATAAGGAAAAACCCCAAACCTGACATTATCGGTCTGTCTTATGACGCCTTTTAACTTTATTTAAAGATTACGGACAATAAATGCCTAAAAATTCCACTCTGCCCCATAATTCCTCATCTTATTTTCTGAAAATATCCTGGACGCTTTTTGGCAGCTTATAAACATAAACCATATGGAACTAGTCCAGTCACTGATACAATACAAAACATACAGCTACAACACCAAATTATATATTTATAAGTGTAACAATTCTGGGAACAACTTCTTTAACTAAACTGATATTAGTACAATATATAAAGTCAACAACAATTATATACTTGTCCATCAAAAACCTACAAGTAAAAAACCAAAGATGTATGTTTTCTGTAAACATGCTTTGTACAAAATTGCAATTACAGTGGGAATATGACTTGTGTGAAAGACTGAAGTTGGTATGTTAGTGAGTGCTTTCAATAACATGTAAAACAAGTTTATCTGTGAGCTAATGCTCTCCAGTGATACACAGCTTTTAAAAAAAATTATTAGGTAAATAGGAAGTAGATGACCAAGGAGCATAAATCTGGTATACACAATATTGTACTATATGATAAAGCAATATGCAAAATATCAGGCTTCTGCATCTTATAGTTGCTTAGAAAACTCAGAAGGAAATTTTGCATGTATGTCAACTATGTGTAAAAATCTAAGTATTCTGTAAACAGGAAGTAGATGACCAAAAGCATGAATTAGCTGTACACCATATGGCACTATAGGATAAAGCAATATACAAAATATCAGGCTGCCTGCTATAGCTGCTTAGAAAACTGGGACGGAAATTTTGGTTACAGACGGACAGATAGACGAACTGACAAGAGTAAAACAGTATAACCCCCCTATTTTTTGAAGTGGGGGTATTCAAAGAAAACAACAGTGAAACAAGTGCCAAAGTGCTACAAAATATGTCAGTCAAAAAACTGCCATTTTAAAAAATAAATAAAGAACCATAAAACTGAAGTGGCTGAAGCAATTTGGCTGGTTATCTATCTTGGTCTAGATATGACCATAAACATTTTCCCCAAGATTCATGAAGATTAGACAACAACAGATATTGCTGTCAACCCTGCCCGTCCACTGCCCACCCGCCATGGGTGTTCCCATACTACGACCTGTCTTTGGCGGACACAGAAAAATGCTGAGATAAATATAGTTGTTAAATTAAACTCGCCTTAGAAAGGTCAACTCCAGTCAAGGCTTGTACTGCAGGTGGTAACTGACTGACCAGTCGGCTGACCTCACTTGTGGTTCTATCATCTCCAACCAATACCATCTCCTCAACCTTTGATAATGGAGCAGATACCTCTGCTGCAACCTACAAAATTAAATTGTCAGATATTACATATATAGTATAAATTACTGTTGCTAGTACATGAAGATGACTAATTACTTTAACTGCTTGGCCACTGAGGCACCTCGTCAAGCTTACAAAGGGAGGTAATAACAAATTACACAACACCAAGAAAACTGTAAAAAAAGACAATCCACAAATCAAAGAAACCGCCAAACTTGGAAACCAACAACCAAACATACAGAAACTACAGTATCTGTCCTGCCTTGGTATATGCATTTCAACAGAAAAACCAGGTTTTATGGCATGCCAAACTTATAACAAAACAACAAATTGGTTACATATACATGTATGTGAGTCATAGCATGTAGCTGGATAGCTGGAATGCCAGATAAAGTAATAATTTAAGAAGTGCAACTTCATTACAACTTGGCTCAATATTATACCTTTGGAAGTGTTTCAAGAACCAGGGCCAACATGGCTGCCTCTCCATACTGCTTGTAAGCTGAAGCTTTCAATCTCATCCTCTCGGCTTCAGCTTTTCCAACAGCTTCAATAGCCTCAGCTTCAGCTTGTCCAACCAATCTAATCTTCTCTGCTTCAGCTCTGGCTTGTTCAACAGTTTGTGTTCTGCAATATAGAAGTCATGCTATAATAATGATACTATGTGGCAAACACAACAGGTGTGGTCGGTAACCTTACCAATATCAATATACAGTGAAGATGCTTCTTTTTGTTTCAGTTTTTAACTGATGGAATAACTATGGAATAACAAATACCTTTTCCGCTTTTGTAAAAAGACAGAACCCAAGAACTTTTCATTTATTTTTGGCATTAAAAAAGTATATAGAACATGTATATGTATTTCGTCTGAAAAATTACACTCAAATTTTTTTTTATTAGATGCTAAAGTACTAGGTAAGCTATTCAAATTTTTTTTAAACCTGGAATTATAAAAGTTAGCAGGAACATATATTGCCTATGTTATTAACTAGTAATAATTTTTATTTATCTGACAACTTTCATATGATAAAATGCATACAAATACTTCCAAGGTCACAGTACAATGTGTTGAAAAATATTTTTTTTAAACCTACAATTTAAAATTAACTTACCTCTGACCCTCAGCAAGAAGTTCCATTTTGTAAGCATTAGCTTCTGCTGGTCGCTTCACAGTTGCTATCAATTCCTTCTCCTTTCTTAAGATTTCCTTTTCTTCTACATCAATCAACTTCCTTCTCTCTACAACCTCTATCTCAATTTCTTCAGCTCTAATTTTCTGTCTTTCCTTTGCTGCTTGTAGTTCATAAGCTAATTCTGCCTCTGCTTTCTAAAGAAAAAGAAAACTGATCAGTCAACAAGAATTGAAATGCTTGAAGACAGTGACTAAATCCTCACAAAGACAAAGGCAGGCGACAACCAAAAAACAACTAAAACCAAAGGTAACTTACTTGAACCTAAAAAAACCTTGGCGCTGAGGACAAATAATGAGTGCCTGCCTCTACTAGACACCCATTACTCAAAAACCTCAGAGAAATATGTACAGAACACTTAAAAGTTTGTTACAATGAATTAATTTTTGTTATTTAATTGCTTATTATACTCTATGAATTTAGACTCTTCCTCCCAAATTCCTAAGACTGTATGTCCATGTCACTTTTGAGCTAAGGGCTAAAAAAGGCAACAGAATGCTTACCCTTGCATTGACTTCCTGATCAAAATCAGCCTTTTGCATCTTATAATTACGAGCTGCATCTGCAATTTTCGCATCTGCAGAAAACTTTGTGTCCATCTTGGTCTTGTCACATTCTGCTTCCTACAAATTATAAAACTGGTACATAAAAACAAATTTCATAGTCACTTAGCTGGACTCATCTGTGATATGTGGGACTCATGAAAATTTTTTGGGACTCACCATTCTCAAAAGTGATGAGTCCAGGACTCACCATAAAAAAATCCTACAAGTATCACTGATTACTGTTTCATTTACAACAAATTCTTTATGTTTTGTGCATAACATTTATTGCAGTTGATCATCTGAATTGGTGTCCAAGTAAATATGAATTAAAAACTAACAGAACTGCATCTTGTATTAGCAGCTATACACATTTTACAAATGTCATCTATTGTGTATTGTATCAAACTAGCCTACCTCTTAACTGAAGTTGAATGAAAGCTTTAACCTGAAACTATTGTCAGTATTACAATGTCACACACAAAACAATATAGGCTTCTGGGACTACCACCCACCCACTGTAAAATCAGAAATAACTAACCTTATGTATTTATGTTCTATTCATAATTGTCAAAATTGCTTGCACTTTTAAGGAATTGCAAACTGCAAACTGATCTGGTATTTTTCATTACACATGAAGCTGAACAGAACTTTATTTTTAATTTTGTATGACACTGATTGGTTCAATATCAATGAGTATCATTATGGTGACTCATCCAGCAGATTAACTTATCCTAATCAACTTACCCTTATACCAGCATCCCTGTTAGCTTCAGCAACACCAATATCAGCATCTCTCTTTACATTGGCTGTCTGAGCTCTGCCAAGTGAAGCTAAGTACTCTACATTGTCATAAATGTCTTTGATTGTAAAACTAAGAATTTCAATACCCATCTTACACACATCTGGAGATGCAACCTCTCTCACGAGTTGAGCAAACTGGTCTCTGTCCTGGTAGATGGCCTCAACACTAAGGGTACCTATAAATAAATATACATTACATTGTTTGTTTGTGTTGGTTTGAATTGGGTTAAATGCCACTTTTGATAATTTTTCAGCTATATCATAGCATCCAGTTTCAATGCGGAGGAATGAGCTGCAGGAACTGGGGTGTAGTCAAATGCAGATGAATAATTACCTTAACCACTTTGACAAGGAAGCTCTCATTATTAAATTGTGTACTTTTCTGTGCAAAATTTGTTTCCAGAACTAAGCATAAAGGTAAAAATAATTGGCTCTTTTCACAAATTTAATGCACCTTTGCATCTTGATTCTATAAAAGAAAAAATTTTGCAATAAACAGTCAAATTTGGTATTGTCAGATGTCTATTGCTGACTGCTTACACTGATTCCCAGCACACTTTTTCCTATGTACAAGGAAATCTCCTTATAGATTATGACATTCACTGAAATATATACAGATATTAATTATAAGACATGTACTGAAATATATATACATATAAATGTTAACTTTTGAAATCTGTAAACTATTTATGTAGTAAACATAATATGTACCAGAGATTGTACCATCACTGCATACAATATGTACTGCATGACTTACACTAGCTGCGGAACGGTAGCTTTTAAGGTCCTTGGACATTTTTTTTGGTCCGCCAAATCAAAAATAGCCAAAGGACCTAAAGAGCTATAGTTTTCGGCAGCTAGACTTTCACATGCCAAGATCTTACCAAGAATAGCCCTGAGATGACCTTCCAAAGTCTGTAAAATAACTCTTTCTATGTCCTTTACTGATTTTCCAAGGAATTGTTCACATGCTTTCTCCAAGAATGATACATCTCTCATGATCTTGACCTGTGCTACACCTGTAACTGTGACAGGTACACCCTCTGAGGTTTCTACACTCTCACATTTTGGGTTCAGTGTCATTACTTCAAGTGATATGCTGTTAAATAAGAAAAACATAATACAGGTAAGTAAAAATGGAACATAAAATTCACAAGTTTGTTAACAAACAATTAACAATCAACCCTTTACCACAAATGACAAATGTGCATGTCCAGGGTCTAGAAGTTTTTCCTACCCATTTCAATCATTTTTCACCACTGCAGAAAGTGACCAACTTCCAAGGAATAGATATTAGTTGACGGCTCTGTAAATGAACTTTGACTGAGGGAGAGGAAATTAGTTCTTATTGTGATATTTTGGCTGCGCTGAACTTTAGCATGGACAGTGGATTTATTATTCAATGGAATTTTGATATTTGAGCAGTATTTAAAAAAAGCAGTTTTTTAAAGAATTTATAAATGGATTTATTTTGATAATTTATTCAATTATTTGTCTGTGTTTTATGCTGATTGTGCAAAGACCATTTTTGGACTATTTTATGGGTGTTTGTGAGTTTCCTCATGATCCTTGATTACCCTTAAGTGTTTCTAAATTTACAACATTTCTTATCTGACATGACAACCCGAAAATAGAATGTGATATAGCTTAAATATTCCGCTCGTTTTGAGGGGTCTCTTATAACTTAACAAAACTTGGTGCCTAAGTGACAGCAAAAAATGTTAATACTTTCCCTTATGCACAAATAATTAACAGGTTGTTGTAAGCTGATATTTTGCAAGAGGTTCTAACAATATATGCATCATGTGAAAAAAAGAAAATATATGTAGGAAGACATTATCATGCAAAAAACTTTTATGTTGTCTATGTATTAAAGTAATGACAAACAATGGTTATTTTGATGAATGTCCACTATACATTTTAAATAACCAAAAGAGGGTAGTTGAAAATTAAATGCCACAAGTCAGAAACAGAATTTAATTTATAGATTCTGTTATCAGCTACACTATTTTCAAGTTTATCTTTATATAATGAAATATAAATTTGTGATTAAATCATTTTGACAGGATTTGATTCATATTGTTTTGCTCAAGATTAAGATCTGTATATTTAGTAAGTCACATTGGTACATGCATAATGATATGATTTTGACCACACGCTTTTTTCATTAAGTTTTCATATTTTTCTTGGCAATAACACATTACAATTTTTTTGTTTTGAAAGGTTGTTGCACTAGTACTAGTATGTTCTGCAAAATGGATGAAAGTAAGATCTGTAATTGTAATTAGATTGTCACCTGTTGATCTTATTACATAATAACCACAGGTGTGACTGTGAGAATCAATTAATAAACAGGTCAAAATGACAGGAAATAGCGTTAGGACACTTTTGTAACAAAATATTTTGATCTAGAGGAAATTAATCAAATAAGACAATACAATTTGATTTTTAAATTATTGACCATGTAAACGGTGACTGTTTTGGATGTCTGATTCAACCAAATAGTGGTTGGACATTTAAGTGTAAATTTTGTTTAGGTCTAGAAAACTATGACACTTTCTGGACCCTTGTTCATGTCATATTTTATACATGGGAAAAAAATTAGATTTGTTTGTTTGTTTTTTTGTAATGGTGTGCTAGAGTACCTGCAGAAAACCCCAACCATCGGTAGGAAAACTGGCAATATTGTAATATAAGATTGGAGTCAAACACACCCTGCCGGTGCCCACAGTGAGACTCAAACCCACAATCTCAGTATTGACAGGCTCTAACTTCAGTCAAAAGTAGACTTACTGATCCTTACTACCTTAACCTCTGGTCTAAACTTAGATGTCAATAGATTGATTATGTTGTCTTTTTTTCTTTAGCTTTTATCCCAGGTATATAATCATGCAATCAATAAACAAATTAATATAATATAAACATTAAGTTTCCATAAAAAGGTGGAAGCTGTTTTACTGCAACTGTTTTAAACTTTTTTTTTTCTTCTATGTCAAAACTATGTTAAAACTATCACTTATCTAAATATTAACCAAAAATTGTTTTCTGTTCATTTACATGAAACATAGTAACTTTTCAGCCATACAGATTGTAAATTTTGAGGCTAAAAAAATTGTTGGGAAAACCACAATGACTTACGTTTGGACATCTGTGACCATGCACCAAGCCCATCCCCATCCTCCAACTATTAACTTTCTTCCTTGGGCACCACCACAACCACCTATAAAAATTTGTTTCACATTCATAAAATTGTATCCACTTTAACATATCATAACAAACATGAATAATATATATTATCACATATTTTGTGTAAATATAGGTACAGTACGCCCAGTGTGTGTGGTCACTTAAACACTCAAATAAGAGAAATTTCTCGGTGTTACACGGTGTATCACCGAAATTTTCTCGGAGAATTACAGTGTTTCAGAGTGTTGTTATCTATCACCACCTTAAAATTAATCCCCTTGATGTACAGACTTTCAGGTGTAACACGGTGTGACACTGTGTTTTTCGGATTTTCAGGGTGTAGACATGGTAGAAAATATATTGTATCAATTGTTTATTGCAAGCAAAGAACCAACTTATGTCTTGCTTTTCTCATTACTACAAAATTAAAATGTGTTCAATCTTCGAACTTCACGATTTTTCTTTTGTTTTGCGCATGTAGAAATAACTTGTTGTTCTTTATCTATATGACTATCTATATTTAAAATCTAATTATAAATAATTAGCGTCTTTAGTGGTTTCAACAACTTGAACAATTTGATTTCTTGCAATCCTGGAAGTCTGAGGAGAGTGACCTGTGCTAGTACAATTCACAGTTCAGCTTCTTTCTCTTTGCGAATTTATGCAAATCGTGCGCATGCCTGGAAACCTATTTTTATTTATTTCTATTTCGGTCAGCATTGTATTTTCAAAACTATTTTACGTGAATAAGAATTTTTTTCAAACAGAACTTAATTTTTTATTTTATAATTTCGGCAATACTGAAGTTAAATGTAAAGCTTTTATCCCCAATTATACTTTATGCAAAGCACGCCTTTTAACATGTCAGTCGTGTATTTATATACATGTTACACGTGGCTTTAGTCTAGAGTAGGGAGAAAAATATTTTAAGTGTATGCCTATTGTCAATTTTTGGACAAACGAAACTTAATTCGCATATTATTTCGGTGAAAACATAATGAAACTGGAACAATAAAAACAACAATCATCATTATACCGGTAACAGTTACTTGGCACATAAACCAATCAATCTATTTTTATCTCTAATATGGGTCACATTCGCTGTAAAAAATTGACATTTTTAATGTGTATACGGATAATGTTTTTTAAATGAAACTTCTATTTTTATTTCATGGTTTTAGTACATTAAAGATGTAAATGTATATTTGACCTCGATTACTTTCTGCTGACCGCGTGGTTTTAAAACAGTTGTTTATTTATTTTTGTCACGTGCACATTGTCTAGAGAAAACTTTTACATTAGTGTATTGCCACAAAAAACGAATTGATATGATGTATATGAAATAATAAAGACAAAACACATCATCACTGGTATACCGTTTGTTGTTACTTGAACTAAGGACTGTATATATTGTCTTTTTCTTTAATTACCGTATATCAAGTTGTTCTTTAAAAAATCAATTCTAGTGCAAGTTCCGATTTATTTACGAAAATTATAAAAAAAATTTTAAAGTTCTAAATTCTTCGTATTGACATGACTTTACCAGTCTATAGCTGTTGGTAATACAAGAGTGACTAACAACAAATTGAATAAACAATTATTTTTTGCAATTTGGGGTAGAGATCAAGTTGTGGGTGATTTTGAGTGTCTACACTCAAAATTTTCGGTGTAACACAGTGAAACACTCTATACTGTGTAGAGTGTTGGAGTGACCATACACTCTGGGCGTACTGTAAATCTGCCTTTGTAATAAATGCATGAAGTATGTGTCAGTTATTAGACCTCAGAGAAAATATCAATATTAGCCCTGGAGAACAGGAAAAATATCAAATTAGCACTGGAGAGATATATTCAAATATGTGATAAATATATAATTATATGGTCATTACCATATTGGCCTTGTTGTCAGCCCTTAACCCATATCAGCTACATGGGCTGATACCAGGGCAAACATGGAAATGACCATAACATAATCTATAATTATACATATACAGTCAAACTTTGGTAGCTCAAACTCTGATCGCTTGAACACCTAGTATTTTTCAAACACCTACAAAAGTGCAGACCTTTCCCCTACACATGTACAAATAATGTTAAAATGCTTGGATTTCTTGAATCAGGGATCCTCGCAACGCGTCTAGATGCGTATTGTACGCGTCTTTTCAGTTCTGGACGCGCCTTTTCAACATCTAACGCGTCCCAGTACGCGTCCATGTCAGTTGTCGGACGCGTACGAATTTCCGTCATGTCAATTCCGTCTCCGATGCGTGATTACATATTCTTACAAATGGTGATCGATGTTTACCTGTTTCGTCTGATTCTCAGCAGGTAGCAATCACTCGGGCGGCAAATTTGCCTTAATTAAGATGTTTATTAAACAATAAACGTTCGGTATTGATGGACAGTTTTTACCGATAAATTTAAGCGTTGATAATACACTCGTGTTTTCAAATTTCAATACACGGTCGGAACCTTGCAGTTGCAATTCTTACGCTTTTTTTAAAGTAAGAATTCTTGACCGGTAAAAGATATCTTAAATATGAACATTAGATTAGTTATCTTATAAACTTTTAATTTTTGTATATATCAAGAAGATAATCTGCTATAGACTAGGATCTGAAAAAGGGGGGAGGGGTTACGAGTTGTTTGGAAGAAATATTAATGTCAGCATCTGAAATTCAATTCTAAGAAGAGCCAGGTAACTTGTAATACACAAGTCTCTCTTTAATGGGCAAACATCAGCATGTTTCAAGTAATGAATGCAGTTCAATCATACTCCAGAAGACTGCAAAACTCCACTACATTAACTACTAATATAACATAGCATGACATAAACATACTATAGTAAGCCATATTATATCTTTTTATAAAAAGACATTTAATGGGTCGGTCATCAAAGAAAACGGGCGTATGCATGCACTTAGCTGGACTCATCTGTGATATGTGGGACTCATGAAAATTTTTTGGGACTCGCCATTCTCAAAAGTGATGAGTCCAGGACTCACCATAAAAAAATCCTACAAGTATCACTGTTGAATGTTTTTTTATACCTACCTTCTTTATTTATTTTCCCTACTGTTCGATTTACTGGGGACGGATCAACCTGGGGAAAGAATTACCAGGGGACGAATCGACCTGGGACGTATTGACTAGGGGACGGATTGGTTTGGGGACGGATCGTCTAGAAATCCTCTAGAATTCACGTCTTTCCATATGCGCGCCACCTACCGGTAACATGTTCGGTAACTCTAGTTTACATGTAAGACTGTAGTTGGTATACAAGCCATAACATAAATGTGTAACACTTTATCTTCAATAAATAATTAATTGGTACCTACGTAGGTGAAAACCCCATTAAATAAAAAGGGATATTAAAATATGTATCAGACATACAGACTTTTCAAACTTTTGTCAAATAAAAGTGTGTATTTAAAAACTCCTAATTTATAAGTAGACACAAAAAGTGTTAACTGTGGTTAATAAGCTGCTAATAAATTGTTAGTATAAATTACTTTCCCACTTTGTGCCCCACGGAAATTAATTACCTGTTCATCGGATACAAGATACTACACCTGGCTGCCGGTTAGATAAAGGTGATTTTTATTGTGGTGTCAACGAATATACGTGCAATGTAAATGACATAAATGTATTACTTGTACATGTAATTACAAGTCTCTGATGTATGATTTCAATAGGTTGACAGTTATCAGTTACGGATAATTGAGTGATTACATATACCTATAATAAAAAAATGTCCCACTGAGAAGCTTCCTGTACAGGTGAATGGTGTTAATTGGAAAAGGTACACGTGCAATTTAGTAATAATTACCATGGGAAAATGTATTGTTTGTTTCGGATATGACCTTCCAAGGTATATTTAACCCACATGTTTTAGGATAAGCATTTTCCAAATTGCAGTCGTAGGTTTACTGGAATATGTGGAAAATAAAATAGCTTTAGATTATTTCCTTTTTTATTTTGTTTAAGAAAATTATTGCAACCCAGAAAGGAGCATCGTTTTACTGCAGTCATGAAGAGATGTATTAACACGTGATTTCAAGTCTATGAAGGAATGCTCCTCCCATCGTTGTTTTTCCCGCCACACCTATTGATTGGATTGTAATAGGTTTGTTGCTTTCGATACACGGGGCCACCCACCTGTCAATTAAGTCAATCACATCAGGCGTTCAAAGGAATGACAATTGACACTGAATACTCGCATTGTGCACGTCCGATTGTTGTTTAATTTCTAGACAATTATATTATCTGTCAAATGAACAATTGTGTGAACCCAAAAATAAAACTGGAACGTCACAATAACGAGGTCAAAATATGTTGCAAACGTTGTTTTTATGGTTTTTAATGCATTGGAAATAAGTATTTTCTCACTGAAATTTAGTGGTAAGCATACTGCATGTGCGAGTCATACATGTAAATCGCGGTTACCCACCCCTTTAAGGGAGGTAACACCACTTAATTCGCAATCTGCGAATTTTATTTCTAAAAAATTCAAAATAAAATTAGCATAAATTAAAAATAAGTTCTTGCTTCTCCCCTTTTTATCACTTATTTACATATCTGACAGAGAGATTGCTTTAAAATATAACTGGTACAGCCCCACCCAATTTTGGGGTTGGTGTTGCCTGGGAAATGCCAATGGCAATCACTCAGTCCAAGGTAAAAGATAACGAATACATCAGTTTAAATCAAATTATAAAGTTAAGATCCCTAGAAAGAATTAAATCTTAAGACTATGCTTTAAATAAATTGAGAGTGAGCTCAGGAACGTGAAACATTACAACCGATCCTTAGAAGATGTCGGAAACTGATGCTGCGCATAATTTTCGATACACAAGAAACAAGCCAAGCATCAAGCGTCAATAGTTTGCTGTCTTGTTAGGCTAATGTTTGTGTAAAACATTTAAATAACAAACCAGAAATAACCATTGCTTCATTTGGACCAACAGTGTGTATGTTCCCCATTGTGCGCTCTGTGAAATGAGGTTTCGTAAACAAATGTTGGCCTTTCGCAATGTAAATATATCATAAACGGAAATATGTAAAATAGGTCAAGTTCGATAAAATACAAAACAGTGTCAGTTTCGAATCGACTACGATAAAATTCCGTGAAAATAAACAACGTGGACATTGGTGGCCCATGATTTTTTTCACAATGTTATTCTTCAAGATTTGAACTTGTAAGAATCTGTAATCTGTATATGGTTTGTCCATTAATTTGTTTTTTTTACAAAGTAGGGGCTTAGGGCATGCGCCGGAAAGTTATATTCAACTTGTTAAATGTTTTCCGTAATTAGAGAGAAGAAGAAGAGAGAAGAGAAGCAACTCTGAGTGTTGTTTTTATAGTTTATATTGCTTTTATGCATTAAAAGCTTGACAAAGCCATTCGGAGATCACACAAGTTTCAAGCTTCACTAGATTTATTTAAATGTAAAACTCGACAAGCTCCGATTCCTTCAGATTTAAGACAGTTGTCTCAAGTATAATAATTATTTAAATGCTTGAATTATGAAAAAAGACAATAAACACAGTAAATTTTTATCAGCAATATTATATATATTTAACATGAACTTTAGAGAAAACGATCGTCTAACACGTTTAACGTTGATGCGGGTGGTAAGCCATAATTCTTATTGTAATATTCTCTGGTGTGATACACAACGTGTTGCCAGTTTGAGTGACGTAATGAGGCTGTATAATAAGTTTTTGAATGTTAAAGAAAGTTAAATAGAAGTTTACAACATGCTTATTGACATAACTACAAAATGATATATATGAATATATTAAACACAACATGCATAACAGTTATCAGAAAATAACTCAGTTTGTTCAAATTAAGAAATAAACAAATTATCAAACGAAAAAAAGGACAGTTAAAGATGATAAATATTATAGAACAAGTTTAAAAGTTAAAGAGGGTGGCGGTAAACTAGGGGTACTTATAAATACAGGTCTGTGGACGGAGATTGAAAACACACCCTATTCATATATTTCCGGACGTTATAAAAATATATATAATTTATGAATCCACATTTACAAAACAAAAGCAATACGTAAATATTAAGGCGACATCTTAGGACATAAAATGGGTTTTTTTCTTGTCCCATAGAACTTCTCACATGGTTTATTTCCTCTTGACGGCAGATAATCTTATTCTAACATCTGTGGGCATTTCTATCAACACATTAGCACCTAGTCCGAGAATCCTCTGCCGTCCAAAGCGTTGGACGGCAGAGGATTCTCGGACTAATTAGCACCCATTTATAATCACTGTATTACAAATGTTCTATTGGTTTATTTAACAACACATATGCATTTCGTTTAATCAAGTTAAGTTAATGGAAAACTCAATTTTTTGTCACCGTGGTTTACATCATCTTTAGAATAGTCACAGTTTGATAGGAAAAAAGTCACAGGAAAAAAGTCACAAGAAAAAGGTTAGACACAATTAATGTCTTGGTCACATATGTTGTCATAATATGAAAATATTTTTATGTTTATTACTGGAATAATGTTTATGTTATACTTATTTATTACTTATGAGTTCTGTAATACTATTATTAAAAATTATTTCAAGTCCATCAAAATCTAGAAAATAATTTAGTAAAAACACATTACTGTTGACAGTTCTTTTTGTGTTAATAATATGTATACCAAAGGAAAGTATAGGATAAACAACAATAGAATTATTTTAAATATACATAAATCCAAGCCGAAAATATGGCTTCAAATTTTAGAGATTTATATATATTAAATAATGTGTAGTGAAAAATGAACATGTATGATATATTACCGCACTACTAATTGCTTATTTATTCCCTTGTTTTATATGATAACATTTTGTTAATTAGTAATAATATGTATGTTAAAATTAAATGTCTTTAAATGTCAATTTTACTTTTTATACACAAAAACATAAACCTTGCAAAAAGCCCAGTCATCAAATGAATGTAAATACCTAAAAAAACACATTCAATACCAAGACAACTTATTAATTGGAACTTTTTTTCCTGTGACTATTTGTCTTGTGACTTTTTTCCGTAACGTTTTGTACCATGACTTAAGATAAGAAAGCACATATAAGAGAGCACTATGTAGGTTATAGCAACATGCTGTTAAATTCCAAAATGCATCTTGAGAGCATATATATATATATCAAATTTATATATATGATCGCATAAAACAATAAAACTATTTAATTGCAAATGGAACAGCCGTACTCTGTTCCATTCCAGGACTGTATGAGTGACTTAAAATGAGATAAACTGTTTTCAGTCCTGAAATGGTCTGGAAGGCTGTTCCACAATACAGCATCAGCATAACGAAAGCTTTTCTTACCATATGTAGTTGATTTTACATGATGTATGTCCAAAATATTGTTATACATGAAATTATATTTAGACTGTTTTACATTTACATGATTATGTAAGCACACTGGTGAAAGTTTGATTATTATTTTAAAAGTTTCCAAAGCCATAGCTCGCTGACGACGAATCTGTAAGAATGGCATCTTTGCTTTTTCCAAAAGTTGAGCTTGAATAGTCCTCATAAACAAAACATAGTGCCCTTTCTTGCACTTTTCCATTTTTTTTTAGAATTCCTATCTGTACGAAAATGTCACGCCAAAGGGCAGAAGTTAAAATTACTGAGAATGAAAGTATGAAAAATTGTGAGTTTGCCGAGTTTATCCAAAAATGGTCCTAAACGTTTTAAAATGTTAAGTTGCTGTGATGACTTCCTGCAGATATTGCCTATATGAACATCAAAGTTTAACTGATAATCAATATCTTATCAACCATTCGACAGTTGATTCACAAGATAAGGTTGCACTTTGGATATTTATACATGGAGTTTTTGAAAACGTTTTCTTTCCAACAGATAGAACATGATTTTTTTCTGGATAAGCTTGCATCTTATTTACTTTAATCCAATTTCTACAGAATCTGTTTGTAAAGCAGAGATCAACGCATCATAGTTTGGACTAAAAAAATATAAAGTATTGTCATCAGCATAGTTATAAAGGGATCCATGTTTGAACAACTGAAAATATATAATTGATAAAACATTAAATTTTGTTAATTTTAATTAGTTGTTTTTGATTTTTAAGATATTATTTAAGGAGGGAAACTGAATGTGGCAAAACACCATATGCCGACGATTTGTATAGCAAAATGGCATGGAGCACACAGTCAAAAGCCTTAGACAGATCCATAAGAATAGCCACAATATATAGATTTTTGTTCAAAGCAGAGCGCCAATCTTTAAGAAGTCTTAGCAGTGTAGTTTGACATCCATGTTTCTTTCTAATAGCACATAAATAAGGATTAAAAATACCATCAAAATAATCAGCAAGTTGAATTTCTAAGACCTTTTCAACAATTTTGGAAAAAATAGACAGCGCACTAACCGGCCTATAATTGGACTTTTCCAAAGGATTATTTTTCTTATATAAAGGGATAACTTGAGCTTTTTAAGCCGATCAGGAAAAACATAATGATTTATAGATAAGTTTATTAACTTTTAAATTTGGAATTATAGCCTCTCTACAGTTTTTTACGATCTTTGCACGAATGCCATCAACTCTTGTTGCCTTCTTGATATTAATTTTTTAAAATCTTTTCAACATCATTACCATTTACACTTGAAAAACTAAAGTGCTTGTTTACATCCATTAGATTTTTTTATTTCTAGTATACTTGGGTGCTGTAAGGGGTCATAGACCACATCCTTTTTAATACTCTTTGCAACAGTCGAGAAAAAGCTTTTAAAATGTTCACATGCATCTTAAGTATTATTTACAGTTTTTTTTCATCCTCACATAAAACAATCTTTTGGTCTCTTCCAAGACATTTGTTTGAAAAAAAGGTTTAATTGTTGTCCATAAATTGTTATTTTTAGATTCACCTGTAAAACGTTCTACAAAATAGTTTTTCTTGGATTTTTTCTTTATTTTGTTCACATGATTTTGTTTTTGTTTTTGGTAAATTTTGAAAAATACACGTGTTTCATATGTATAATAGACCAGAGTTCGCTGTTCATGCATAAAAGTGGTTTTTTTGTACAGAGGTTTCCTGGTTTTAATGGGTGCATGTTTGTCTAGAATATTTTTAAACTCTGGTTCATAGTTTTCATAGACTTTGTTTAACTGTTCTTGTTCTGATATGTTGTGAGGTATTTTGTATGTTTATTTTTGCTATATTGTTATTGCAATTAGTATGGTAAGTTTCTGTAACTTCGGTACTTAATGTATTATTGTTTTGGTGGATTAACATAACCTTGTAACAGATATCAGGTTATGACAGTCACTTACACCAGTTGGTATGTTTGTAATGGTAAAACATAGATTTTTCTGATTTGTAAGAATAACATCTACTAATGATGGTATAGCACCTTTCATATAACAAGTTGCACTACTTACAAGTTGTGATAGGTTAAAAACATCACATATGTCATTAATAGTGTTAATTTTTGGCTGATTAACATATCATAGTTCATATCACCTAAACAACAATATGTTCATGAATAATCATACAGTTATCTAATGATTTTGTGAAGTTGTTAAAAAAAATCATTGTCTTTCATAGATAGGGGTTTGTAAAGTCCCATGACTAGCCACTTTCTATCATTAATATAAACTTCTATACACATGTTTTCAAGATCTATAGCCTCTAAGTTGTTTTTTCTACTACAGATCAGAGTTCAATAATGCTATTTAACCAAAAGCTTTACTATTTCTATCTCTACGGAAAAGTTTATAACCATCAATTTTAAAAAGATTATCGTTGAATGAAATGAATAATTTTGTCTCGGACATAAACAAAAGATCAATTAATAATCTAGAAATTCTCTAATTTCAATAAATTTGTATCTTATACTGTTGATGTTTATATGGGCTACAAAACAGTTTCTAGGGTGATTCTTTCTGTTCTAAGTCTTCGTTACGTCACGGGGCAATACATTTTCTATATGCCTTCTCCCAGATATAATCTGGGACCATACTTGGAGGGTTCCCAGTGCTCGACCCACAGAGCAGCCCAGCGCGTCCCGGGTGGCGGATAGGGGAGACGGGTTGTCAGGTCATAATACGGAAAGCCTGACCGCGGACCGTAGTGGGTAACGTGTTTGGAGAGTTCCACGCTCCTTGCACGATAAAGACCCCTTTTGTAGATTTCGAAAAAGAGTAGGCTCATTGTAGCCGCTACAAAAGGCTAAATTTTCCGCCCCTACCCAAAACTCCATACTTTTCCAGTTGCAGTCAAAATTGTATTCCCTGCGACCCATCCAACCCCCCATTTTCCGTTGATTTATTGTTTGTTAACTTGTTCCCGTCCTGAATATAGCAGACATCCAATCAATCAATCAATCAATCTCCCAGATATAATTGTTTTATGAGTTGTAAGAGTTAAAGAAAAAGACAGGTCTTGTAAGAAAATAGCAAAGAAAACCGATCGAACAACAAGAGCCAAAAGCCAAGGAACAGTTACAAATCCGGATATAGACACACACAAGAGTAACCCGAACCCAATAAAAACTATGGGTAAGAATCAGGAACCTATCAATCGACTAGTTATACTCCCAGTAAGATTACATTTAACACAAGGCAGCGTGATTTATACGATACTGACTTGCATAATACGAAAACTTGGTTTTCTAATTGTCATATGTGGAGGCGAAGTAAAATTGCTTGGTGCTACTTTTGACTTTAGATTAAATTTCAACGGCCATATCTTGTAAAAAAGCATAAACAAAAGCTCCTCGCACTCAAGAGAATCAGTAATCATCTAAGTTAGTTGGGGAAATATTGACAATTTAATATGCCCTTTTACATTAGCAAACTTTAATTATTGTCCTTTAGTTTGGCATTTTTGGGGGAAGGAAACACTAAAAAATTGGATAAAAAATTCAGGAAAGGGTTTTTAGTTTCATATATAATGATCGCTTGAGTACATACTATCAGTTGCTTGAGAAGTCTAAATAACTAAAGAAGTTTATAAGATCATAAATAAACAAACACCTGTATGTCTACACGATTTATCAACAAAGAGAGATAATACTTGCTTTAGACACAAAAATATAATGAACGTGCCAACAATGTATGACTTATACTTTATAAGGTATGTTGCAACACAACTGTGGAAGGATCTGGCAAAAATTTTTAGGGAGGAAATGTGATTTAACCAGTTTAAAACCTAAGTATAAATAAGTAAATTAGACACGCATTTGTTCTGAGATCAAATGTGAAGGTCTTTCCCACTATCATCTAAAGTCAGAAAATAGATGTGATGTCACATGGACCTTAGTGTCTGTTGCTAAGCACAAAATGTCACTTAGTCATTAAAGTTAGTTTCCTGAGTAAAGCAAGTAGTCCCGAGTAAAAATATATGGTTGTTAAGGACTTATGCCCGTTACTTGGGACAAAAGGCCACTTCAGATTAAGAAATAACAGTTTTAGAACAGAACAACCGGATTCTAAAACTATATATGTTAAGGACTTTTTATAACGGTTACGTTATTGCTATGGTATGACCAAGACCCATGACCTTTGGCATGGTCTCAAATTGAAGCTTCTTCCCTACTGATCACTTTAAATCTATATATTTACTATATTATCTTTAACCGTATTAAGTTATAAGCAAAAAACCGATTAACCGAATAGGCTTCAAGGGCTGTTACTCGAAAACGGTTCATCGCACACTATTCGGGTCAAAAACGCGTAAACAGGAAGCCGATTAAGAAAACAAAATTGCATGTTAAATTATCGCCATAGGCCAGCCTACATTTGGTACACTTCAGACTTTGAGAATCGGTTACAGTTTCTGCATTTAACTGCTAACAAGGGTTTTAGTGTTCGGACAGATAACTCTGTTACTAAAACGATCGGTTGCACATGGTCAACCAAGTTATTTCCGGATATGACCGATTAATGGTACCAAGTATCGAACGATAGGTCGCGACATTTTTTGGCAAACCTCCGTGGAAGAAGAAAAAATAATAATCATCACAAGAAATTCAGTAAGGTCTTTCCACTGTAGTGGGAAAGACCTAAATTAGAAGGGAAAGGGTGTTTTGTGTTTCCTGTGGGTAAATATACAGCAGCATAACTTATAGAATTTGCTGACATGTATGGCTCACTGTGCTTAGCTTTCGGCTGAATTATTTCTAAGAAGTAAATTGCAGCTGGAATTAGTGCTCCCATAAAATGGGTAATAGATTTGGTAACTTTACGAATAATATTTTGGCAACAGCTTGAACATGCGTACGTGCAGTCTTGAACCTTTCTGCAACTGCTTATCACAGAACTTTGTTAGTTGCTAAATTTGCTAATTGTGTCAATATTAGAGGTTATGGATTTGTCCGTCAGTTTAGATGACTTTCCCTTGTTTACAGGTTCGCAACCTACCCCGGCAACGGAAACTAAAAGACTAAAGCCAGACAGTCCGAACGATCTTCCTGCCACTGAAAAACAAGAGAAGACGCAGATTCGAAGACGACCTCTCTAATATTGTGCAAAATAAAACACAAGGTAGTATAACACAATCACTAAAAAGGTATCACAGCTACAGCACTTAAAGCACTTTCAAGCCCAGATGTTATAAGTAAAATTGTTCCAATTTTTTTTCGGAAATTATGAGAAACACTTTACTGAAGTTATTGAACCTCAAGTAAGAAAGAGTATAAAGGCTCAGGCTAAACCCCTGCAGGAGAAAATTGACCGTCAAATCAAATTACTGGGTGATCATAGAGAACAAATATGCACACAGACTGTAAAAATACAAGTCATTAAAACCCAAGTTAATTAACAAAGTAGTATTATTATTATTATTACAAGACTCTGAACTTAAGTCACTGCACAAAAGGGTCAAACGTCTAGAACTAAGGATGTAAAGTCAAGAACAGTAGGACTAGCTTAGCGATTCCATGATATTAATGTGCCTATAGACAACAGAGGTAGAATCATCCACCCAGTCAACACAGATGAAATCATCAAGGTCTATAATGACAATTAATTTAAGTCTCGACATCAGCAGGTCTCATGTTATCGAACGAGTATTCAATAAAAAATGTCAGGTCATTGTTAGATTTATTTTTTACCAAGTGCGCAATCTGATATACAGCAACAAGAATCGTCTTAAAGATGACCAAGACGACATCTTTATAACTGAATATTGAACGCAATTTATAACTGGGCTTAAAACAAAAACTTTCTGACCTTCAATACACTTTTCATCAATTTCTGCATAGAATTAAATACTGCTTCTCATACTATGTGGAATTTTATAAGAGCCCTACTTTTGAACTCTCGCTAGTTGCAATTTAAACAAACCAAAAAATCAAGGCTCATGAGACATGTTAAAAGACATACATTTCCACTTAGTATATAAGGTTACAATTTTATATTTAGCTTAAATCCATAGAAAGTGAAAGGGATTATGATTTAATGGAGAACTGCAGCATATATAGTTCACTATTGCTGCATTCTTTCATCCATGCCCTCAAGTCAAAAGGGAACCTTCTCAATACTGTTGAGATTTCATCATTTTCGTTTTCGTTTCAAAGTAATCCTATTGAGAGTTCACTTCTGCTCGGTTATTGTACTGGAAACAAAATTGTTATTAATACTTCTTAATATACACTATGTGTAATTATAGAACTGAATATTATCATATTTATTGAAAACGAATAAAATACAGATGTTTCATACTATGTACTATAAAAAACCCAGAGTAAATGTGGTAGTTAGTGCCCCCGTCCATCAGTCTCTAACAATATATTGCTTTAGAAATGGTTAGGATTTAATTGTCTCTCACTGTAGATTGTCCTCAAACAAGGAATCGATTTTACCATCGTCTATCGTTCAGTTAATTGAATTATTTTATTAAATATAATTAATTTACATAATTTTCTTAAACACACATTATTCTTGATAAAATTCTTGTATACACTTTGTTGATTGTTCTTAATTACTGGAACAATAGGGAATCTGCAAACTGGAATGCACCCTTCTGTCCAGGTCGAACTGTCTGGACGTGTCAGTCTGCAACATAAATGACAACGGCTCTGTAAATTACCTTTGACTGAGGGAGAGGAAATTAGTTCTTATTTTGATATTTTGCTGCGCCGAGATGTAGCATGGACAGTGGATTTATTATTCAATGGAATTTAGATATTAGAGCTGTATTTTAAAAAAAGCAGTTTAATACAGAATTGATAAATAAATTTATTTATATAATTTGTTAAATGTATTGGTTATTTTTCAGCTGATTGTGCAAAGCCCATTTCTGGACAATTTTATGGGTGTTTGTGAGTTTCCTTGAGCACCCTTCGGGTTTTCTAAATTTGAGAAAAATTTTATCTGACATGACACCCCGAAAATTTAATGTGATATAACTGAAATAATTTCGCTCGTTTTGAGGGTCTCTCATTACTCAACGAAACTTGGTGCCCGAGTCAGAGCAAAAAATGTTAATAGTTTCCCCGATACACAAATAATTAAGAGGCCGTTGTCAAATAGCGCTTCTGGATTTAAAAGTAAATTACAAGGTGATAAAAATAAAGTCCCTAGGCAATTTTCAATTGGTTCTAGAAAACTTAATATAGTATTGACGCAATTAATATGCCATGCATCTTTTGTAAATACTTATCTTTTAAAGTTAATATAATTCAAAATGCATCTTGTCGGTGTTGATATCCTCAAGAAACCAGTTAACACTTTTTCGTTGAATGTCCTCTGTACACGAATGCCAGAAATGCTGTATTAGCGAACCTGAACTGGGTAACAGATTATAATAATATTGCTAGGGCGTAACTCCAATATTACAGATCAACAACACGAGATTGTTATACACTTTAATATAAACAAATAGATTCCTCATGAAAATATATCCAATGATAGACACTGACAAACACGTGTACATGCATACATACATATACAGTGAAATCTTTTGAATCAATGTATCAATTTGTCAGATTTTGTATTACTTTATTATGTTAGATAACATGTACATGCCTTACTATTACTGTAATGTGTGTGCCAATGCTTTATTTTATTGCTGATACCTTTAAGCTTAGTTTTAGTCTGCATTAGTGCTAACTGCAGTATGTTCTTTAAGTCAAACACTAAGCATAATAAGCTACACTCGGACTTACAAGAATCACGTGACAAGAATACAATTGGTATTATTTAATATTTAATTAGAAAATGAAATAGGTACTACCAAATAAAAAAGAAAGAAACCTTAAAAAAATCGTCTTGCAATACTAATCATTCAAATGTCAAAATGTACTTTTAAAAAGGTGTTACGCGTTGTAGCGTAAAAAATGCAAGTTCCGTAAAAAAATGCAAGCGCGCATGTGCAAAATCACATATCGCTTCCGGTGTAAAAAATTCAAGTTTAGTAACTTCCGGTTCGCTATGGCATTCGAAAAAACCTGTAATAATTTGTATAGAAATATTGTCATTGATTAACTCATTCTTTTTAATGTGTAATAACTCCAGGGCTAATGAATGTTATCAATTTATGATACGTGAGGTGACGATAAATAATTTAACACTGAATTCGTTGAATATCTCAACTTCGTTGATTTCACAGTTCGTGGACGGCTTTGATCTGATACATAAACGATAATTAGATTTTATATTTAAAGTGCTATTGATTTTTGTGGGAAGCCATTTATTGCCGTTTATTTTTAAATATAAGAAACCTTTTCTTTCAATACTTTTTCTCACAGTTTCTAATAGTTGGTTAAGGATTACATAAATCTTATAATTTCATATATACATATATTAATGAAACAAATGCAATTCAATGTAATATTCAAAATTCATTATAAAAATAGAAACTTTTTTAAGTTTGAACCAGCATAACAGAAAAATTCAATGTATTTTTTTCAGGCTGGTCTGTAAAATCTTTCATATTTTATGGCTGTCTTGAACTAATTTCTGATATAAATTTGCAATAAAAACTTGACTTCTGTTACTTATCATGAATAAAAATCTTTAGTTATATTTGCTAGTACTATATAGAGTCTATTAGGAAATTTATGTTTTTATCAAGTTTTTATGAAATATGGTTTAATATAGGTAAAAACTTGCATTTTTTTACAGCTGTCTTGAACTAATTTCTGATATAAATTGGTAGAGTTTGCAATAAAAACTCATTTTCTGTTACTTATCTTGAATAAAAATGCTTAGTAACATCAGGTAGTACTATATAAATTAAGTGATTTGTGTTTTTATCCAGTTTTTATGAAATATGGTTTAATATAGGTAAAAACTTGCATTTTTTACGGCTGTCTTGAACCAAGTTCTGCTATATATTGGAAGAGTTTGCTATAAAAACTCAACTTTTGTTACTTATCTTGAAAAATCATTTTAGTTATTTTTGCTAGTACTATTTAGAGTAAATGATTTATGTTTTTATCCAGTTTTTATGAAATATGGTTTAATATAGGTAAAAACTTGCATTTTTTATGGCTGTCTTGAACTAGCTTCTGATATAAATTGGTAGAGTTTGCAATAAAAACTTGACTTCTGTTACTTATCATGAATAAAAATCGTTACTTATATTTGCTAGTACTATATAGAGTATGTAATTTATGTTTTTATCCAGTTTTTATGAATTATGGTTTAATATAGGCAAAAACTTGCATTTTTTACGGCTGTCTTGAACTAAGTTCTGATATAAATTGAAAGTTTGCAATAAAAACTTGACTTCTGTTACTTATCTTGAAAAATCTTTTTAGTTATATTTGCTAGTACTATTTAGAGTAAGTGATTATGTTTTTATCCAGTTTTTATGAAATATTACTGAATATAGGTAAAAACTTCCATTTTTTACGGCTGTCTTGAACTAAGTTCTGATATAAATTGGAAGAGTTTGCAATAAAAACTTGACTTCTGTTACTTATCTTGAATAAAAATCTTTACTTATATTTGCTTGTACTATATAGAGTAGGTAATTTATGTTTTTATCTAATTTGTTGAAATATGGTTTAATATACTAGTAAGTAAAAACTTGCATTTTTTACGGCTGTCGTGAACTAATTTGGTGGAATTTATAACAAAAAACAACAAACCTATTGTTATTAATTTTGAATTACAAAAATTAGTTATATCTGCTAGTACTATATAGAGTAAGTGATTATGATTTTTTACCAGTTTTTTTTATAAAATATGGCTTATCATAATTTTAAACTTGCATTTTTTATGGCTGTATAGATTAATTAAAGCTTTGCATCCTGTCTGCACAATTATTGTTTATTATATGAATGTTCCAATTAGATGACATTTTTGATACATTTTACCTATTTATACCTATTTAATGGTAATGACTTTGACCTTAAGCAAGTATCATTAATGTCCTCACATTTGCCCATTTTTTCCTTTTGTTTTATCTGTGCAAAATATATGCATTTGTGATATTTTGATATATCGTTAATTACATTTTGAAATACAGCACAATTTATATATTTAAGAATAATTGAACATCATTTTAGTCATTTTGATTAAAATTGTAATAAATTATGAATTATAATTTTTAAATGATACAAATTATATTATGTTTGTGCTTCAGTAAGTAATGTTGCTGAAGCATTCACTTGTATTACTTGTGTTAACACATTCTAGTTTATTTACAGGTTTTGTTTGGGGGTGGGGAGGGGGTGACAAAAAGGGAGCAGTGTAAAAGTATCCTTGGACTTTTTATTATTAATGTAATGATTGATACAAACTCTCAATACTGTTAACATACTCCACACAATAATACTTTTATTTGTGTTGTCCGTGGTGTTGTCTTGATTTCACTGTGTGTGTTGAGTTCACCTTTTTATTTGTGACAAATTTCACTTACTTGGGACTTAGTACACTCCGTCCATTATAAATAGTTGAGCACTGCATTAAACCACTGAACAAAAAATATTATTTAAATAATAATGCGGCAGTATTCATTTCCTTCAACAAAGTCGTAAATAAATTTACCCGGGTCAAAACAATGCAGAACACAACATATTACAACTATAACTATCAAGAATACAAGAATACAAGTTTATTGACCAATTATGGACCCTCAAGGGACAATGGATACAAACAATAATGCTTCAGAAGCATATACATTGTATGAGTTATAAATAAAGAAATTATTACAATTGAGAATACAATTTATATATCAAGTATATAAGTACTATCAATGATAATAACTTATAACTTATAACCCCTGACTTCAATATTAGTTTACTCAACAAATAAACAAATATTCGTGCATTTACTATTTTGATTTTTAAGATTTATTGACATTCAGATGCGACTTGCAATTTTTACGGACTTGCGATTTTTACAACAGTCAGCGTAAAAAACACAAGTTTGGACCGAAACCGGAAGCGGAACTTGCATTTTTTACGGACTTGCAGATTTTACGCTACAGCGTTGTTGATACAATTATTTCTACTTAGTTTAATCGTTCACTGCATGCAGTCTTTCATGAGTCAATGTTACAAAAATTATTCGGTTATTTGCTGAAGTAAATTTCTTCACTTTCAACAAATTGTCGTTTATACAACCATATTTTCTAAAGTTGACCTCAATGACCTTAAACAACTCAAGATTCGAATGATGCAGACGATCGGCGTGATTTATGATTAGTGTAATAAACCATGTGTAACCTTGACACTTTTCCTCAAATTCCATTATGATAAACTGAGTGCACAATGAGCTTCAATAAATTACACGATTATGAAAAGGGTTACAACCCATGTTGCGATAGCTAATTATACTTTATACTCCGAGCAATTCGCGTGGCAAATTGTGTGCAATGCACCATATAACATAGAACACCCTAAATAACTTTAAAAGAAAATGTGTTTACATTAACAATTTCTTCATAAAAACAATACATGATTAAATAACAGTTAACTCATTTTGTAGCATCGATGTCCGATGGTATTGTTGTCATTGTTAAAGACTATGCAAATGTTTCTCTATAATTTAATACCGGTATATCATCGTGATACAGTGAAATGAGGGGGGATAAACAGTCTTAAAAAACAACTCATGCATAATGGGCGTAACATAATAATAAATAAAAAAACCTCAATTTATTGACTATTTCGAAGGTAACCTCAAACCTAGAATCTCAAGCTTTGTTACAGATACCAACAAAAGAATAAATTTGGACAAAAATAATGCAGAGTCCATGAACCATGTCATAAAAGTAGCTGTAAAATTGGAAGCCCCAAAGTACACCAGAATTGATCAACAAACTTTATGACGTGGTAATCTTCCAGTTTTTGAATTTCCAAAATGCCCTTTACTCTTGCTGAGACTACAGTTTAATGTACCTGGTCATTGATATGAGTTGGAAGACTAAGACGCAAGAAGAGCAGCAAATACTATTTCAAAACATTCTAAAGAATAGCAAAAAGAGACATATCAGCATTGTAATTACATCAACGGTCAATACACAATACCAAACATGTCAAAGAGGATAGCCAAAAAAGCTGGACAATAGATGCTCAAAGAGCAAAATACGAAATGATGAATTATCTTTAAAACATTTTGCTTTTACGGAAACAGAACATATACATTAATGAGACTATTTGTTATTTGTTAAAGTTCAGTTTTTCGTTAAAGCTTTGTTATAAATGGTAGTATTTTAATATATTTTTAGAGAGACTGTGTGTTTTTATTATTTAAATTAACCAACACTATAACGAGTACAAGGTAGATCTATATGAAATTTAAATGAAAAAATCATTTTAGTTATACATCCCTGCTCAGTTTGGTCTTTATTGATGTTTATTAGTAACACCATTTTAAAAAATCACCACATGATAGTATTGGTGTATTGCTTGGGCCATAAATCAACTTTGGTAAGTGTTCTCAATGACAGCTATTTATTAATTAACAAGCGTCTTTTATGCCTATGATATTTTTTTATTTATAAGAAACATTAATCTTAAATAACTTATATATTTTATATTAACTTATATACTGGTGCTATACATTTCTGTATCAATTATTTATTTGATAAATTGTTAAAATAATATATGAAGTAAAATTTCCACTTTTTGTATGTTGCGTTTTTTGAGTGATTATATTTTTATATATTCGGAAGCCATACTGAATATTACGTGGAGAACCAACAAAATTGTCTGATAAGTTGAACATTCATTCGGAAATTTAACCGATGTAGAAAGTAGAGGTCTACGTTTCTTTCTTGTGTGTGTTTCATTTCCTTAAGTACATGACACATAATTTTATATATTTTGTAAACGTGGTTAGACATGAACTCCCACAGAGGACGGTTAGGTGTAGGGTCAGCAAACCCCTTCCCCGCTAACCCTCGAATCTACGAAAACAGCATTGTACCCAACGACGCAGAAGGATGTAAGTAAAGTTAGACGAGAAACCCATTGACATACGTCTTGCTTTTCAATCTCTACTTTCACTTTATTGTTTTATGTACGAAGTGTGATACATTGTGTTAATAGTTACCATAGTTACATTAGAATTGAATGAGTGTAGCACGATTCAGAACATTTAATTTTGTTTTATCACTTCAATTTTGTATCTTCATTCTTGCAGTTCGGGAGGAATACGGACCACTGTTGGAGATGGCCGAAGCCGAACGACTACTGATCGGTAATTCTTTTCAGTAATTCAGTTCCATTTATATTTCGAGTAACAAAACGATTACGTATCAAGACGTTTATCATTTTTCCTTACAAGCTTGAGTTAAAATTCCCGTTCTAAAATAAAGTTGACTATGTAACAGAAATTATAGAATATAAACTATATGAGTGATATTATGTAGGTTTGTAAACCGAAATAAACATGATTTAAATAGCGTGGAAATGACACGAAGTTGTATATGTAGTTAGTTTTAATTGGCTTAAAATTTCATGCCTATGACTGAACAAGTTTCATCTAGATAAATGTAAATATATCTGATAGACACCAAGATCTACTGACCTTTCCTATGTTAATTATCCTGGCCTCTATCACCTGAATTGTTCAGAACTAAATTAATAACATAAGCACATATTATACTGATATACTGAAAATTTAACAAATTTAGCTCAAATTTTTAGTTTAAAAAAAAACTCCTTCATGCACACCAACATATAATGTACTTCCTTTGTGCTAAGTTTCATTAAATTTCATCAAGCGGTTTAGGAGGAGTTGCGCTTACAAGGGATGTTGACAGACGGACAGACAGACAGACAGACAGGGTGATTCCTATATACATGTACCACCAAACAAGTTCGCGGGGGGGGGGGGTATAAAAATTAATGGATACACACTTTTCCTCTCTAGCTTGATAGTATTGTGCAATTGTTGGTTGCCTGTTAGGTGATGTATATCTAAAAGATCACAGTGCAGATAGAAAATCCGTCTAGGGTGTATGTTTTGCACTTTAGCAAAGTTTTCAATTCTTTCAACTTTTGAGTTTCACCTTTTAATCGGCTTCATTTTAATATACGGCATTTAATTTATTACATGTATTTGTTATATTAGTCCATTAAGTACCTTCTACCTTTTAAACACACCGGCGACTCATTCAAACGAAATACAGTCCGGAAGACTTTATGTCAAGTTTTTGGGGGATTCTCCGAAGTTTACATATTGATGATTTCCTCAAACAGCGTTAAATCCATATAATTCTAATAAATAGTCGTTGGCACTTTTAAAACTACTAAAATTATAGACGCCTTTTTTAAGCGCGCATCACAAAACACAGAAATAATTTAATAATCGGCTTTATCGTTATCAACATTAAATATTTTTAATGTGCAACATCAATTGCATGTAACCTTATAAATATTGAAGTACGAACTACAGCTATATATTTCCGTCACGTGAAGCAAGCGAACAGTTCGTTCTTGTTTAAATTCAGCCGGCTCACTTCAAGAAAACGATTGGAATCGAAGGGATTTTCACCAGACATGACTGGTAGGTCCTACGAATTTTGTTTTCACCGTGATCAGGACAAATATGACATTAAAAAAGAACTAAAGTTACGCTTTCACTGATTACAAATTTACTTCGTAATAAATGCCTTCTAATTTAACGTTGCCAGTACGTTTGTTTTGTACTGGTCAGAGAGTAGTTTTCGCCATTAAAAAGACAGAAGCAATTCTCGCCATTTTTGCTACTGTGCTGTTATTTTTCCATATAAATCAATGAAAAAGGCTTCATTAAATAGATTTCACCGTCTTCCATCAAAAACAAATTACGCTGGTCACTTTAAAAATGCCAATTTTTCACACAAACTGTCAAAAGATCTGGTGGCGAGAATTACTTGGCGGCGAGAACTACTCCGTGACCAGTAACCCTCACGGGTTTCCTTGCCCCGGAAATAAATTTTTAAATGTAATGGAGGACCGTATGCGGTACAAATTTGCGAACGTAGTTAATCGTTAATTGCTAATTATTTAAAGCAATAATCGATATAAAAATTAAATATTTTGCATATACAATATTAACAGCATGTAATCTAACGTGTGTTAATATTGTGCTATTTCTCTGTGTTATGTGATGCGCGCTTAAAACAAGGGGTCTATAATTTTAGTAGTATAGATTTGAGATGACATAATTTAAGTGTTTTTATCCAATCTAAACACTGGTTATAAAACAGCACATCATCAATAGAATTAAAAAAAACATAATGTTCAATAACATATAGGTGTTGACGATGAGAATAATAAATAGGGAGACAAATCACAAAATTAGCTGTTACTTAAAGTATTCAGCGCTCCTGACTCTAGCAGTAGATTTGTCAACTGACCATTTGGGATTCCATCCTGGATAGTTCGGCTTTCCGTCGTCAAAATCATACTTCTCTTTGCCGACCATTTGAAGAACCTCTTTTGTTTTCGATATCGCAGGCAGTTCTTCTATAATTTCTAAATGAGCAAACTTTTTTGTAACTTCTCTTTCTGATGTCTTCGAAAAAATACACACTCCTTGTGATGGCCAATGTTCAGTTGCCACCATTTCTTCATAAGCTTTCTTTTTCAAATCAATATCGTGTTCTGTTGCCCATATAGCTGGAGCCATGCAAACAAACACAACGAAACGCCAACGACCAGGATTTTTACGACCAGCAATCGGTGCTTTGTTATCATGGATAGTCCTGGAATCCCACAATACTATTCCACCTTTCGGAACTGGAACTTTCTTTATTTTACATCCCTTGGATAAATACCATTCTATGTGTTCTTGTTTCAAGAACTATTCACCTGCTGCTTCTTCCACACTTTCTGGAAATGTTTTATAAAATTCCTCGAGGAACCGTGGGGAGCTTTCTAAAACACGAGTGCAGTAGTCTTCCTCTGTTGTTTCCTCCAGATAAACAGCTCCTTGGTATGCGTGAAGACCTACTCTCGAACTTCCTTGATCCATATGAAACCAGTGCGAGTCAGCATCCCCAAATTCTGTTTTACCTGAGAAAAACAGATTTGAAGCTATAGTGCTATACAAAATGTCATTCTGAACTTGACCTCAGAGGTTAATGTTGTAGTAGAACTATAACTTTCCTCACCATTGAAGGCGATGACCGAGATATATTCAGACTGAGAAAGTTATCAATAAGGTTTTCTAATACTGCCAAACCATTTTATTTATATTAATGTATGCATGTCAAACCTTCTCTTGAAACACGTCACCTAATTTAATCTATTTGTACATGTTTAACAAACTGCGCCTACTGACATGCAACATTTTATTCAAAATAACATCAATTGACTCTACATTTGTCGCTATTACCGGGTGTAGCTATTTATAACTGGAATCGATCAGTTGACAATTAGAGAAAACATCACGAAGGGATACTTCTTTATTTACTTTAAATTTGTTTACAACTGGCGCTGGCGACAAAATTCTACAGTTCTTTAAGGAAATTAATTTGTATAATAAAATGTAAGCTAATACCATATCTATACTATTATTTCATATTTTATTATTTTAATCACGTTATTTTTTTATGTTTATATACCCTCATACTATTGGGTGACATTAGAGTTTTATTATATTTTGACAGTATTGTTTCTATGTGTTCGCTGGGTGCAAGATACATACTGATTGCATCACTGGTTGGCCCCTTTATGCCCACATATCACACCTAATTATAACGCTCGGGATAAAATATTTTGCATAGGCGAACGCATGATATAAATATATATTCGTACCCCCAATGAATTATTTCTTAATTCTTATATGGCGTCTTCCATCTGCTTTTTTGAACACAGCTAAAGATCCAAGAAGCACAGGATCTGCTCAGACGTCACAGTAAGAATTCTGACGTCATTACAGGTCCACTGCAAACGTTCAAACTGCAACATCACAGCTTTGTCAAGATTTTACTAAATTGTATGCTTAAAAGGAATTCAGCAAAATGACAAATATATATTCTTGTCAGTTTTATTATCTAGTCACGCTGTTTTTAGATATATCTTATTTAGTCTAAAATCCAATCTGACAATGGAATGAGTTCTCTATCGCTCGGTATAAAATATTGACAAAATATATGGTCTGACCATGATGTAGTTCGCAAAGAGCCCGCGTTACAATAATCTATTTCCTAATTTACGTTCTCGGTTTAATATCTTATTCAAACTACTGTTAATGTTCTCGATGTTTTTATTATTTGCACATTAATTAGTCTGTGGCAATACAACAAATGTATTCAGCGCTACTAAAATATTGAAATGGTATTAATTAGCGGAGTCATATAATTCTGTGCACTTTGTTTAAAGTAGATTTTATTCTGACGTTATGTCGATCAACGCCATTACTAAAAGTAACAACCAGGAAATCTACATAGTGTTTCTAAAAATTTTAATTGAACTGTTGTCAGTAGTTACCGAATTCCGGTGGTTCACCTATTGCAATTCCATCCATGCTTGTCAACAGTTTTTCCGTCTTCCATATTGATGCAAAGACCGGCTTGGCTTTCAGTCTGACATTCCATGTCGGTTCAGCATGTGGTAATCTGTATTAGTGCATCAACGATTTGTCCCAGTATGGGCGTTCGTCGCCGAACCTTCCAAGCCAGTTTTATAGACTTCAATATACTGGTCACATTCTTCGTGTGTCAGAATGTTGGGTACCAAACAGTAGCCTTTGGTCTCTAATTCTTTGTCTATACGTTCTCTGTAAATAACATGCAGAAACTACAATTTAAAGGTTGTGAATATGTAAAAAATGTATGTATACATTATTTACGGCCAAGTTGTGTACAGTGGCGTAGCTAGGTTCTGATTGCAGTGCACGCAAAACTTACGGCAGGGGGTCCTGAGGTCGAAGCTGCGCGGATATAGCCTTTTAGAACTAAATTTTAAGTGTATGGAAGCTTACTTTTTCCATGAAATTGACCCAGTCATCAGCATTCAAAAACTTTTATTTCAATGCAATTGTATAATACTTTTTTTTGTCAGAATTGCAACCTTCCAGCCAGGGATATTTTTTACCCATTGTAGATCTTTAGATATGTTTTCCCACTTTTCATTACACTTAAAGATCGTTCAGCGGTCGCCGTTGTAGGAAGCATTGTCAGTAGTTCTGAGTTTATCAGCCTATCGTCATGTAGTAACATCGGTCCAAAAGTAGAATTTCCTGACTGAATACTACCCTGAAAAATAGAATCAGTATGGCCAGTTGGAGAATTTTTGGACTGACAACTACCCAGAACATATAGAATGAGTACACCTCTTTCTTTTCCCTTGTCCTTTCTTTTTTATTAAAAAAATTTAAAAATTGCCGCTTCGCTTGTGCACGGAAGTGCGTGTTTGCGTAAATGGTAGCTACGCCACTGGTGTATGCTGGCAACATTAATATTTTATTTTAGTTGTGAACTTCGAATGATACATATACAACAATATAAAATATAAGGTATACGAGACTTTGTTTCCTTATTTCACAATACTTGTCTTATGTCGTTAAATAAATAACTGACGTAGTTTTTTAATTGATTTAGCGTCCATATGAGATGTAAAGGCTTGCAATGCAACGTTAAAAAAAGAAAACATGTTGACGTACTAGTATCCATACAGACAGAGTTTTCCATAACAAAATGTATAATTAAGTGGATATATTCCGGCACGCTTTCAATTACTGACACGATGACATATCGGAATTTAAGAGCTTAATTCGATATTTTGTAAATCCATCAGCGTGAAATCATGGAAGACGACATGCTGTTAATTAGCTATTTTGAATTCTTGTTTTTCTGTTGTCCACATACTGTAATAAGAATTGTATGTTCTTTTATTTTGCATGATGTTAATATGGACAATAACACTTGTTGCCAACAGTTTTAGAAGCACACATCATAAAACCACTATCAAGTATGGATTATAAAGGAGATGCCTTGACGTCATTACATGTTCAAAATATGATTACGACATTAAAACGTCGTGTCTCAAAAACACAAAAGTCAACAAACAGTCCAAAATAAACAACACACAATTAAGTAACACGAACTTCTATTCACAAAAAGGACAGGGAGTTTGAAGGGTGGTCATATCCTTCTTCACTATCGACAGCCGGGTTTTTTTTGTATTTGTAATCTTGAATAAATCTGCTTGATATATCGGATTCGTTGCTAATTTTGTTGAATAAATGTACTAAGTAGAATCAAAGAAAGTAGAAAGTAGGAATCCACAACTTGTACTCAATGGTATTAGTACTGTTTTTGGAAACACGACCAGCAACACGATAAATATAATTCGATTAAAAATCCAGCATTTTGGTATCTTCTTTAGTTCTCTTGTTACACAACCATCAACCAGTATCAGGAATCAGAGAGAAATTATTACGAAGTAAGATTAATCTCTCGTCAGTAGATCGTTGAATAATGTCGTGCGTAGTACAGTTGTTATAAGTACTGAAGTGGCTGGAAATTGCAATTTTGGAAGCACACACTCAGGGCTGTAGAAGCACTGGTATATAGCTGTTGTTGGAGGTAAACGCAGAGGTAGGTACGTCTGTCGATCATGCTGCTTTAAATCAGAAAAAATGCATTTATTTGCCATTGAGTAGTGTTTGTCTGTTGTTGGGATTTGGCTACTAGATTACCTGTTTTATAAGAATGATTTTATACCGTTTTAAAAGAATGATTTTATACCATAATATGATATCACCAGTTTACATTACGTCGTCATTACCGAAATATAAAATGACTGGTGTATTTTAGTTTATTGTGGTATACTCATCATAAGTTCTATATCGGTCAGTCCACCTCTCATCTTCTCGCATGTGCTCCTGAAATATTTGTGACCTGGACCAGAAGAATTGGTTAGTACGTACTCAGTGCACAATGACAGCAGCATAAGTCCACTACTCTTTCCCTGAACTTGTTGACCCATCTCATCTTCACAAATGTCTGTCGTGTGCAACTCTGGCGTTTATAATGCCGAGTAGATGAGTTTATTACTTGGATTGATAGACTTTATTTAGGAGTAGAGGACGTTTTCAAAGAATGTCATTTTGTTTTAGTCGTTAGTCGTCCGGGCTTGTGACAAGGGCCGATAGTGAGTTATGATTTTGCGGTAAGAACTTAAGTAAACGTTATAATTAGTGAGATTACATATTAATGAACTTTTAATTTAGGACTTTTTAACTGCAAAATCAAGAATTATATTCGAACGAGAGGGGTGTATGCTGCCTATATAAGACAATCTGACAAAAGATGCCGATATTATGTTTTTGATTCCCTTAGAAATTATCAATTCCTGATTGTTTCAACATAATTGATTTACTAAGACCATACACTTTTTATGAAATATTTGTGTTTGCTTGTTTGTTTTTTCCAGTAATTTATTTTAGTTATACTCGGCATTAAGCATTTTGTTTAAAGTTTTTGTTTGAATGTTATATTACCCGTAAAATTTATTTATCATGATTTTCAATTTCAATATATTTCAACTAATCTACAATAACTAAATAAATTATTTTCGTTAAAAAGTGTAGTTTCCTATGAATATCTTGTCTTTGCAGTAAGCCAATA
The DNA here is from genome assembly GCA_944474755.1 of Limnoperna fortunei. NCBI lineage: Eukaryota > Metazoa > Mollusca > Bivalvia > Mytilida > Modiolidae > Limnoperna > Limnoperna fortunei. Next base: position 42,819,573 of record OX104121.1, on the reverse strand, counting down.
CATATGCACAGGTGTCTGGCAATGGCGTTAACACTTTTTCTCTATATCTTTGCAAATTTCAGTCAGAGGTGCATCGATTTGTGTCAAATGGCAGTATATAATGGGTATTTTAATTGCGTTTATTGTCACGTGAACTTGACCTTATTTGACCGTCCAGTGTCTACAAAAAGTATTGAATAGGATCACAATATTTTTGTATACGTTGCTGATGAATCTGACAAGATGGTCTGTAAGGTATCACCTAACCATGGCTTCAATTTCTCGGTCTAGTAACTACGTAAAAGTTATTAGATAAGGTCAGTTCTTCGGTAATAATGCATGGTCAGATGAAAACTTATTAGATATGTTGCTGATAAATATATGACAGTCTAGTAAATGTTACCTGACCTTGACATCATTTTACGGTCCATTGACTACGTAAAAGTCATTAGATTGTCAGTTTCTAAGTAACTATGCACCGTATAAATAACTTATATATCGCTGCTTGTTTTCATTATCTGACCATCTGGTATTCGTCACTTGACCCTGACAGTGACTTCATTTTAATTTTGAAATATATCCTTTGTATTATTATAATATAATCAAAGGTAGGTTCATGTTCTAACTTTGATTGTTTTGCAATACTGTAACCTTGATTTCTTTAATTGTAGCCGGATCCATAAAATTATTGAATCAAAGGGCATTAATTGATTATCATGAAGGATAAAATTCCTCATTTTCTGTCAAATCTATTCAGAATATTTTTTTTTTCTACTAAATATTTAAGACATTTGGTACTAAACAAAAAAGGTACAATATATTTATAAGAGTTTTCAATTTCTCATTAAATTCTCAAAAGCTAACAATACATCCGTAATTAGCAGAATGGAACAAAAATTTTCGGACTTTAACGAACAGGATAGAAAACTTCACATAGAATTTGTATGTCTCCAGAACTGTTTCTAATAAATATGCAAGTTGCTCAGTAATGCCAGAAACGAATGAGTTGTCATCTTAGTCTCTCTTCGGATTTGACATTTAAATTACAACACAAACATTTTTTCTCTTTTCTCTCTTTGCTTCACGTGGTCGATTAACAGGTTGCTTAAGTTAACTTACCTTTCCATTGTACGCTGTTCACAGCGGTCAATTCTAATCAGTATAACTGCTGAATGTTATGTGTGGTCATATAATAAACACAGGGGGTTATATGAGGACTGCGCAGATTTGTGTAAATCATACAGATTAGATACGGTGGGACATAAAAGTTCAAGCGATGTGTGGCATTATTTTTGATTGATTTGGAGTTTTTTTTCGTCTTACACGACAACTTAAAGCCTTGGTCGAACGGTCCTTACGGACGTGGGTTTTTGAGAGTTTAAAAATGTGGTTATTTTAGTTTTATCGAATAATTTGAGTTTTGATTGATTTTTTTTTAAGTTATTATAATATAATAATATAATATAATATAATATATATATATATATATATATATATATATATATATATATATATATATATATATATATATATATAATTCACTTTTAAGATAGAGGTAGTAATTATCCTCAGTCGTATTTGTTGTACCTTGTACGGAGCCTAATTTTTTGCTTGACAATTTCTATTATTCAGTTTCCTTTACATTTTTTATGTTGTTATTTTTTATTTATTGTAAGTATATTTTTTATTTTTTTACTGTTTTGCCTTTGATTTGACAGTGTTAAAAATCGAATTCTAACAGTGTTGGGCTTAGTTTGTAGACGTGTATTATATAAATGTTTGATATTAACCCTGTTTTTCTGATGTTTCAGAAATCCGATGGATACATATATTATATGGTTGTCACAATACTTACACGTACATATATATATATATATATATATATGTATATATCAATAAAGATGTTTCAACAAAAAAAAATATATTAATCCATACGCCAAATTTTAGACCAACTGACGGCTTTCTTCAGTTTCAATATCATTCTATAAATAAATGATGAAAGTGTGTTATTAAATAACAAATGTTTGCGAGGTTTATGTTCTGGTGTATAAAAAGTAAAATGAATACTTAAAGACATTAAAGTTTAACACATTTATATTATAACTTATTAACAAAATGTAATCATATAAAAACAAAGGAATACATAGCAATTAGTAGTGCAGTAATATATCACACATGCTCGTTTTCGTTACACATTATTTAATAAATATATCATTTAAATTTTGAAGATATATTCCTGACTTGGATCTATATATCTTTAAAAAAGAATTCTATAGTTGTTTATCCTTTCTTTACTAGCGGTAAAATTATTTGTATCGTTCCTTTATCGTTCCTATAAAATTTTCGACCAACTGATGGCCTTCGTCAATGTCAATATCATTCTATAATAAATGATAAAAGTTTGAATAACAAACTTTTATCATTTATTTATAGAATGATATTGACACTGTAGAAGGCCATCATTTGGTCGAAAATTTTGTCGTATTGGTTAATAAATTTATTTTATAGTAGAAACATCTTTATTTGTATCGCTGCATAATCCTCATAATCCTCTAGACTTACATTTATATATAATATATACATATACGTCTACAAATTAAGCCCAATACTGTTAGAATTAGATTTTTAACACTGTCAAATTTTTGCTTACCTTCAGCGGGATTCGAACTCACACCGTTGTGACACTGTAGCACCAATGTGCTGCACTGTTTAGCGGTTTAGACCCCTACGTCAATTCCGCTATATGTAAATATAACTTCATTAAGCGGGTTACATCGTAGACATAGACATGGTAAATGTGTACTAGCGTGTGACGATGGAATTTTAGTAACCAATACGTTTTAATCTGTCTAATCTGACATTAATCTAATTCAGCACTTTTGTTTATATTATATAGAATAACAAAGTTACTTGTCATACAGTCACAGTAAGTAAATTATATGCAAACGTCTAAGTATTGTGACAACCATATAATATATCTATCCAGCAGATTTCTGAAGCATCAGAAATACAGGGTTAATATCAAATATTTATATATACGTTTACAAATTAAGCTCAACACTGTTAGAATTAGATTTTTGACAGTGTTAAAAATATAATTCTAACAGTGTTAGGTTTAATTTGTTGTTATTAGTACAATATGTATACCAAAGGAAAGAAAGGATAAAGAACTATAGAATTCATTTTGTTTAACGATACATAGATCCAAGACAAGAGTTTGGCTTCGAAATTTAAATGATACAGGGTTTTTATATATTAAAAGACCAGTATTTAATAGAAAGTTCATCTCAGCGAATTAGAAGTGGTTTTTCACCGGCTTCTGCTAATAGGTTTTGCATCGGGGTTGCCTTCAAAGCCCCGAGTGCTATTTGCGGACCTTTATATTGAATCATGTCTTTCGCGACGGCACTTGCTGAGTTGTAAACTTTGGAGCCGTAGTCAGTTACCGATCTAAGTTATGAGCGATATAACATGAGTAAGGTCTCTTCATTCATGCCATAGTTATTAGCTTTGATATATCTTGATGGGTTTGCACCTATCTTGGATATATTGAATACGTTAGTTGCATGATAGCTTTTTGTCCAAAAAGGCCTAAGAATTTAATATGATTTTGGAATTGTATTAACACGTTGTTGAGTTTCAATTTGATAGGGTTACATATTTTGTTGTTGCCAAAGACTAGGCCTATTGTTTTTGTTTCCGTAATTTTGAATCCCCATTTTCTAGACCAGTCGGTAATGTTATCCAATGCAATTTTCCCTAAGTATTGACTTTTCATGTCCCCTATACCATATCGCAATGTCATCTGCGAACAGGGACAGTTGACCTTCGTCATGAATTTGATTAGACAGGTCGTCAATCATGATATTAAAAAGAGTTGGGGTGTTAACGCTGCCCTGGGTCTATTTCGTATGTCAAATATGTCAGATTTAACATTGTTAACCTCAACTTGAATTTTACGATCTTTTACAAAGTCTTGTATAAAATTTAAAATCCTTCCTGAGTTATTTTATGAAGACGGCTTACCCGCCAAATGAGGTTAAAAGCTTTCTCAATGTCTAGAAAAACCGCTGGTAGAAATTGATTATTAGCTTCAGTTTTTTATTTCACTTTCTAGTCTAACGAGATGATCTATTGTAGACCTTGCTTTCCCAAAACCGCTTTGAGTGTTTTTTATTTTATATTTGCTCTGTAGATGTAAAACCGCAAAAATTAAAATCAGCAAAAATAAAATATCAGAATTTCAATCCCAATCCGCAAAAATTTCCGGTTATACGGTAATTAGTCTGAACTTCACCATTCTTTTCAAGAGTTTGCAAAAATTTGCTGCTAAAGATATCGGCCTGTATGATTTAGGATCAGACTTATCTTCGTTTGGTTTCAGAATTCGGATAATATTGGCGTTTTGCCAACTTACTGGTAATTTGACTTTTTCCCAGACGGAATTTATTAAAAGTAAAACTATTTTAAGCGTGTTTTCGGTAATTTGTTTGAAAATTTCATATGAAATTTTATCGACGCCCCGTGCTGTGGCTTTTTTGCCTTTAAGAACTTTAACAAATTCTTTCTAGAGAAAGGTTTATTTTTTCCTTATTGTTTTGATCATAGTCTAGTTGTTTACCAATGATATCGCTGTTCGCGAGTTAGAATGCATCTTTGTGAGTTTTGAAAGTGGGGTCTAAGTTTGTGTCATTACTGACATCGGCAAATGTTTGTCCTGACAAGTTAGCTTTATCTTTTTTATTGACGGATGGGTTATCTTTTCCTAGAGTGGGGATGTTGGAGATTTTTAGCACCTTTCGTGCCTTTTATTGTATTCCAAACTGTTTTTAAATTTGACCTATGTTTTAAAGTTGAACAGAATTTTTGCGTGCTTTGTTCAGTGGTAGTTTTGGATGATTTGACAGCAATTTTATGAGCTTCTAAATCGGACGAATTTTTTATCTATCAAATGTTAGTTGCATTTGTCGTTTTATTCGTTTGGATCGCATGCATTCTTTGTTCCACCAAGGGCAATTTTTCCGTTCGTGTATATTATCCGATGTTATGAGGATAGTTACTTTTCTATTTTAGTTATGACTTCACATATATTTTGATTGAAATTATTAATATCTTCGTTTTCGACGTCTGTTTTGTCTACTTTGTCGCATAGGGTTTTATATTTAAGCGAATCTGCTTTTTCGAAAATCCATCTCTGTGGTTTTGATGTGTTTCGCATTTAATGTTGTAATGATATGGAAGTGGTCTGACCCGAGTGGGCCATTTAAAACTTCACAAGAGGAAAGGATACATGTGTTAGTTCTTTGTGTACCGGTTCCGTAATTTAGGATAATTAAGATTTTTTCTTCTATAACATTTTCCAACATTATATCATTAAAATCTGTCATGGACCCCATGATGGGAATTTACTATTTAGATCGCCAATTATTACCAAGTTTTCGGTTAATTGATATATAATAATGTTAAAATCTTGAGCTTGAACTTTATTGTTTAGGTGCCTATAGGAATTTTACAACGGTTATATTTTTATTTTGACAGTTAATAGTAACACCCACTGTTTCAATGATGTCGGAATCAAAGTTAATTGCTGTTGAAGAGAGGCTACTGACAGTGTATATTGCTACGCCACCCACCTTACCGGGTCTCTTTATATCTTTTTTAGTTTCCGATTTTCGACTTTTTAAAATGGGTGGGTGGTACCCGTTATGCTTAAGGTACTTACTATCATAGAAAAAAGTTTCTTGAATACAGATAACATCTGGTTTGGGATGGCCATCTAGAGAAAGTTTTAGCGCGGCATCGTTTGAGTAAAGCGACCTCGCATTCCACTGTAAGATTGTAAGCCCTTACATTGTGGTTTACTTAGCGTTATTTAATCAAATTATAACCAGTTAATAGGAGGAAGGGGAATTTATACCGAGTTTTGCATAGTCCTTTTAAAAGCGCAAAATCATGGCTGACTTGAATTCTGTTGGCTTTAATGTCGGTCCCGAGGTGTCTATTTATAAGTTTAGTAACTGTTAGTAGCAGTTGTTGTTTTTCTGGTTTTCGTTTTTTTCTACTGACTGCATTATGAAATCTATTATGGAGATCATGAGTCATCCAAACCCAACTTGTTCCGATTGTTGAAAGGGGTATTTGTAATTTTTTTTTCGGTTGTAAACTACTCGCATTTTGAAACTGAGTTTTAACGAGATAAGTTTTTGTGATGGTTTTATGGCTTCCTGTTGTTACATGTGTGTTACCTATTTTATCAATGGAAATTTCCGCGATTGTCCGTCAGTAAATTACCTCCGAAACATTTATGGTTTGGTTTATTACCGCGTATTTTTATGACATATTTTCCCGGATAAATATTCAAACGCTAAACTGCGGAAAACCAGTCGTATCTCAAGGATAACAGATAAACAATGATCTGCCTTGATTGGCTGCTAAATCGGGAGATAGCTTCCGATTGGACAACAAATAAGCAGAATTAAGTTACGGATGAAAACCCCGCATGATTACTGAGGCTGACCACCGTTCGTAGACATTTGAGAAAAGCCGAGCGATCACGAATCGTTTATGATGAAAAAAGGACAAAATATGCAAGATGATGGGAATCAAACTGTTTTGAAAGGAAAGAGGCGTTGATTTGTGTATGTTTATCATAAAATGTGTATCATAAACTAAAACGGGAAAAAATATGCAAGATAATTGGAATCAAACAGTTTTATAAGTAAAGTTGCATTGATATTGTATGTTTATCATAAAATGTGTTTCATAAAACTTAAACGAAAATAAATATGCAAGATAATTGGAATCTAACTGTTTTATAATTAAAGTTGCATTGATTTATGTATGTTTATTATATAGATAGAGATGAAATATCGAATTTTCCGAGTGACAGAAATCACGGTAAATCACATGTGAAAATTATCGTTTATTTTCATTCTCGGGTTTTTTCCCGCCAAAATGATCAAAACACAAAAGCTAAAATAATTGTTTACTAATAGACCGGAACCTGCTAGAACAATATCCTATAACATGTCATTTAGCGTGACAATATCCTTATTTGTTATTTCAGAACGAAATATTAGTTAGCTGGCGTCCTGATCCAGATAAGGGCGGCCATGTTGCAGTTGTTTTTGTACTATACAGATATTCATCCGCCGTTTATAAAATTTAGGATTAAGCATTAAAATTTTACGAAAACAATTTTGATCTATATAATAATTAGGATAATCAATTGGGCATCTTGAATATCCAAAATATGATCACTCGTGCCGCATAAAGCATCAGCTTAAACTCTTTGCGCGGAACAAGTTCCGCGCACTCGTTTAATCAGATGCGTTATGCGGCACTCGAGATCATATTTTGGATATTCACTCCGCCCAATTAATTATCCTATAATTATCATAAAATGTGTATCATAAAACTTAAACGGGAAAAAATATGCAAGATAATGGGAATGAAACTGTTTTAAAAGGAAAGTGGATTGATTGGAGTTTGTTTATCAAATGTGTATCATAAAACTTAAACGGAGAAACACGGAAATTGCCGGAAATTTAATCTTATACTTGTTTCACTTCCATTTGTGGTATTTTCTGTTTTGTTTTGGATTTTTGAGGGTTTTTTTCTAGGTCTTTAAGCTGTTGAACAGCCATTTTAAAGTCAATGTCCGGTGAGATTAATTTATTTACCTGATTGTGGCATTTGTAAACAGGGCAATTAATAGAGTTCGAAATATGGTCACCCTGACAATTTTTTAGTTAAACTTTTACATGTTTTAGTTTCATGTTTTCCGGAGCATTCAGTTCTATGGTAGACACCACGACTTAATTGATCGTTATGGGAAATCAGTGTCTCAATTACGATCTTACATTTTCGCTGAGTCAAAGGTAGTGTTTCCTATTCCTGGATTTGACTTTTCCGTAGACAAGACAATGAGTAACTTGACGGGTGTCTAATTAAAGGCAGGCACTGCTTACTCGTCCGGAGCACCTGAGTGCACCCACGGTTTTTATTGGGTTCGGGTTACTCTCTTTCTGTGTTTTATGTTTTTGGTTTTTGAGTTGTGTTTGTCTATATCCGGATTTGTTACTGTCTCTTGGCTTTTAGCTCTTGTTGTTCGGTCGGTTTTCTTTGCTATTTTCTTTAAACTCCATGTAAGTGAAGCATCAAAATAACTAACTAATTGACACTACTGGCTACTGTCACTGACTGAGATTGAATGCAAATGACTGCAAAAATGTAAAAAACTGCAAACGTTGTGTGTGTAAGACAATACTTTTTACTGTGACAGCCATTTTATGTCTGTCACAGACATATTTTGTCTGTCACAGACATTTTTCTCCCGTTGACGCAGTCAAAATTTGTCTAAAATTTGTCTGTTACAACGGCGTTTCCGTTGTATCAGTCACAAAATGCCTATCACAGACATATTTTCCGTTGACTCAGTCGAAATTTGTCTGTTACTGACTTTTTTCTCAGAGGTATCGGACAAAATGCGACTGTCACAACGCCTGGCAATTATCATTTTCAATTTTTTTAAATGCTTTTGCAAATGTTATGCAAATAGTCCTCTTACAGACATACATTTATATTTAAATACATCTGTTCTAAAAATTAACCCTCTACAATAAAGACAGCAGAAAGTAAATGACATGATCAAATGTTAATATAAACTGACTAATTAAAAATAATTAATTAATAAATAATTAATAATAAAAACTGTGTTTGAGACATCTTCTACATTTCTACAGTAATATTTTCTGCAAGCAAAGTTAAACAAAATATGATGACATCAATAATTTATGTCGAAAATTGTTACTGTTTTTATTCAAACATTCACTAAATTTTACTATTTTAAATATTATTGTGATAGTGCTTGATTTTTATAGTTTTACTGTAAATATGAATTTAAATTGATTATTAAATAAAGAATTGCATAATTTAAATCTGCAGTTAGTATGGTTTGATTTGAGTTGGATTTAATCGCTGATTGAGTGATGTTCGTATTTTATATATCTACATGTAATTGTTATTAGAAGACTGCACTGTAATCTACTATCTCATCATGAGTGATTAGGTTCTTTATTTCATGGTTCAGTTGTCTAACATTTCATTGGTTGATAGTTTTGGCGGTTTATTTCTTTTGTTCAATCCAGTTTAGGGCAATTCGAATAGTTATTCCTGGTGTTTGAAATGGTAGCAGGTTGAAATCTTTCTGCAACTAATACGTTGTACTACTGAAATTTAACTACACATTTTTGTTTGTGCAACTTTCATTTGATTCAGGTTACCAGGACGAGGTGACGAACCTACTTAGTAAATATTGATTATTTGCCACGATGTGAGGGCTATCATCATAATCATCATTAACATTTATATACTGTGAACATCTGTTAATAAAAGTCATCGGACCCTGAAATAGAGTTGTAATTTTTCACCCCTCGAGGAAAGGACTTTTACAATGGCGCCCACGTAGGGACCCTGCTCTACTCAGCTACTCTACCAAGGTCACCCGTAAGGAACCTCATCATTGTGTGCACTGATCAGTGACATTTGTTTGTTTACATTCTCGCAGTTCAGAATTGAGGACGTCGTTACCGCATGGACTATACTTAGTGATCCCTGGATTAGTCTGTGGATATTCGTGCTTAAGCAACATTTACTGTAAGTTTATATTATTTTGTAATATATTACTGTAAGCTCGAGCTATAAAAATATATGTTTTAATTTATTGCAATTTACTGGGAGTACATGTATAGATAGAGTTGACTATTTTGTGGGAAATACAACATATATATAGTGTTGGTATCTTGATATTAATAGTTGTAATTTAATTCAATATCTGACTTAGAGTTACTCACTTGAGGTTATACATCGCAAACATCTTAGGTATATATAACGGTATACTCATTACGTACTCATAATATTGTTAAATTGATTGATTGGTAGATAGGGACTCGAACTTAATTTTTTTTATCCGTCGAAAAAAAAACAACTGAGAATTAATTGTCGAGGTCGTAAGGTTAAGGTCATCCGGAAGTAAACAAATACAATTAGTAACATCGTATGCAAATATTTTGAGTTGAGAATAAATTTGTGTTTTGGTTCATTTATTCCTTGAACATATTTACACTTTATTGCTAGCACAGAACATCAATTTTATTTTATTGATTTTTTTTTCTGCAGTTTAGAAATTTACAAACACTTTGAAAGAGATTACAAACTTTACACTTAAAATAAAAATTACTTGTAATTATTTTTCACATTTTTTTTGGTATTGTATAAATGAGTGATTGTGTATTGTTTGAATAGTGTATCGTTACTATTGTGCATTGATTGTGTGTACATGTATTGTTTGCCTTCTTGCTCTTGTATATAACATTATTGTGTATTGCATAGCAGTGTGTGTATATATTTTGTGTACTGTGTCAATTATTTGTTACATGTATGTACAATTGAGGAGTTAACTTGATTTAAAATCATAAATTATAAAAATTCTAGTTAATTGAGACTGAAAATTTATAAACGGTTCATTTAAAAAAAAACTTTAAAAAAAGTGATTTATTTATAAACAATTGAGAGATAAATACTTAATCATTTAAAACTATAAAATAATTAGAAAGATCAGACAGAGTACGTTGATAGGAATCATTTAATACTTTTCTTGAAGCAACACACATCCCACCCATGTTACCTATACCTATATCTTTGCATGTAACCTTTGTACACTAAACCTCTGTGCATGTAGCTTACCTTTTACTATTATTGCTAATACTTAGTACTTGAGATCATACTTAGTGAAGACAAGTTTAGGTATACTTGTACAGTGAAGCATTGAAGAGTCTGGGTTAGTGTTCAATAGGTGTAGTTGGTGTACTCTTATCGGTACTTTGAACACTTTAGGTTACTTTGATTTACAGTTAGCCACACTTGGTCATTTATCCTTGACATATTAGTATATAGTTGAGAATTTAGTTATCTTAGTAGCAACTACTGGTCACATTTACTTTTGTAAAGCGAACGTACAAGTTTCGCAGAATTTTACCCACCCGTTCATATTTCAGGGACGGCAACGCGAGTTATTTTTTTTTTTGTTATTATCGGTAATACATGTACTACTGAATATAATTGGTAAGTATATTTGAGATACTTCGTATTTATTCAGACAATCACTTAGTAATATTGTGGATAGAAAATAAGATTCAGAATCTAGAAATATCAACATGGCCTACGGTGGAACAGAGGATACACAGATACCTGTCAAAGAGGAGACGGAGACAGAATTAGGAAAGATTATGGATACTTTTGCTAAGATGGGCATTAAGCCCAAGGCTGATACACCAGAGGATCTACAAAACTGGTGTTATAATATCTAAGATCAGCTGGACTTGTTCCACAGGATGTTAAACATAAGGTACCTCATCCACCAGGAGGAGACAATTTACCGCTACATGGACCACAAGTAAAAGAAAAACAAAACAGAATGGCTATGACACATCCACCAAGAATCACTTGGTTTTCAGGTAGTGAATCACAGTCGTAAGGGGAGACCACATATGATCTATGGAAACTTGAAGTGAGATGTTTGATGAAACAGTCTTATGAGAAAGATGCCATTTTGAATGCAGTGAGAAGATCTCTAAGAGGAGAAGCAGGATATGTCGCGCTACGTCTACCTCTTGATGCATCAGTAGAAGAGATATTAGCCAAGTTAGATTCCATATATGGAAACATAGACAAAAAGGAGGAAATGTTAGCCGAATTTTATGGATCGCGACAAAGGGAAGATGAATCAGTTACCAACTGGAGCTGTCGCCTTGAGAGTATTTTAGGGAAAGCTGTTGAGCGAGGATTAATAGAAAGAAAATACATTGATGGAATGCTTCACTCTATGCTATGGACTGGATTAAAACCATCTCTTAAGGATATATCTGGACATAAGTACGATTCCATCAAAGACTTCGACGGATTGAGAGTCGCCCTACGCCAGATAGAAAATGACCACTCACATCGTGAAACAGTGAAACCATCGAAACCACAAACCAGCAAAGTGACATCTGGGCAGTCAGAAATGGATGAGCTCAAAGGAATGATCAACCAGATTACCACCAGATTAGACTCGTATGAGCAGAAGCTTGAACATAAACAGAACCAACCCGCATGGCAGCAACAGACGCAGCCACCATGGCAGCAGTCAACCCAGTGGCAACCTCCGCAATGGCAGCAACAGCAACCACAATGGGGCCAACCATATAGGAATAAAAGTAAAGGACGAGGTAGAGGGCAACAGGACAAACAGGACAATCCGCAAAAAGATTATAAATGTTGGAGGTGTGGACAAATCGGACACCTTAAAATTGGATGTAGGGTAAGGCTGGACCACAGTAAGAAGGATGCTTTAAACACGAAGAAGCCTATGCAAGGGGAACGTCCATAGGCTTATGTAAAGGCAATGTTCCCAGGGTAAGTCATGTAAGAACACCGCCTGGACTTTTTGGACAACCGACAGAAGTTGAAGTTTATCTAGATGGAATTTTAACACCTACTTTATTAGACACGGGTTCAACAGTCTCTACAGTGAGTGAACGTTATTACCGGGAACACATATCATCACCTTTGATCACAATTGAAACAATGTTAGAAATTGAATGCGCAGATGGACAACAGTTGCCCTATTTAGGATATACTGAAGTCAATATACAGATACCCGGACACCAACAGGAACACCCATGCATTCTTTTAGTCACACCAGATAGTAAGTATAATTATCATGTACCATTGTTACTTGGGACCAACGCTTTGTCACACATCATAGACTTCTTTAAGGTAAGTATTGGAGACAAGTTTTTACAGGATAACAGACTTACAACACCTTGGTACTTGACACTTCGATGCATACTTCTTCGGGAAAAGGAATTGAACAACAACAACAACAACAAGCTACATGCACAGAGGTTTAGTGTACAAAGGTTACATGCAAAGATATAGGTATAGGTAACATGGGTGGGATGTGTGTTGCTTCAAGAAAAGTATTAAATGATTCCTATCAACGTACTCTGTCTGATCTTTCTAATTATTTTATAGTTTTAAATGATTAAGTATTTATCTCTCAATTGTTTATAAATAAATCACTTTTTTTAAAGTTTTTTTTTAAATGAACCGTTTATAAATTTTCAGTCTCAATTAACTAGAATTTTTTATAATTTATGATTTTAAATCAAGTTAACTCCTCAATTGTACATACATGTAACAAATAATTGACACAGTACACAAAATATATACACACACTGCTATGCAATACACAATAATGTTATATACAAGAGCAAGAAGGCAAACAATACATGTACACACAATCAATGCACAATAGTAACGATACACTATTCAAACAATACACAATCACTCATTTATACAATACCAAAAAAAATGTGAAAAATAATTACAAGTAATTTTTATTTTAAGTGTAAAGTTTGTAATCTCTTTCAAAGTGTTTGTAAATTTCTAAACTGCAGAAAAAAAATCAATAAAATAAAATTGATGTTCTGTGCTAGCAATAAAGTGTAAATATGTTCAAGGAATAAATGAACCAAAACACAAATTTATTCTCAACTCAAAATATTTTGTAACTAATTGTATTTGTTTACTTCTGGATGACCTTAACCTTACGACCTCGACAATTAATTCTCAGTTGTTTTTTTTTCGACGGATAAAAAAAATTAAGTTCGAGTCCCTATCTACCAATCAATCAATTTAACAATATTATGAGTACGTAATGAGTATACCGTTATATATACCTAAGATGTTTGCGATGTATAACCTCAAGTGAGTAACTCTAAGTCAGATATTGAATTAAATTACAACTATTAATATCAAGATACCAACACTATATATATGTTGTATTTCCCACAAAATAGTCAACTCTATCTATACATGTACTCCCAGTAAATTGCAATAAATTAAAACATATATTTTTATAGCTCGAACTTACAGTAATATATTACAAAATAATATAAACTTACAGTAAATGTTGCTTAAGCACGAATATCCACAGACTAATCCAGGGATCACTAAGTATAGTCCATGCGGTAACGACGTCCTCAATTCTGAACTGCGAGAATGTAAACAAACAAATGTCACTGATCAGTGCACACAATGATGAGGTTCCTTACGGGTGACCTTGGTAGAGTAGCTGAGTAGAGCAGGGTCCCTACGTGGGCGCCATTGTAAAAGTCCTTTCCTCGAGGGGTGAAAAATTACAACTCTATTTCAGGGTCCGATGACTTTTATTAACAGATGTTCACAGTATATAAATGTTAATGATGATTATGATGATAGCCCTCACATCGTGGCAAATAATCAATATTTACTAAGTAGGTTCGTCACCTCGTCCTGGTAACCTGAATCAAATGAATGTTGCACAAACAAAAATGTGTTGTTAAATTTCAGTAGTACAACGTATTAGTTGCAGAAAGATTTCAACCTGCTACCATTTCAAACACCAGGAATAACTATTCGAATTGCCCTAAACTGGATTGAACAAAAGAAATAAACCGCCAAAACTATCAACCAATGAAATGTTAGACAACTGAACCATGAAATAAAGAACCTAATCACTCATGATGAGATAGTAGATTACAGTGCAGTCTTCTAATAACAATTACATGTAGATATATAAAATACGAACATCACTCAATCAGCGATTAAATCCAACTCAAATCAAACCATACTAACTGCAGATTTAAATTATGCAATTCTTTATTTAATAATCAATTTAAATTCATATTTACAGTAAAACTATAAAAATCAAGCACTATCACATTATAATTATTTTTAGCTATTTTAATTGTAATATTTAGAAAAAATATGTGTGTTTTCTATTGTTTAAAAAGGTCAGGTAATTCAGTGAACATAGAACATAAAGTTGTTCATGTCCACGGTACAGAAGGATACCTGTGGTTAATTATGTTACAGGTAATCCCGTGCCTCACTGATCAAAGTACACGTGTATTAAACATTTGGTGACATCATGTGGTAATTCGGATGAAGAAGTAATATTTTGTAATTTTATAATGTAATTAAAAATAATGTGATGGAATGCCAACAGAAATCGCACAAAATTGCCATGGATAGTATACCTATGGCACGCCGTTCTCGTCAAAAGTATGATTCAAAATATAATCACAAATTACACACTCAAAATTTTTAATTACGCACTCAAAATTTTAAATTACGCACTCAAAATTAAAATATGCACCCAAAATTTCAAATTTCGCACTCAAAATTAAAATATGCACTCTAAATTTTACGAAAACAAACTCAAAATGTAGATAAAAATTACACACTCAAAATTTTAATTCATGCACTCAAAACTGAAAATTACGCACTCAAAACAGAAAACCTATACACTCAAAATTGTGCGCACCTTTTTTACGCAGGACTTATAAATATTCATTAAATTGATTTGAATATTTCAATCCTGGTTTTTTTAAGCTTGAAAAGGGTCCATGTAAAACAACGAACGAAACAGACGAAACTATTTTTAATTTTTTACCTTCTACCCTCGGCCCTGTATCCCATACTCATATTAACTACAGTGTGATTTATTCCACACTTTCATACAGCTTCGAACAGTATGTTCTAAAGCGTTGTTTTCTCGTGTTAAGGGGTGTAAAAGATGCATTGTATTTATATAAAAAAACTCTTAAATAAATGGAGTTGCTGGGGTAGGTGGGTGGGTTAAAAAAGAACAAATCCACTATGCAAAATTGTGTTGTTTACACTTAAACCTAATTGTGGAATGAAATTCACCAATCGGAAACCAGATATAAATTTAGCTGCATGGTAAACTCAAATGGGCAGACAACAAAGTAAAACGAATTAAGGAAATGTTAAAACTGTCTCCGTAAAATGTGTTATTAAAATAACATGCATTTAGGCCCTCATCTTTTTAACATGAAATAGAAAACTAAAAGGCAAACTATCATTGCGAAAATTAAAAAAAATTGTTACATACAAAACAAGAAAGATATCAAAACAAACATACAATAATATCAAGAAACAATATTTAATAAGATTACAATTAAAATTATAAAACAAGAAAGTGATAAGACTTAAATTAAATGCAGCTTGGCGTAAAAGGATAAAAAATTCCCCCTAGCAAAGATTTGCAATATCTTTACAACCCCACAGAGGCTGATGAACAAAAGAAAAAAATTAAATTATATATAACAAATTTTTTACAATGAAGGAGTGGAAATTCTATTATAATTTTATCTTAAACACTCAAAACAACAAACTGTACAAAACGGCATTTGTTGAACAAATTTCCCAACATACATCACAAAGGTATCCATGCACACAAAAATGTTAAAAACGATAAAGATTATTTTTGATATAAATATTTACAAGATACAAGCAGGAACATAGTATTACTCTGAGTAATATAAATAAATACAAATATACACTCTCTAAATGGATAAAAAAGACATTCATACAATAAAAAACCTTGACGGGTACTGCACAATAATGTTTATACATTGCAGGTTTACAAATTAAAAAAAGAAAACAGAGAGAATAAAAATTGTTTATAGCAATATATTATTAATTGATATTTTATGATAAATTTGACTTGTGTAAACCTTTGCACATAACATGTTGTATTTGGAGAGGTTCTTTGAAAACGGCTGATAGAAAAACACGATATTGCACTGCAATTTTAAAATGTCTTTAAATACTTTGGAATCAGAATTGACTCTTGATTATTTTTGGCTTGAAAGTTAAGAAAGTATGTACATTTTGAAAAAATTTCAACCATTTTAAGATGTCGTTTGTTTATTGAAAAATATATCTTTTAAATTGAAAGGTTTAATGATTTCATGTGATATTTTAATGAAATGTAAATGTTGTGCATGAGGCAAGAAACCATCAAAACAGTAAACTAATCAAAATAAACATTTAACTAAATTCCTTTACAAAAGCAGTATACACAGATGTGCATAAACATGATCAAACATATCAATAATATTACAATTTTAGCCCTTAAACGATCGAT
This sequence comes from Limnoperna fortunei, assembly GCA_944474755.1. Taxonomy (NCBI): domain Eukaryota; kingdom Metazoa; phylum Mollusca; class Bivalvia; order Mytilida; family Modiolidae; genus Limnoperna; species Limnoperna fortunei. The sequence continues at coordinate 42,802,553 of OX104121.1, read as the reverse complement.
ATTAAAAATAACGACCCATTCTAAAGGCTATAATTGTTTAATAAAGTATAACTAAAATAATTTAAAAATATGGTGAAATATGTAAGAGTATGTATGTATATGAAGAAAACGATGAACTTTTTGAATATCATCAAAAATTATAATACTGAATAGAACCATATCACACGTCACACAGTATTTATGTTATGAACCATTTCCACAATACTACTAGGCAATGAATGTAGCAAAATAAAAAACCTGTCAAGAAACATCTTATACTTTTACTATTCTATATAAATTTAAATCTACCTAACATGCACGCTTCATCAGTCATTGTAGTTTGACCAGCATCGTGGTAACTGTAGTACGTTGGTACTAATGATGCTCTGGAGTTGCTTCCAAAACGATTTACAAAGACCAGATCTAGGTAAGTTCCACTTTCTGTTGTTGGAAAATTTACTAACTGCTCAAAGTTATACTGCTAAAATAGCTGCAGTATTTTAATTTCACTGACATTGTTTAGCACATCACAGTTGAAATCACCAAAACTGCACAAGGCACATTATGTAGAATTCTTTCTAAGTTGTCAATAAATAATGGTAATGTATATGATGGAGGTCTAGATTGTCAAAAAAGTGCATTATTGACAAAACATTTGATGTTTGCAGAGACAGTTGTTTTTGCAAAATTTTTTTCTAGACGAATAATGCCACGCCACCTCTTTGTTGTCTGACTAGAAGGGTTGTCTTATTCATATGCTTCTGATCGGTTTACTCTATAGACATGATGTTGAAGAAACAGTGTTTCATGTACATGTACTACGTTTTGATGTTCTTACCACTTCGCAGTTAAACATAAAACATCTGCTTTGTTGAACTGTTTGATGGTTTTCACATCTGACAAATGTGGAATGAAGTTAATAACAAAATACCGAACACAGATGAAACTGTCAAAAAGATAATCCACAAATCAAAGTCCGAGAAACCGGCAAACTCCAGAACCAACAACCAACATAAAGCAACTACAGCAATTTTTCTTGCTTGGTTCAGGCATTTCAAAAGAAATGGTGGGTTAAACCAGGTTTTATGACATGCCAAATCTCCCACTTCCATTACTGCAGAATGTGAGTTGGTTAGTTGATTAAAAAAGATGGATATCATATAGCACTTGTCCAATTAAACGTTCAGTGTTATGCTGGCAGAAAGTTTGGCATCGCGCTCTATGCTTCTTTGGTGTAAACAGAAGAATATATAGTGTCCTGGTCAAAGTCAACAATATGGAGACCTGACAGAGAGGTGGCTTTACCTAAAGCAACATAAGCCATACCAGGCTGAAAGATCTTTTTCAATGAGACAACAGTTGGATTCACTGTCATACCTTGCACCTTGTATATTGTTGCGGCCCATGCAAGCTCCATAGGAAGTTGTTTTCGTTTCACTTTCTGTCCGGACAAAGTATCTACAAATGGTTTTATTCCTACTGATCCTCTGAGGAGTGTCTGAGAAACAGTTTGTTTCTTTAGAGCCTTATGTCTTATTCTAGCATAAGCTGAAATAACATGTTGAGAAGTAGCCAAGTCAACACCTGTAACTGTTCCAAATGCACCACTGGCAAGACCATCTTCAATGTTTCTTGTCAACATGAATCTATCACCTATTCCAAGTTCAAGTTCTGTTTGTAGATCTTCAGCTGAGCATGTGACAAAGGGTTGACTATTTTCCAACATATGACCTGTAACAACATCTGTGGTAAAGTCCCTAGCTATTGATTTATATATTGGATTATACATTTCAGCAATCATTTTCTTGTTACTTCTTTGTTTGTAAGGAAAATATGCAGTGCTGCTTTAGCCTATACAGGAAAAGTCTTTTTTTTAAACTTTCAAAAGCGTGGCAAGGTCTTCTGTCGACAAAGGTTCACTCCGAACATGAACTCTCAAGCGGTTTAGCAAATCTGAAAACATGTCTCTTTTTGTACAAAGGAAGTCCTCTAACTGGAGGCAGCTGGTAAAAACTTCCAACGGGCTGGATAGAAACATTGCCAAAGGTTTGTTTGCAGTGTTTAATCTGTTACAATTTTCCATGTATATAAGCAAGGTTTATCTGGTTCACCATTGAAATCTCATCAATAATTAGTATCTTCAAGTTATCAAACTTACTCCGCAAAGTGTTCAGTAAGTTTTCACCCAAAGGCTGATATGGAAGAGTTACATTCTTGGTGATGGCAAATGCTGAATGTATGGTCATGCCTTGGATGCCGCTGTGCCGTTAGTAGAACTACTGTCTCGTAGTGTCTACTTGTCTGGTACGTCAGTAAATTTAGACAAGATTTTTTATGTTTCATGGCAAATGCATGTGATGAGATGAGACTTTCCAGTACCAGCCCTCCAGTTCAAAACAGGAAAAATGGTTCGGGTTTTTTATTTCTTAAGATTTGGAAGCTCCAATCTCTGATATTGTAGAACACTTTCTGTTGGGTAGTATTAATCCTTTTTAAGCATGTCTCACACAGAACACGGTTGGGCACACGGTTCCAATACGGTATACTAGGTTACACATGGGTTGACTGGTACGAGTATTTACCTCTAACCGTGCCTGGGGATAAGTTAGTACGATTTAGACTCGAATTTAGCACGCGTATGTACGAACAAAGCACGGATATACTCGGTCAATCAAGGCTTGTCACGATTTGCAAACGATTTTCATACGATTGTTGCACGGTTCCAAGTACGGTCTAGTATAGTCTGTTACGGCCCAGTACGACTAAACACGACTTTTACTCGAATAACTGGACATTTACAGGGTTTACATACGGTCCCTCCGACTTTTGTTTGAGTTATGCTCTAATTATCACACATTCGTGTATGTTTTGATATAAATTTAATCGTTTTGATGGCGTGGCTTCATAAATTTTCGAACTTTTAACAGAGAAAAATGGCAAATGACAGAATAAGGGAATTAGAAATTATGATACGACTGATAGACATTGAACCGTATTGGTCGTATGGCGATCGAATAAAACCGTGTTTACACTCGTGTGAATCGTACGGTGATCGGGTGATATTCGAGTGTTAATCCGGGTGTTGTAAATTCATGTGCGGTTGTATATACGGTCTCGTACGGTCTCACAAGGTCTCTCACGGTCTTGTACGATCGCTAATACGATCATACACGGACATGGCAAAAGTTGAAGGCTGATTTCTTGGTCGTTGATCATTTCTGAATTCTGGAATTTCTTTGTGTTCATCAATTATATCGACATCTTTCCCAGAATTGATTCAATTCTCTCTACATCTGATTCGCGGGCAATTGATCCCAAATATTTTCATGTATGTGACCTTCTTCACTATCTTTCTGTGCATTCTCTAATTCTTCTCTGTTGACCTCAAACTTTGCCTATTTTCTTCAATTACATCTATTATCTTTATTCCATTGTAAGTCCCATTCTTTACATAGCCCTCAACGTTTGAGAAAGCAGGTGGAATAGTAACTAATAGTCTATGAGGTAGAAATAACTGAAGTAGTGATAAGTAATAATCTTCTGGATTGTTGTCCTGTTTAAATTTTGGATAACGTATTACTGCATGTTTGTTTATGCCCCTTTTTCTAACATGACCTAAATCATTCTGCAGATCAAACACTGGACATATTTTGATGTCTTTGGCTTCGAGATTTGGGAAGTATGGCAACTTTTGACAAGAACTCTGCCAAACAGATTTAATCAAAATCTGGATGCTGTGGGTGGTTATAGTACTTTGCATGAACATAGACCCTCGAGATATTCGCATAATCACCCTCATTTCTTGATCTTGCCTTGATGACACTCATTGGTAAACTTATTCTGTATATGTTACTTCCTGCTGGGATAAACACCACTTCTCTAGTGCATTGTTTAACGTGGAGGCCACATACTCTATACACAGCTTCCTGTGCTGACACCTCTCTGTTCTGCATATAGACACTGCTGATTCTTTTTAAAGCTGATGCAGCATCGCTGTTTCCGTTTGTAGCTTCTTTCTTGGCATTCTGGAGTAAATCTCCCATTTCTGTTTCTGCCTTGCTGATATATGGCAGAATGAAGGCCACACAGGCATAGGCATCAGTAACGAACTGAATATCAAGGTTTGCATTCCATGCTCATGACAGATGTTCATTATAATTGTTGATCCAGATATCTGACAAGTCTCGCTTAATGTGGACAGTATTCCTTCTGGCTGCCTCAATCAGACACTACTTATACTGTTGGTATGATACATTTGCCAGTTTCAGAATCTGGACAAATGACAGACCAGTATCCTCTGCAGATGAAACCAACATCCACATATCTTGTAGTACTTGCTTGGTGTTTTTAGCATATTTTTTTGTGAGTTCATCTAATTCTGCAGCAGTTGTGGGTAGCTTTTGTTCTCATCCTTTGATTCATGATCAGGCTTTACAATAAATGTCTGGAAGGACGAAGGAAGTTGACCCTGTAAGTAGCGTTGTATTTTCTACATTACTTACATGATGATCAAACATCCTAGCACACATAAGAGGGTTGTCAGCTATTAATGAACATTTTTCAGACCACTCCAGATCAGCATGTTGTTTATCATCATTGTTTATTAATGCAAGTGTCTCCATTACTTCGGCTCACCTCATTTCTCCCGAAGAGAAAGTGACAAACCATGTTGCTATGCCCAGCTGGCAAATAAGTATTTCATTGTCTTCTGCCAGTAGGGGCGTTCCTCTGATAGGCTGTAAGAAGCGGGATCCTATATCTGACTTTAGTATTTTACGTACATTTTGTGCATTGATGCTGTAACTGGCCTTCCAACCTCTGTAGTTGGTTTTCCCTTTCTTAGAGAAAGTGATATACTTGAAGATATCCTATTAATTTCTGTCACATACTGAGTGAAAAATCTAAGAATGTCATCATACCCTTTGATGATCCCTCTGTCACCTATTAAAAGCTCTTTCTCATCTGTTGCGTAATGACCACTCTAGAACTTTTGGCAGTGATAAGGTGGTGGGTCGGCAATCATTCAGACGGATTACTATCTCTGAAAAAAAGACTTAGGTTAGGGTTACTGTGGTTGTTTGCTGATTGAAATATTAGTTTTAGATGGAAATATCATAGCATTAACTCTTGTAACACCAGCGTTTTATTAAATTAATTGTGGACGGCAAAAATTACTATGCTGTGATTTTGAGAAGTAGGTTGTGATTTGGAGGAAATAGTTGTGAGGAACTAGTTATGATTTGGAGGAATATTAATTTATAAACTTATTTGTCATAATTATCGACGTCTAAAATAAGCAACGTTTGCAACGTACATTCATCTTGTGACATATAAACGCTTGTTGGAAACTTAAAATGAAAACACATAAAAAGCATTACTAAGAACTGATATTTTTAAAAAGTATTTGCGTACTTTTGCTACAGTGTATTACTATGCACACGTTGTTTTTTTTTTATTATCTTTAAATAATATTTTACAGCGTGTATTAAAATTTTGTTAAAACATAACTGATTATTGAAAAAATATATATTACGTGTCTTTTATTTATTAAATCAATAGTGTGGTAATGAAATCGCATAAATAATGTGTCAGAAATAAAACTAAAGGTTATCGTATCTAATTCTAACCGAAATAGATAGACTTGTTATTGTTATTCGAGCCCGACGTCAGGCTTTGACCTTAATAAACACTGCCGAAGGTCAGAGGGTTACACTGGGTTCTATTGTGACCTCCCAAATTAAAAACTAGAAGATATGATATAGACGAAAATGTGTTGAAAGTGAAGAAATTACTTGAGCAAAAAACAGAATTTTATTTCTACAAATGAAAAACATTGACTCGTGAAAGACTGCATTGAAAGATAAAACTAATTAAATTATACCGATTGGCTAGTAATTTCCGTAGGTCCGAGTGTAGCTTATTATGTTTAGTGTTTGACTTTTAATCTTCTTTCTCCACCCTTTTATAGGTGCATGATTAGCCAATGTCTTTATAGTGTGTCTTTATATACTCAATATCGCCTGAATATAGCTGAAATATTGCTGCTCGGGCGTTAAACACCATTAATCAATCAATCAATATACTCAATACAAAAAGAAACGCAACATACAAAACATGTAAGTATCTGTTGTGCCCATTATTTGCTTGTAACACAACCCTTACTCTTCGATGGATTCAATTAAACGTTGAGAACGAACACGCGGTATAATTTGCCACTCATACTGAAGTGCCTGCTCTAATTGTTGCAGATTTTGCGGCAGTGGATGTCGTTGGCGAAAGCGCCGATCCAGTTCATTTGGGTTAAGATCCGGAGATCGTGATGGCCAACGGATCACATTGACATTCTGTTGCTCTAAAAAATCTCCTGTTACACGTGCTGTATGTGGTCGGGCATTGTCGTGTTGAAAAATTTCTCTTTAAATGTCAATTACGGGCAATAAATGCAGCTGTATAATTTCGTCTCTATACCTTACAGCGTTAAGATTGCCTTGGATATGTATATAGCTGTGTGTTCCTGGCGTAAGAGGTAGCGGCCCACATCATAACACTGCAACAGCCAAAATTGTCTCTTTCTACAACACAGTTTTGCGCAAAACGTTCATTTCGGCGCCTGTACACTCATATGCGACCATCTCCCTTTTTTTCACTGAACCACACCTTCTCCAGTTCTGTAAATTGCATACACGAACGGTAGTACGCCATCTAACCCTTGCTCGATGGTGTTGGCGACTCAGTGTTGCTTAGACGTAAGGTCTTTTTGAGCGTAACCGATTGCGTACTGTCTGTAGTGATATACGGCGCAACCCATGGACGTTTACAGCTGTTTCTGTTGAAGGAATAGTCCTGTTTCGTAGATGGAATATAAATCTAATGTAACGATACTGCGCCCGAGTTGTAACACGCGGGCGCCCTGAACGTAGTCGGTCTGTCGTGGTAGCAAGCTGCTGGTAGCGTCTCCAAAGGCGTGAAATTGTGCTACGATGAACATTGTACGTTCTGGCAACAGCATTCTGTGATTCCCCGGCCTAGATTCGACCGATAGCGATATTCCGGGTAGCAGCATGTAACCTTGGCATAGCGTCACCTCATCAGAATTTTATTTTACTAAATGCAGCCAAGAAAATAAAAAGCGGGATTTTATACCGATTGTCTGAATAAAAAAATACCCGTGATTTGCACTTGAAAGTCGACTCTGTTTTTAGCAATGCGTAATTCATATAGTGTGTTCCAGATTTCGACCACAGTCGTTCACGGGTGGATGAACTAAAATGCTTTCGCCGTTAAACTTTTCAATAAGGTTTAATTATGATGTTGTGTATATATATTTGAATATTTATAGGTTATTTGTCCGCAAAAAATGATTTGAAAAAAATTATCCGATGTTGCGTTTCTTTTTCAAGTGAGTATATAAATATGTGTTTTGATAGTCCTAGAATCCATGTCTTGTACCTATGTGTGTGTGAGTTTTACATATGTACTAACCTATGAATTGTATTGTATGTTTATTATGACTGTTAGTTGTTTGTTCTGTCGGTTTTAAAAGCTCTATGCAGAGCTTATGTTTATTGTTATATATGTCACCGACCTTAAATAAAATTGACTTGACTTGACTTTGGCATGCTATGACATGCTTGATTTATATAATTGCTTTTGTGTGCATGTCATTTATTCGGTCAGTGTTTTGTTAAAAAATGAGTAAAAATAGTTTGCTTTTTCTACTTTTACATGTCTTAGTCGTAATGGCATGTTCATAAATAATATAATACTAATCAAATCTGAGCAATACGATAGGCTAGAACTTTTTATTTTATAAAAACATCACGAAATCCAGATTTTCGAATTATACTGTCTTTCAAAACAAGTATGACAACTTCTTGTGGTCATACTTGTATTTGCTGATAATTGACGCGTTTTTTAAATTTCGTTTTAAACATTATGTTTTAGTCTGAAATTGAGTTCTGTGTTAGATTGAAAGTCTCACGTACAATTACACGTAAATTTATATGAAATTGCTTGTATATATTTAATAATTAAATTTGTCTTTACTTCTTTTTAGCTTACTCGCTGCTTAGATCCAGTTATTTAAAAAACAGAATAATTTCTTAGTATGACGATAACACTTTATACGAAATTTGTTTTGAATATCTTTAATTTAAATTAAATACCTGAATTAAAAACTTAATGTGCACATATTAAAAATCTAAAGAGCAAGATTTATAAATCCGTGCACCCATAATGTTACCAACTCTTATAATCATGTTGCAGGTAAGCCAAATGTATGTTGATATTTATAGAAATTATAACAAATTAATTTTTTGAAATCTTGGATCGTTATGAGCCTTTTTTCGGTTATTCAGATACAACCTATGTGTTAGTTGTAGTAATGTCAACATACTGACATGAATATATTATTTGTTCATAATTTTACTACATTATCTGATCATTGTGCTATTAGTTGTACTATTTTGACCTCTTTCTATACTAATTCCAACTTTGATCAAACAAAAACCTATCCCCATATTGGAAAATTTCTATGGAATCAAGAATCCATTAATATATATGCAATACAAATGCAGTCAACTGAAATTAAACATAAACTCACAAACTATTCACAAATAAAATTTAGTAATAGTGATGAAGCTGTAATATATCTTAATAATATACTCCAAGAAGCTGCAAAATCCTCAGCTAAATTCATTAAAAGCAAGGTTAAAGCTAAATGCAATAAGTCAAAAAGAAAACCTTATTTTACAGAATCTTGTAAAGACCTCCAAATTACTGTTAAACATTATGCTTCTTTAATGAATAAATTCCCTCTCAACGGATCATTTCGTAAAGAATACTATTCGTATCTCTCTAAATACAGAAGAAAGTGCAAGCAAGAAGAACATCTTTATAGAAATAAGATTAACAAAAACCTATACAACAATATGAGTAATAATCCAAAATTGTTTTGGGACCAACTTAATAAACTCAACAAAAGTTCTAATATGAATACTTCTGATGAAATCAGAAATCAAGACGAGTTTCTAGCATTTTTCAAAAAGTTAAACACAGATGAACCCTGTGAACTAAAGAATCCCTTTCATGAAACAGTTATGTCCAAACTGGCAACTCTAACCAGTAGCACCATAAATGATAACACATCTTTTAATAATCCAATTACATCAGATGAAATACTTAGAGCTGTGAAATCATTAAAAAATGGAAAATCTACATCAACAGACTTAATATCAAATGAAATGATTAAAGGAGGAATGCCAATACTTATACCCCCGCTTCTGAAATTATTTAACATGATTTTCAATCAGGGCTCTTTCCCTACACTATGGAATGAAAGCCTGATAACTCTAATACATAAAAAAGGTAATAAACATGACCCAGCTAACTATAGGGGAATTTCCTTAACCTCGAATCTGGGTAAACTTTTTAATAAAGTCCTACTCAACAGGTTAACAGAATTTGTTAACAAAAATAAAATACTTTACCCAAACCAAATTGGCTTCAAAGAAAAAGCCCGTACATCTGATCATATATTTAGTCTCAAATCTATTATTGAATACAACAAAAGTCAAAATAAAAAAGTCTTTGCTGCATTTATTGATCTCAGAAAGGCTTTCGACACAGTATGGAGATCTGGTCTATTTTATAAACTTCTTGATATAAATATCCCCTTCAAAATGTTTAAAGTCATTCAATCGATGTACCAAGACACACCATGTAGATTAAAATTCTCAAACGGATTAAGCGAGAAATTTAACTCCTCTTGCGGAGTAAAACAAGGCGATGTATTGAGCCCTCTATTATTCAATATATACATAAATAACTTGGTAAAAGATCTTTCTCATAATACAGTTGATCCAGTGTTAATTGGTAACACAGTAATAAATTCGCTTCTATTTGCAGATGACATAGTCCTCCTATCAAACTCAGAAAGGGGACTTCAAAAATCTTTAAATATCCTACAAAAATTCTGCAATGCATGGAAACTTCAAATAAATCCTGCAAAGTCAAAAGTGATTGTATTTAATTCTAACGGTAAAACCCATAAAAACCTTTTCACCTATGATAACAGCTTTTTAGAAACTGTAACTTCATATTGCTATTTAGGCATAACTTTAAAATATACAGGTAATCTAAAAGTATCTGTTACTCTGTTAATGGAAAAGGGCAGAAAGGCCCTTTACAAAATAAAAAAATTAATTGGCTTAAATAATCCGTGTAGGTTAATAGAAAAACTTTTTGACACTTTAGTCGTCCCAATTTGCCTTTATGGGAGTGAAATCTGGGGATTTAATTCAAGCCCTAGCTGCAACTACACAGACCCTTTTGAAAAACTCCATATCAAATTTCTGAAAGAAATACTAGGAGTCAACTGTAAGGCATCCAACGCTGGATGTCTAGCAGAATTAAATAGATTACCCCTTTATGCAAAGATCACAATTCAGGCTATTAAATATTGGTGTCACATTCTTGAATCAAATGGTACCCTTGTACATAGTATATATGAAGCAACAAAAGAAACAAATTCTTGGGTAAAACAATTAAAAAGTTCTTTAAACAACCTTGGATTTTCATACATTTTCAATAACCCATCTCTACTGAAAATAAACATTCCAAATATTGAAAGAAGAATTAAAGATATGACCCTTCAGAATTTAGAAAATGATATTAAAAACAACAGCAAGCTATCTTTCTTTAACAACTTTCATTTATCTAATATTAGACCCTATTATGTTGACCTTTGTAAATTTAAAACTGATAGATCAACTCTTGCAAAACTAAGAATTAGTGCTCACGAATTAGCTATAGAAAGAGGTCGATATCAAAACATACCCAAACAGAACAGACTCTGTCTCTGTTGTAATAATGGAGAAATAGAAGATGAAATCCATTTTCTTATTAATTGCAATATTTACAAGCAAATATAATGATACAAGAAAATGAAAAAATATTAACAGATCAAGTAGAAATTAGTAACATCTTTAATGATTTCTTTATAAATGTAGCTAAAGACATAGGAAAAGGATCAATCTCTATAGATAACAATCACCCTAGTATTACAAAGATTAAGGAATCTACTAAATTTGAAAACCCAAAAGCACCAATAAGAAATGTAAACTTAAATGAGACACTTAATGTAAATAAGGATACTATAACTGATATGCAACAATTATACTTTAAACCTATTACTGAACATTTTATTGAGAAACAAATTATGAAACTTAGTGTAAAGAAAGCCACTGGTATAGATGAAATATCAACTAAAATTATCAAGATAGCAGTCCCAGTTATCAAAACATCAATCAAAGAACTAATCAATAAATCTCTAGAGACATCAGTTTTCCCAGATAAACTTAAAATAGCACAAGTTGTACCAATACATAAAAAAAACAGCACCTTACTTAAGGATAATTATCGACCAGTTAGTGTTTTACCAACTATCTCCAAACTTTTTGAAAAAGCTATAGACATACAAATAAGTGATTTCTTTGAGTCAAAATTTCATATGTACTTATCTGCTTTTAGACCGGGTTACAGTTGTCAAGATATTTTAATTAAAATTATAGAAGATTGGCGCATAGCCCTAGACGATAATAAATATATCGCTGCAATATTAATGGACCTCTCAAAAGCATTCGACTGCCTGCCTCATAACCTTCTCCTTCTGAAACTCGAAAACTATGGTTTATCTAAAGAAGCCCTTACACTTCTAAAAAGTTACTTAAGCAACAGGAAACAATGTGTTAAAATTGGCTCAGTATATAGTTCCTTTCTAAATATTTACAAAGGGGTTCCCCAAGGATCAATTCTAGGACCAGTACTATTTAACATCTTTATGAATGATATCTTTCACTTTGTGACAAAATCTGATTTATACAACTATGCAGATGACAATACACTCTCATATAGCAGTAATGATTTTCAAGATGTAATTAATACTCTAGAGGTAGAAAGTAAAGATTTAATACAATGGTTTAATAATAATCACATGCAGGTTAACCCAGAAAAATTCCAAGCCATAGCTGTAGGCAAAAAATCCCACTGTAAAAATATCGTATTTGATATAAATGGTAGTAAAATTAGTTGTGACGATGAAGTAAAACTTCTTGGTGTAACCTTTGATTTCAAACTAAATTTTGACACTCACATAGCAAATATATGTAAAAAAGCCTCCCAACAATTAAATGTCTTAAAAAGAATTGGACAACACCTCAACAAATTGGGTCGACTCACTATATACTATACTTTTATTCTGTCAAATTTTAATTATTGTCCCTTAGTGTGGCATTTCTGTAGCGAAAAAAACACACAAAAACTAGAAAAAATTCAGGAGAGGGCCTTAAGATTTATCTATAACGACGATAGTGGTACATACGAAGACCTACTTATTAAATCTAAGATGCCATCATTACGTCTAAGAAGACTGCGTCTTTTAGCTATACAAGTTTTTAAAATAGTTAACAAACAATCCCCTGTATACTTACATGATCTTATAACTATTAAACAGAGTATTTATTCTTTTAGATATTCAAATGTAGCAGCCAAACCAAACGTTAATACAACAAGGTATGGTCTACACTCAGTGCGGTATGGGGCTGCCAAACTATGGAATGAACTCCCAAATGATATGAGAGGAGATATAAGTTTAAATCAATTCAAGGGTTTAATTAGTAGGTGGGAAGGGGTGGCTTGTAATTGTTCTTTTTGTTGTTAGATATAGTTTGGCATCCCTGACCTCACCGGTGTCTGAAATCTCTAGTGCTCCTTTCAGTGCTGCATGTTGATATGCGTTGGCTTTGCTTTGCTTACATCTTTTATTTTCTAATATGTAAACATTTGTGCTTTTTGATGCTTGTGTATGCTTTTAATATATTTTAGTGCTGTTTCTGCTATTTGCTTTTATGTATCCCATGTCTGCTCATTTTTATGTGCTTACTTGTATCTTACCTGAGCTTTTTATGTTTTTATATGTCTGAGGAAATCTCTTATGTCTGCATGCTTTTATGTACTGTATTTTGTCCTTAAACATGCTTTTACCTGTGATTTTATGTCTGCAATGTATTGTTTGCTTTGTTTGTTTGTACTCAAATGTCTTAATGTCGGTTTTAAAAGCTCATCAGAGCTTATGTTTTATGTATATATAAACTGTTATCGTTTGTCTTACCGACTATAAATAAAATTTACTTGACTTGACTTGAACAACATTAGAAATAATTTTATCGCTAAACTTGATAGAATACTCTCATACAAAACAAAAATTAATAATTTAACAAACTGTATCATTTTAAAATTATTCAATAGCAAATCCCCCACCATACTAAAGCTATTTGCTAATTTTATACAAGAATGCCTACAAAGTAGGCAAAATAAACTTGAAAGGGGATAATTTATTGAATTTCCTTACTTTTTCTACAACAAACGTCTAATTTCAACATTGTATGACTATTATAATAATTGTAACATGAATTTTAATCTTTCCACTGTCATTCCCAACTATTATTGTCTTTTGTAGCTTATAGTTCACTACTTTGGCAATGACCATTTATTGTAAATGTGTTTCGCTAATAAATATTATTATTATTATTATTATTTATAATAAAATGGAACCTGATGTACTTTTAATTCAAGATTTCAAATTGAATACTACTGAATCATAACATACCGGTATTCAAAATTGGAAATTTTAAGTTAATTATATACCTCACATTAATTTCTTCAAATTGTATTGAAAATCAAACGGAATTAAAATCATGATTGAGCGGTTACAAGGTTCATGGTTGTGCTTTGCTTCTTGAACTGGTATCTGTCGTTATCTTGCTAGAAATATAAAATCAATAATAAAAAAATAAAACAATAATATTTAAAACATATTTTTTAAACTCAAAAATGTTAAATCAGAACATTTAAAAGATATTTATTTTGTTATATTTTAATCTATGTTTTAACTCTCGAGTGCTCGTTGTTTCAGTAGTGACGCACGAGAGACGACCGGAAGAAGAACCAAGCTAAAAATTAGGTTCATTGTTTTTAAGAATTTTTAGCATTTGTTTAACTTTGTCAAACCAAAAACAGACTAAATCACTTTTCAAGAATCCCCCTATTGTAAACTGTACCCCTACACTACTATTCCATCTGGGACCAGGTCTTTGAAGCGACTATAATGTGAGGTGACTACTGTATAGATTGACAGAAAGAACATAACATCGTCTGGTTTTGTATTTAGAAACTTTTGAATAGTGTTTTGCTACTGAAGAAAAGGCATTGTATGCTTATGAATTTGTTATAGGTCCAATATTCTGTACATTTTATTTGGTGCTTAGAAGAGAAAGAAGGGTCAAAGACTCAATTTACATTTATTGTTTTCTTGTTTTCATTAGCAATGATACACCATTTTTCATTTTCAATCAGAAGTTGTTTTTTGGGGTACAAACATGTAGTTCTATAACATAAAACCTCCCATTTCATGTTTATATTTATCATTTTCATCTGTCTTTTAAATTTTTTTATTATTATTTGAAATGTGAGGTTTTATCTGTCAGCTGAAATTTCTCGGAGCAAAATTTTTTGAGAAGTTCCGTATATTTGAACATGTGAAATACATGTATAATGAAACTAATCTTAACAAACAAGGACTATACCTGTTTTCAATAAATTCAACAATGTTCACTTAGGCAATCCATGTTTGAAATATCCAGGTGAAATTTTACAGGGAGCTGACATTTTGAATTTAACGGTAAATCAAAATTACAGAATCAATTTGTATTTTATTGTGGAAAGAATACAATTTGTCGTAATTGCAACAAATGAAAAATTTGTTTCGTCAAAAACAAATCCATAAGAAAGATTGAAATGGTGTCGGCCATTCAATGTAATGGGAGTGAAGGGTCTCAAATAAAACTTCAAACAGGACTTTAAACGTACTCGATATTCTAAGGTAAGACAATTTTTTAAAAATTTAGATATTTTTCTTTTAGTTTAGCGTAGTTTGCATGGGTGTCCAAACTTTTTTCATATCAAACTGAACCTAAACATTCCGCATGATTTTCGTGTGGAATTTGCGCACAGGAAAATGTGTTTAAAGATGAAACCTCAAATTTCACTAAAAAAAATAAAATATCAATATCCGATAAAAAATGTTGAAAATAAACATGAAATGAGAGGTTTTATTAATGGAACTAACAGACATGAAGAACTATGTTATTGAGTTAATATTAACCACAATTTTCTATGCTAGCATGTTTTTTTTACATTATTTATGACCTGTTTAGTAAAAGTGGGGGGTGGCGCCCATAAATAGCATAGTTTAAAAACATCACAAGTCTACAGCTTTTTTATTTTATGCAAAACCATGGGTTTCTATATATCAAAAGATAGATAATGACATGAGGTATCATAATTCATAACATTTAGGAGGAAATATCAAGGCAGATTTTCAGTAGAAATCCTGAAAGTTAAAAATGTGTGGTTTGACCTGCATTAAAATATAAGTTTCATCTGCTGAAGTGTACAAATACTTTTATCAGTTTGGCATTTAATTACATGATTTATTGAAATTTATTCAAGTGAAATTTGGGGGGGGGGGGGGTCCAGCGCAAAGTGGAAAAGTATTGGGAACTCCCTCAAGTCTTAACATGAAAAATCCATTTTTGACTATGTGGATACAATTGAAAACAACCAATAATGTGCAAATCATCAAAATGAAATGTGTTGTGCTTCATGGTTGAACTTGAAGCTAAATAAATTACTGAAAACCTGAAGTAGCTACTTAGAGTATGTCAATAATATGAGTAAACAATGTTTTTTATCCTGTTTAGACCAATAATAGCAAATACTTCTATTAGTTCTTTCTTTGACAGCGTCAATGACCGACACTGTCCACAACTTGGCACATGTGTCGTGTTAATATTAAGTTTATTCTATCAACAGATGTATACAATTTCACATGTGAATCACTATTTAATTTTTCATACCTAAAATTCCATTAATCATTTTCACTCCACTTTCTCCAAAATAAACATTGTTTAAAAATATGATCCAAAATGGCGGGAAACAAAGGGCTACAACTTTTCTCATTTCCACTCATCATAAAGTATCGGTAACCTGGTCTCCTGGTGCAATATTTTTCATTGACGCAAGCTTCACTTCAAATATAACACCAGGTCAGGACCTCCGATATAAGCATTTTAATTGGTTGATAATATGATGCCATTTAATATCATATGCACATGTCAATCATTTTTTAAAGCTGGGAATACCTTTTCTTGATAAAATATAAATATAAATTACATTCAACTTTACGTTTAAATTATTAAATCTTAATGCAAACTCTGATAAGAAATGTAAACATTGAACGTCATAAAGAGGATGACGTCATAATACGTTCGGTCTACTTATACTTATCTGTGATACAAAATGGTTAGTCTAGAGAATACCCGAACGTCAAATTTCAACGCTGTCACCGTTGGTCCTTATGGCCGGGGATATGGGGGGCTGATCAAGGCCCCCAGAAGCTCTGGGGGTTTTGGTGCAAAAATATGCATTCTGGCAGTATTCTGAGGGTACATTTCCATTCTGAAAAACACAATTTTTTTGTCTGAATTTTTTGCAGTTTTGGTCTCGCACTGATCATTCATGAAGTTCTTGTATACATCATACTATACTTAACAGTTTGTAATGAACATGCCATGTTTATCTGAGCAAATTTTCCAAAGATGGATAGAATAACATTACACTAAACCCAGAAATAACTCTTTTGTTCAGCACACTTCCACTTGGACAAAGTTGTACTGATCAAAATTGCTTCATGGGACACCCATCTACAGAACTGATCATGATGTTAATAATTACCGTAAAACGGTGCGTATAGTCCGCATTTACGTATTGTCGACACCCCTTTCTTGGACCAGAAAATTGCGGAAAAATTCTTATAATATATGCATGTACAATCCGCACGTACAAGTTTTTACAAAACGCGTCATGATGAAGACATCCGAGTCCGACTTGGGCACGCTTTTAAGTTTTTACTGTAATATGTAATTTATTCTCTTCTAAAATATCATTAATGTTTATCGTTTTATTTATTTCTTACAATTGTAATAAATAAAATTAAAAATAGTGCATTGTCATATCGTCTATGTTGATCATTTTTAAAACGACTACTCACACATTTCGAAACCAAACCGATTTGTCAACTTTCATTTATCAACGTAAACAAAGAAAAGAAAAAAGATAACACGTTTTATTTCAATCCCTCAAAGATTGCAATAAAAAACATCGATCTTCTGCAACGTACTGTAACGTTACATAACGACGCCATTTGCATTTTACGCATAGCTGGTTTAAACATCCTCTATTTTCGTATCCGTTTCAATTTTTATTCGTCATATATAATTAAAATCATAAATAAAAATAATTTAAGTAAAATTAATATCATTACAAAGTATACATGATGAAAGTTTATAAAAGAATCACGTTAGAATAGTACGAAAATACCGCATCTAACACAACAACAAAATGGCAACTGCCAGTGACAACAATCAACGGGTCGAAAAAAAAACTCTACCGAGTTTGTATTTACGTATAATCCGCACCATTCCTTTCCGACTTAGATTAAAAGAAAAAAACTGCGGACAATACGACACTTTTTACGGTATATATTCTTTATCTTTATTCTTTCAAGTGCAGCTCATATATTTATCAAAGAAAACTGTTAAAATACAATTGAAAGAACTGAAGTTTTAAACAAATTGAAAGTGTTTGTTTATAAAAAAAAATTACGATTTTTCATTATGGGCCATTGTACTTTACTTTACTTTGTTGTTCACTTCCGGTAATTAGTCACATCCGGTAAATAAACAAATGGCACGTACTCCAGTTGAAAGACATAAATCCTTTGAAAAAATGTTAAATGTGCATATTGTTCTCTGTTTTTATTGGAATTACTCATTTACTGATAAATTGGAAGTCTGTGTGAATTATTTGGACCAGATCATATGCTAATATCTACTGTGAACCATCGGGTGACTTTAGGGAAATAACAGCCAACAGAGCGACTTCGAGGCGCAGTAGTCGTAGGCGACTTTGTCGCCCACTTCGCCCAATGTGGTGAGCCCTGCTAAATTTTTAAGGAGCCCGACGGGCTCTTACAGTTAACACCCAGGGAGTCCTTCCAAGTTTTAGGAAAATCGTTAATGACATCAACGATTAATGTAATTTTAGGTATGAAAAATTAAATAGTGATTCCCAGGCGTCACCCATGTGAAATTGTGACTCCCTAAAACTTGGAAGGACTCCCTGGGCTACCGCTTATTTCGAGCCCTGTCTTATATAAAATTACAATGGTATACCGATATAAACAGTGACATATGTGTTTTGTAGATGTACAACTGAAAATCCCACTTCAAATTACTTACATTTGAAAATCTCGGGCTTCAACCATACATTTCCGTTATTGTCATATATTTTGAAATTTTCCCTACTAAATGTTCCTTACAAATAAGGTAAGATTAGAAACGCCCACATTTGATATATTGAGCCATAAAAGTAAGAGGGGTTACTCGGGGCGCATTTCAAAACTTCCGGTAAATGTGATGAACGCGCCACCTGGTGAGATTGAGCACTGCTATTTTCATATATACAATTCATACAGGGTGCGACTAATTACCGACAAGAGGGTATAATTACCAACAAGAAGCAGTTTTTCACTGACAAGAAAGAAAAAAAGATTATTGGTTGTAATTTTGATGAAAAGAGATAAAAAAAGATTTGGTGATATATTGTGTAATTTTGTTGTTGTTGTTTTGATGTATTTGGAGAGGGTATTTCCTCCAGATATTCAGCGTTACGAAATATGGCGGTTTTTAAATTTTGATAGTGCAATTTTCAATACTAAAATTTGACCTTAATTAGAACGGAAGTGTACTTTAGGAACAATCAATGGTTGTCTATTCAAAATCGTTTGGGATTGTCTGAAGTTGAGGCAAGAAAAGTCTCATGGTTTGTCCGAATACCTTGGAACGTCACAAAAGCAGTCTATCATTTGTAAACAATGCAAGGTCCGTTTAGAAACAAAAATGGCTGACTTATTATGTAAAATTTCTGTAGCAAAAGTCAAAGGCGATTTGGAACATTGGTTAACAACAGAGGCACAGTATAAAACATGAACAGGTTACAGTGTTCTAGGATTTTTTTGCTAACAGAACTTTACACTGGAAAATATCTTCTATAAACTGGCTTTCCACAAATTTTAATTAAACTTTCCCACAATTTGACAAAGTTTTAATGACATGTTAATTTTTGAATTATTATTTTAAAATATACGATATAAATTGATGGATTTTCTTCTTGTACTTACTAGTACAGTACATTTATAATTTGGAAACAAGAAGCTGGCTTAAGTTTCTTGTTGTTGATATTCTTTTTGTACTTACAATGTATTTTTACGAAAAAATATTTCAGGGATAATGCTACTATAGTATTTGGGGCCATCAGGCGGCCTCATTCCCCTTCTGGCGACCCGATTCCCCAATGGTTGAAAATCCCAATTGAGGAAACGTAAATTAAAAATCCGGATTTTTTCGGGTCCGTTTCCGGTAACGTTTTTCCGATTTATTACCAGAAGTTCTAAGGAAGTTACACTTCCGTTTCACACCGCATGGGTTCCTTTCAGTCATTGTCTTCTTTTAAGTTTGATGCTGTCAAGTTTCGTGCTGTGTGATTTGAATACTATTATATGTTGTTTATTTTCTAAATAAAATTGAGTTATTTAGAAATAAAACTAATATAACTCCTATGCCTTATTGTTCCAGTAAGTTTTATA
This sequence comes from Limnoperna fortunei, assembly GCA_944474755.1. NCBI lineage: Eukaryota > Metazoa > Mollusca > Bivalvia > Mytilida > Modiolidae > Limnoperna > Limnoperna fortunei. Next base: position 42,782,752 of record OX104121.1, on the reverse strand, counting down.
TCATGTAATATGATGGCTGAGTTGTTCTTTTGTCAGACTTGTGATCTTTACAATGCAGCTGAGTAGTAGTACATATTAGTGTCAGAAAATAAGTAACAAAAAACAAGGATTTCCTAAAGTTTGAACCTTTAATCATGCAAAATGTTTATTTCCCAATACACTGCTTTTACGTACAAAATTTCCCAATGTGTGCAGTGGGGGACCCATTTGAAAAAGTCTTAAATCATCCCTGTATGTACAAAACCCCCATAAACTCAAAATATATATTGTACACATATTTGTACATAACAAAATTTCATAAATTTTCATCCTCATATATTTTTGAACAAGTCAATGTGGGTAAGAAAAAACTTCAATATTATATTATTTAATTTATTTATTTCAAATTAACAAAAAAAAAAGAAGAAAACAGAAAATCATTTCCCCAAAAAACTGTGTTTTACTGAGTTTCCTTTGGTACTTATTTCATTCATTCTTGATCTCAAAAATGATTTGCAGCAGTGGTAAAAACTCAAATTACAAGCACCTGTATAACATTTAAAAACGAAAACAATTATCCACTTGATTTTTTTATCACGATTTTACAAAATTAAACTGTTGAACAAAATTAATGTATTTTTGTATCATGATAGGGCAAGTGAGAGCTTTTTTTTCAAGAATCCTGACTTTTTATATGTACTTGCCCACAGGTAACCAGGATAAAAAAAATTTGCTTTCCCCTGCTGAGAAATCACTTTCCACAGGTGCAGGAAATGGGAATAATAGAACACTGGGTTCTGGCATCTAAATTTTTTATACAGGATTTTTGTAATAAAATGATAAAATATGGAATAATAACAAAGCAAGCACAAATTATGTTCCAAGAGGGTGCAGCATTTAGTATTCCATGTTTGCATTTATACAAGGAAGTAATTATACAGGTGACAGGTCTCACATTGGTGTCAGAATTATAGGTAGTTGTTTTGGTTTTTACATTACATTTTGATATGTGCAAAGAGGCTCATTTTAAGCAGTTTAATTAGTTTTATTAATGTTTCAGTCTATCTGTTCAAAATATATTGTGCGTCTTCATATTCAGGATTACAATAAAAAAGAATCAACTATCACAAAAGTGTACAATAAAATAAATGTTTCTTTGTTATAAGTACACAAGTTGATTGAAATATCAATGAACTCGAACTAGAAAATCAGGGCTCACACTGGAGGGCGATTGGGGCAAAGAAGTCACCTTATCATGGTCCTACTTAGCCATCGATCATCTTCAAAAGCCAAGTGAAGTTGCCCTTTCAATTTGTAGAATCGCCTGATTGATATCACCTTTCAAATTTTATTCCCATTTTGGTAAGAAATCTTCATATTTTTGAGTCATGTTTATGTGCCACAAAGTTCAACTGGTACCCATTAACTTTTATTTGGTATATAAAGCATAGGTTTAAAATACGACGGGAAACCAGTTCAGAGCAAAAGAACTTGTGAAAATTTCTGGAGTGGATATGAATTTGGTGCCGGAGATAGCAAATATACTATGCTAATAGTGTTGAAATGAGTATTACAATGATAAAAACATAGCAAAAACAATATTTTGGAAGTTACTTTAAACAAATTTAATTTAAATATGTTTGAATACTTTTAATAGTGAATTTTACATTAACTACAAATATATTGTGTCACAATGATGCAATTTTCTACTTCTAGTATTTGTACTTCATTATAATTCAATCAGTTTGTGTACCAATGACAAAGAAACATTTTAATGAACAGTTTTGTGACAGTTGATTCTTTTTTTATTGTTATGTTTAATACATGTATTTAGGAAAATGTGTGATATAAGTAAACTGAATAGTTAAATCTTTGATACTTTATCCTCAATAAATTAAATTGCTAAAAAAATCCATATAACATTAAAAATGCAAATGCCAACACTTTAAAAAAAAACAAAAAAAAAACTGGACACTGTCCAAACATATAATGCAACTTCTCCCTGTTGTCCATCCACCATCCTCACTTCCCACAGTCAGCCAAATTAAAGAAATGTGACTTCTACCTATAATTTTGACCCAGCATGAGTCCTGAAAATTGCATCATTGTTTTACATATATGATGTATTCAATGGATATTGCACAATTCATTTCTTTTTTATTGCATCAAGATAATAGTACATAAATGCACAAGAAACTGTATATACATAGTTGAGATGTATATATAATTCACACATATATATAGTCGTACACTTACATTCTTAAATTGAGTATTGGTTATATATATATGATAGCAGCTATCCATGCAAAACTTATGAAAGTGTGAAGACTTTTTGTGGGGAGAATACCCAAATAATACTTATTTTTTACTTACTGTCAGTCATGCCTGTAAGAACAATTCAGTATTGTTCTGGATACAAATTGTTTTACACATGCAATACCACAGAGAACCAGAAATCTAAACTCTTTGCAAAATTTCTGACAGCTCTGACAGAAAACACTAAGAAAGTGAACATTCCTGGCATTATGTCTGTTAAACAAACCTTAATAGAATGTTCTATTTGTGAATTTTCAAATTGAATTTTTATATACTTCCATTACTTAAGAAATAATTCACGGAGGCTGTGGTTTATCATTGTTTTACCACGGGGTGACCATTTATGTCGTATTATTTTATCCTGAGCGATAGCGATAGCGAGGGATAAAATAACGACATAAATGGTCATCCCATGGTAAAACAATGATCAATCACAGCCTCCGTGAATTATTTCTATTCTAATAAGACAATTAGAGTACATTTATAATATTTTCGTACCTATAGAAAACATCATTTCCGCCATAAACTGGCTGTTCCGTCAATGTAACACACAATATATTGCAACGGATAATTATAGAGTGTGTCGCTATTTATAAGATTTATACGTCATATGCAATAGCTTTCCGGTGGGAGTTACAGTTTTGTAATTGGAACAACCATTTAAAACACGCCCTTTTCAGTGCGTGTTGCTCATAGATAAATCATTTTTTTACCACAGTTGTGGTCTCAAAGCCTTTAAAGCACGTCATATTAGAATTGAAGTTATAGTATTGTCAAAGGTAAGTCTGTAAGTGTAAACTTTAGCATTTACATATGTAATTCTTAAACATGTATTTTTCAGACCAGTAAAAAAGAATGAGTGAAGTCAGTGATCTAGATAGGTATGTAATTTACTATATAGTGGTTGGATTCTGTCTGTTGTTGGCATCATCTGTCAGGGCTCTACAATTTAACAAAAAAGATTGACTTGTAATGGAGCAAAAACAGTCTTGGGATTTATCAATATTTTCTGCTTTTTAACTGCTGTCTTGGTAAAATAAATAATGGTTCCTTTCTCAGCAATTCAGCTGTCATTTCTACAATGCCTAATTACCGGTAAATTAATTTTAATACTTTTTCATAATCATTGTTAAAAAATTGAGATTGTGGAGTATATAATTGTACTGTTTAAATAATAGTGCTATGAATATAACAATATGATCCGAAATCGAACCAAATGTCAATTAAACAGCAAAAACATAAAAAAAGGTATGTAGCAAACCAGGGAAGCATTTAAAAAGCAGATAATATGCATAAAACTCCTGGGTGTTAATCACTCCCAGTCTTCTCCATTAGGAGTAATGGGACCTCGAAAGCTGCCAAATTAAAAAGAAAAATTCAAAAATACATTATTGAGGCTAAAAGAGTATTACTAAGCAGTTTCTGTCTCTTGCGACAATCCTGCCATTTTGAAGGCAGTCAAACCAAGGAAATACAAGTTATAGTTTAGATGTAAATACTAGTATACATGTAAGCCCATAGCATGAAAATAGCTTTGACATATGTTTTTAATTTCGATGATCAGGTGGGTAGGCATCAATTTTGTTTCTTAACACATTTTAGTTTCTCAAAAAATTATGACACTAATAAATAAACCTTAATTCTTGATTTGGGGCATTCTAGTTTTTTCATGGTTTTACAAATACATCCTGTACAAGACTTAACATTTTGCAGGTTTTCTTTAAATTGTAACATTGATATATGTACAAAATATTTATGGCAAATGAATGAGTTATCCCCCTTAAAACATATTTGTGGTGCATTCTGTAATATTTTTATTTCCAACAGATATTATCTGTATGAGCAATCATATTAAAATATATGTACTCATTTGTACTGTTAATTAAATATCAAAACTGAAATGTAGGCTTTCTATTCATGTATCCCCTGTTGCATTCTTTTTGATGGGGATGATTTTTCTCACTTTTTAAAAATCTTTTTATTAATAACACAACAATATCCTTGTTACAGACAAATTGAACAACTAAGAAGATGTGAAATTATTAAAGAAAGTGAAGTTAAAGCATTATGTGCCAAAGCTAGAGAAATTCTTGTAGAAGAAAGTAATGTGCAGCGTGTAGATTCTCCTGTCACTGTAAGTTATATAGACTGTAGTCAGTGTCAACTAAAGTGTGTAATAGACTGTCCCAATGTAAACAAAAGTCTATAATAGACTGTAGTCTGTGGCAACTAAAGTGTGTAATAGACTGTCCCAATGTGAACAAAAGTCTATAATAGACTGTAGTCTGTGTCAGCTAAAGTGTGTAATAGTCTGTCCCAATGTGAACAAAGTCTACAATAGATTGTAGTCTGTGTGGCAACTAAAGTGTATAATAGACTGTCCCAATGTAAACAAAAGTCTATAATAGACTGTAGTCTGTGGCAACTAAAGTGTGTAATAGACTGTCCCAATGTGAACAAAAGTCTATAATAGACTGTCCCAATGTGAACAAGTCTATAATAGACTGTAGTCAGTCTCAACTAAAGTGTGTAATAGACTGTCCAAATGTGAACAAAAGTCTATAATAGACTGTAGTTTGTGGCAACTAAAGTGTGTAATAGACTGTCCCAATGTAAACAAAAGTCTATAATAGATTGTAGTCTGTGGCAACTAAAGTGTGTAATAGACTGTCCAAATGTAAACAAAGTCTATAATAGACTGTAGTCTGTGGCAACTAAAGTGTGTAATAGACTGTCCCAATGTAAACAAAAGTCTATAATAGACTGTAGTCTGTGGCAACTAAAGTGTGTAATAGACTGTCCAAATGTAAACAAAAGTCTATAATAGATTGTAGTCTGTGGCAACTAAAGTGTGTAATAGACTGTCACAATGTAAACAAAAGTCTATAATAGATTGTAGTCTGTGGCAACTAAAGTGTGTAATAGACTGTCCAAATGTAAACAAAGTCTATAATAGACTGTCCCAATGTAAACAAAAGTCTATAATAGACTGTATTTTGTGGCAACTAAAGTGTGTAATAGACTGTCCCAATGTAAACAAAGTCTATAATAGACTGTAGTTTGTGGCAACTAAAGTGTGTAATATACTGTCCCAATGTGAACAAAAGTCTATAATAGACTGTAGTCTGTGGCAACTAAAATGTGTAATAGACTGTCCCAATGTAAACAAAGTCTATAAAAGACTGTAGTCTGTGGCAACTAAAGTGTGTAATAATAGACTGCCCATATGTGAACAAAAGTTTATAATAGACTCTGTTTAAGACTGTAGTCAGTTTTTTTGTATTAAAAAAAGTAGTCTGTGACAACAGAAATGTATTATAGACTGTAGTCAGTCACTCAGTGGCAGCAAAAGTGTATTAAATAGTGTAGTCCGTGAAATACAAGTTTATTCGAAACTCCACTAGCAAGGAAATGGTTTACTGCAGTCAAGTTGATATAAATTAATTTTGTTTTCTTTAGCTAGATGATAAATTTTAGTACTTACAATCATACTGTTTTCATTGTCAATAATTAGGTCCAAGTATAAGCAATACAGATGTATATGGACTAGTATTGTTATTAGACATTATACAATTAATGACTTTCATATAGGTCCCAAGCCATCCTCACAAGTCAGGCTTTCTGTGTCCACAAAACCCTGACAAACTTATCTAGGAAATTCCTGGGCTAGAAGATTTTCATATGACGTAAAACCTTCAAAATATCAAACAATGAAATTGCTTGAAAGAAGCAAGTGTTTGGCAGTAGAATATGCTAATGTTATTCTTACTCATTCTTGAGTGGGAAGAGAACGTAACACAACTAATACAGTAATAACAAACTTTTTACACTATTGTTCAAAATACACTGATTTTCACGTGGTCTATGCAACACATCCGTTTGGTTTATTTACAATTGACATCGGGTTATCCCCTAACCAAGTCGTGTATAAAAGCTAGCTTTTGATTGGCTACATGCAGGTACAAATGTATGATGTAGCCAATTAAAATAGTGACTTATTAGCCCAGGAATTTTCTAAGTTTGTCAGGGTTTTGTGGACACATGTGACAACAGAAACTCTGATTTGTGAGGATAGTCCCAAGCCAGATTTCTATCGAGAAAATTAAACTTTAAATGAGCCACTAAGCAAGGTGTCAAAGTAACTGTTATATTGGCTTCTGAACAACTGTACTTTCTATCTATAGTTACCATTTTCTGTCAATGCTAAAATTTTGTCAGTAGCTTTGTATAATCACGCCATTTTGTGGGATTTATTATACTGCCGCTCCCCAAAGTGGATATGTGGCATACAGTTTTCAGTCTTATGTGTGTTTGTATGTATAAAGTTATAGAGCAGGGTATCTCAGATAAATTCTCTGACACACTTTGCACTCTTAATCGTATAGTCGCTGACATGAGCTGTCTGTCCATCCTGCACTCATGTCTGGCGCATAACTATTGTTATTTACAGATTTTCAATTTGTGATGATCAAATCAAGATTATGCTACATTCAGATCATTACAGTGAAGGTGGAGGTCACAGTGCAGCATTAAAGCTCATTAATGATAGCTATCTTTATTTCTAGAAAACGAATAACCTCGAGCTGGTCCATCCTTCTGTCTGGCAATCGTGTCTGGCCTATAACTTTATTGTTCATTGACAGATTTGCAAATATGTGGACATGTTATCACATGTTGGGTGAAACATTCTAGTTGCCTCCTTAAAGGTCAAGGTACCCATGCATTTAAGCAAATCAGTGTCTGTCGATAACTTAGTGATATGGTTTGTTTTTTGTCCCACTTAACATGGACTAACATAGTTTTAAATATGTTGAAATGGATTTTATGTTTTTCATTGTAGGTTTGTGGTGACATTCATGGGCAGTTTTATGATTTGAAAGAATTATTTAAAGTGGGTGGAGATGTACCAGATACAAATTATCTGTTTATAGGAGACTTTGTGGATAGAGGATTTTATAGTGTAGAAACATTTTTACTACTTTTAGCTTTAAAGGTATGGAAGAGGAGCATCTTGTCAATAAATTTTAGTCCAACTATGTATAGTATGGATGTAGTTTATAGTATAGGTCCAAGGACAACTTATTACTTGGTTTTATTGAGGCTGAAATATTCATTATATATTTATGATAAATCTAAACAAAATTTTATCTGGCCCCAGTTTCATAAAACTTCTCAAATTAAGATTTTCCTCAAATCCTCGAGATTCTCCTCAAACTTAAATTTTCCAGCAATCTGATTGGTCAATATTTGAGCTGAGGATATGATAAGGACATATTATACCCCCGCTCGACAGAGTCAAGGGTATACAGTGGTCCTCATGTCTGTCTTTCTGCCGTCCGTCCGTCAACATTTGGTTTCTGGATGATAGTTTGCATCCAATTTTAATGAAACTTCAGGATATTGTTGTATATCAGGTTGGTAAGAAGCCTATCGATTTTGGGGGAAATCTGCAAATTTCAAGTGTTAAAAAAACAAAATCAAAAAGCTGCATTTAAATTAAATAGTACCAATAACAATAATTATTTGCATTTTTTTCGCCCGGCATGTATTATCAGGTCCATATTGGTTTCGATCTTCGAGCTCATCTGATATGGAGCTGATAGTCCTCCTCTCACAAACAAAAATACCATTTAATTAATATTTATTGAAACACATTTTTTTTTTGCTCAAAATTTTAATTTTCTTCATAATTTTTCCTGTTATTACTAAATGTTGTACATGTACTTATTTCATTTATTATTTGTATAGTGTAGGTAAAAGTCTATTGTAAATATTTTAAATTTTATGAAATTGTGAATAAACAAAGGCTGTTTTTTCTAATAATATCACCGTCGTTGTGATATCTATTACCGGTACTAATTTTCACCAAATATTGGTGGATGGTGTCCTGATACTCTTTAGAGTGGATTGTTTTTTAAATTGAATAGTTGTTTACTATCGTTGATTTTATATGTCAGAAAAATTATTCTTGTTTTTATAGGTTAGATATCCTGACCGAATAACCTTAATTAGAGGCAATCATGAAAGTCGACAAATCACACAAGTTTACGGTTTTTATGATGAATGTTTACGGAAGTACGGGTCTATTACAGTATGGAGATATTGTACAGAAATCTTTGATTATTTAAGTTTATCTGCAATAATTGATGGAAAGGTATGCATTAAAAATGAAACTATTTGCTAGAAGATTGTTTAGGCCTAAATAAAGAAATCCAGTCTTAGACTATCAAATTATAAGAAAAAAAAGTTCATTAGTATAATTTGTTTCGCCATCTATTGTCTTAAATTGATGTGTATTATAATACTGACGACAGAAATGATCCTGATTTATTCCTGTCGTAAAGCACCTGCTATCTTATTGTCTAATTTTTAATTACTGATCATTGTCAAAATTCGTACTTTTAGTACTAGTCCAAGTTATACAGATAAATGTTCTAGAACAATCTCAGCTATTAGCAATTTAAAATGTATATGCTTTTTAAGGCTTTATTAAAATATAATGCATGAAAAGAATTTTAACCCTAACCTTAACCCTTAAATAATTTTTACATATAAACCATTTGAATTAATTTTTAATGGTTCATTGATGTTGTTTTTTTTTTGTTTTTTTTTTTGGTTTTAATAATATAGCTATTCTCTTATGATTATCCTTATTTATGTATATTTCTCGCAACTTTCAAAATGTTGTATACAATGGGCAAAAATGGGATGTAAAAAAAGGGATATGTAAATATATAGTGATGTCAATTCCAGGGAGTGCAAGAACGTTCAAGATGAATGTCTGCGAATAAACTAATTTTCAATGCAATGCATAAACAATGTCTTTGATTATTGTTCTTTTGAATTTAAAATATGTTTCCATTCTATATTTTGTTCTCTTTTTTGTGATGCCTGCTTACAATGTTAAAGCTTGGAATTACATGCCCTGTTTCCACCCTGTAACATTTATAGGCAATGCAAATTAAAATTTTTTATTTCCATCATAAAATGTTTCACAAATTGTGAGAATTGTATATCATTTGATTTCAATCCCTCATTATTTAATTTTAACAAAACTACTAGATTGTGCATAAGCATGTTTGTCTTTCCCCAGTTAGGTTTTTAATTGGTTTAAATAAATAAAATTGTTGTGACATTCTTAGTTTTTGTGGTATTCATGCGTTATTGTTTAATGTATCCTAAATGTCCTCTTCTATTGTCTTTTTACAGATATTTTGTGTACATGGTGGATTATCTCCGTCTATACAAACATTAGATCAAATTCGTGCAATTGACAGAAAACAGGAAGTCCCACATGATGGTCCAATGTGTGATTTATTATGGTCTGATCCAGAAGGTAAAAATCTTTTACAAAACATGGTTCAATGTTGTTTGGATACAAATATTCTAAATACTATGTGCCACAGTGTCACTTTTTTGTTCCAAATGTAGATATTTTTTTTGTTTTGTATTTGTGCTTCAAAGAGACACATAAACCAAAGCCATACCGAGGGTCCAGAAAGGTCATATTTGACAGACATAACCAATGTTTACACTTAAATGTCTGGCTACAATTTAGTCAAATCAGACATTCAAGTTTTACATGATCAGGTAATGTATTGCAATATCAAAAAGTGCAATGATTCATCATTCTTTTGTATATGGTTCCTCTCCAATTATCAATAAAGCTTGCTATTCAGAGTATAAATTTTGTATTTTACAGAAATGCAGGGTTGGGGAGTGAGTCCCAGAGGAGCTGGCTATTTATTTGGTTCTGACGTAGCAGCACAGTTTAATGAAGCAAATAATATAGATTTAATATGTCGAGCTCATCAGTTAGTTATGGAAGGTTACAAATGGCATTTTAATGAAACAGTATTAACAGTGTGGTCAGCACCTAATTATTGCTATAGGTAATTATGTATAGTATACAATGGTTTGGTCAATGGTCCAGTAAATACTCTGTCAAAGGTGAAAGTTTATTTCGTGTATCAAAGGTGAAAGTTTAATTCATGTATCAAAGGTGAAAGTTTATTTCCTGCATCAAAGGTGAAAGTTTAATTCATGTATCAAAGGTGAAAGTTTATTCCGTGCATCAAAGGGGAAAGTTTAATTCATGTATCAAAGGTGAAAGTTTATTTCGTGCATCAAAGGTGAAAGTTTAATTCATGTATCAAAGGTGAAAGTTTAATTCATGTAGAGATCTTTTTATTAAATGGTAAAAGTTTGTGTACATTTTGTCAACCTTATTATGCATGATTTCCATGAATGCCTGTAGTGAGAAGCAAGATATTCTGATCTTTGACAAGTACCAGGAATAAAACCAAAAGCAAACTAAACTGCATGGACTTGTTTGTTCCATAGCTTAGAAAATGATTCAGTTATGAGCAAACAAAATTGAAATTGGCATACTTTGTGGAGTAGAAATGCTAACCCTATATTTATTTCAAATAGCTTTAACGAAATACATGAAGTTAATGTCTCTTTCGTTTATAGATGTGGCAATGTAGCAGCAATATTAGAACTAGATGAACATTTACAAAGAGATTTCACAATATTTGAAGCTGCACCACAGGTTTGTTTTTGATAATATTTGTTCACAACAGACAACACAAAGTAATGTCTTAGGTGATAATATACATATTGTTCTTGTTTTTGCAACCATGTTTAAACAACAGTGTATCTACAAATCTTCTGGAAATGTCAGACATTGATGCTATAAATGTTTTTTGTTTAAGGTATTTACAGTCAAAATACAGTGAACTGTCAGATATTTTCTACCTATTGGTCAATCAATTCTTGATACAGATAACAGCTGTTAAGAAAACTGCATCAATCTGTTTTCTTTAAAGCTCTTCATCAGAAAGAGCTGGACATTTAAATTGCAGCTACTCATGCATAAATTTAAGCTTCTTTCTTTAGAATATTATTATAGGGTTTAATGTAAGAGGCCAAGATATTTCACCTGAGTCACGCTAGCTACAATAATGTAGCTCCTTTTTTTTTATGGACGGAGCTACAAAGAGGTCCCATTACTCGTAATGGAGCAAGCCGGGAGTGATTCACACCCGGGGGTTTTATGCATATAATACGCTATTCAACTGTTTCTCAAAATTGCTACATACTTTTTAATGTCTTTAAAGTTTAACTGATATTTCTACAACACCTCAACACCTAATTCGTTGTTTTTTCACTTTATTCATAATCATGGCACTGTTGTCAAAATTTGACAGGGCTCACGTTGGAGTGCGACTCGGGCTAAGAAGTCGCCTTATCGTGGTCCCATTTCGCCCTCGATCATCTAAAAAAGGGAAGTGAAGTCGCCCTTTCATTTTGTAGAATCGCCTGATGTCACCTTTCAAATTTTTTTCCCATTTTGTTTAGAAATCTTCATTTTTTTATACAGCGTCATGTTTATTATGTTAACGCGCCACAAAGTCAACTTGTACCCTTTAACTTTTATTTGGTATATAAAGCGTAGGTTTAAAATACGACCAGAAATCAGTTCAGAGCAAAAACTCGTGAAAGTTTCCAGAGCAGATATGAATTGAATGCCGGGGATTGCAAATATACGATGCTGATAGTGTTGAAATGAGTATTGCAATGATAGAAACGTAGTAAAAAATAGTATTTTGGCATTAACTTTAAACAAATTTAAGTTAAATATGTTTAAATACTTTTAACAGATTTGTCACAATGATGTAATTTTCTACTTCTAGTTATAATAGTACTTCATTTTAATTCAATCAGTTTGTAGACCAATGACGAAGAAACATTTTTTGTAATGAACAGTTTTGTTACAGTTGATACTTTTTTTTATTGTTATGTTTAATACATGTATTTATGAAAATGTGTGATAATAGTTAATCAAATCTTTTACTTTATCCTCAATAAATTGAATTGCTAAAAAACATGTAACAATAAAAAATTCAAATGCCAAATTAACACATATTAAAAAAAAAAAAAAAAATAGGGCGCTTTTGCGACATATAATGCAATTTCTCCCTGTTGTCCACCCACTTCTCCCTGTTCTATCCTCACTTCTCCCTGTCAGCCCCACAAAAGAGAAGTGACTTCTCCCTATAATTTTGACCCAGCCTGAGCCCTGGTTTGAATTCCGGAAGTGCATAATTTCTTAATCAATTTGGTAAAATATTCATCCGGATCAAAATTTTTCCGGATGTATTGCATTAGCTGGGATCAAATTTTTACCAATACGATTATACAATTCTATACTCCACAATTTCAGTTTTTGTCAACAATGCCATGATTACGAAAAAGTGTTAAAATTAATTAATTAGACATTGTAGAAATGTCAACTGAATGGCTGAGAAGGAAAAAATATAAATTTAACAAAATAGCAGTGTAATAGCGGAAAATATGTATAAATCCCAAGAGTGTTTTTTCTCCATTACGAGTATAGGGACCTCTTTGTAGATCCATCAAAAAAAAAAAAAAAATAGGAGCTACATTATTGTAGCTAGAGTCACACATGAATAGTCCAGCTCTTTCTGATTAAAACAGCTGTAGAAAATACCTGACAGGTCATTGTATTTTGACTATAGAAGAGCTTTCAATTTTAACTCTGCACTGTACATTAACATTTGTACATGATATCATTTTATGTAGCCTAAAAATTAAACAGCCTGTATGGTGTAACACTTTACAGGAATATATTACCGTATAAGTGGTTTTTTTCGCGCGTGGAAAATTTAGCGTTTTTGTTAAAAAACTGAGTGATTTTTTTTGGCGTAATGTAATATTCGCGGTCCGTGATCAAAATGAATAACTCTATCATTTGTCCTAATATTTCGCGCGTTTTTATTTTCGCGTTCCAACTTTTACCGCGAATATAGCGAAAATTTAATCACCGTGAAAAAAACCACTTATACGGTAGTTTTGTTAAGGGTAATGTCTAATTGCCTGAAGGATACAATATTTCATAGAAGAATTAATGGATCTAATTGAGGGTAATATCTGAACCTGAATGATAAAATGCTTCATTTGGGTTTAATTTAATTTTTGCTAAATGTTTCTTGGGCCAGAATGGCCCAGTGGTTAACATGTGACTATCAAAACTGAGGTTATGAGTTTGAGTATCACTTCAGGAAGGGTGCGCATGACTCTGATCTTAATTGACAAGGATTGCCAGTTCGAATGGTGGGGATTTTCTCTAGGTACTTGGGCTTCCTCCCCAATAAACACTTAGTCCCAATATGATAATGCTGAGAATCTGCTGAAAGTGGCATTAAACACCATTCAAACAAATAAATATATTTTGTGTGTAGTCATTCAGCAAAATTACAACATTAATGAGATCCAAGGCTGCACTGTTGTAAGTCGTACTGTTGGTTCCGATTATGATGTTGTGAATACTGTTATTTTTTTAGGCTGGAAATAGGAATAAAAAAGTTCTTTTCACCAATCCATTCTATATGTTATATATGGCATATTACATATCATTATTGACCTCTTACATTCTACTAAAATATATTCTTTATTTTTACAGGAATCTCGGGGTGTACCTTCAAAGAAACCACAGCCGGATTATTTCTTATAAACACTGAAGATTTGACTATTTACATGGGAACAACCTTTACATGATCATTTTTGAAGAGTAAAAAATAATTTCAGAAACCTTTGTAATTTTCAGTAACTCTTTTGTAACATGTCTATTATTAATGGCTGTTCCATTGAAACAAATATGGTACTCCAGGCAGCACTGTAAAATTGGGAAAACTTATTATTTTGGTATAGACATTTTTACTATTTAGATATAGTATGTAATTCCTCTGTTTGCAGGATTACATACTATATCACCATGTTATATTTATTGCTGTTTAATGAAGTGTGTAGTGGTAATTTGTGTTAACGTTCAAGAGATGATACTACTTATACAGGAAGGAACAAATTTGAGACGGTCAGAATCTATAAAATCAAATTTATATTTTTGGTTGGTTGAAGTATTGCTTGTTAATTTTAACAAAAGACTTGTCAATTTTCTAAAAATATATTTAGGATTAACCATTCAGAATAAAGTATTATATTCAAACCATAATTAATAGAATGAAAGGTTTCTAGTTCTTTTGATCTTTATTTAACAATGTGTTATATTTTGGAATTTGTACAGTACTGTGTCTCTTTTAATTTTGCCAGTAAATGTGTTTCTATTGTATTTTTAAATTGCCATCTGAGTTTTTTAATATGGATCACAAGTACAATGTATGTCACAAGTAATTTAAATTAATTTTTTATTTGTAACTGACATCCAAGAAAGCGTATAAATTAATTAAACTCTTTCTTGGATGTCTGTTAGAAATAAAAATTTTCAACTTCAACTGTTGTCAGGCAGTTGACAAATGTTATCAGTCTTTTGTTTCTTCTGTCCAACTAATAATGATTTTTTTTTTTTGGTTTGGGGGGGGGGGGGTGCTATGGTTGGGTACTAGGGCTGTCTTTTCATGTAACAGTGACTGCACAAATGAACTGTATCATCATACCCCTAAATCCAAAATGTAGATACATGTAACAACATTATATACCTTTTCTACTCTAATTTTTTTTTCCCCATCTTTGTACCACTGCTGTTTTTTTCTGTAATCATTAGTGTTGTCTGTATAAAATTTCATATCTTTAGCTTTCTCAAAATTCCCTTACAACAGCAATACTTGAGTGTGTGCCAAGACTTACATTCGGTCATAGTTCAGCTTTAAGTAACGTGTAGTATTGGTTTTTTCTTGTAGGCTGTATCTTTGTAAACAAGTTGTATATTGTATACAACAAACACTCGTTATATTGTATTTACAAGTTTTCACACTTAATTACATGTAGTACATCTTATGTGTTAGCGTGACACAGGTTGGCATAGTGTGAAACAGGTTGGCATCAACACAAACAGACATCATTAATGGGCTGTAGTGTAAAACAAGTCATTTTATATGTTCCCTTTTTTTTATATATCTTCTTTTTTATGATAAGTTGTCCAATCGTCATAAAAATGTAACTAAGAATCTGCCTTCCTTGAATATCTATATAGACATTTTTTCTTTATATGTACGATCTGTGTCACATTTTCTATAAATGTCTCAATGGTTTTAATTATTTTATTTCTTTTAAAATGAACAATATTATAGTGCTATTAACACCATATGGTATCATTTGTGAATACAGCATCATCATAGCTAAATGTAAATATTTGTTTACAATCTATGAAATCAAAACGTATATTTTATGTAGATGTTGAAATACAGATATACAGGAATTATAGCAAATTGATTGAAATGATAAAAATAAACGAAATTTTAGTATATTGTACCAGACTTTTTATTTATTCAGATTAATGTGTATTTAGTGGAAACACTTTGATACTTTTTACTTGATATTTTTGGTCTGTCATTGAGCTACAGCTGTTTGTGTTCAGTATAGAAAACAATGTGGAATAGAACACTGAAAAGGAGATTGTCTATGTTTATCACATTGTCAAGACATACTGTTTTTTCCCTTTAACCTGATGATTTGTGATTCTTACTGTTTTAAGAATTGTTAAGTTAATAAAAAAAGATTTTGTACTGGATAAGGGCCATTTCAAAAGTGTTAATGGTGTTGGAAGGCACTTCAGGTGATCAACATCATTTCTAGATTTTTCTACCTTTTTGATATAAAAACTGCACCACTACCCTAAAGAAAAATATTGAATGCCTTCAAAGGCCACAAAGGTTATTTTTCTGAAATAGCCCTAACATATACTCATCATTAATTAGTTGAAGAAGAAGTTTAATTGATCCATTATTTTATTACGATTACATTGATATTGAAACTTATGTAAAAGTTTTGTTTTATTGTGTACATTTTGAACTGTCATTGTATATTTCATAAAATTATTTTCATTAATATTGTCTATCTCAGTCATTTTAATATTAAATTATTGAAAGTTCATGAATTTTCTTATCTTCCTGTTACAGACTTTGCAACATGTCAGATATCATCGGATTTTGTGTGTGTAGGATAATAGCCAACATAACACAAATTTCAGATTGCTTTCTGAGCAAAATTGTAGTATAAACTTTATGTGGCTTCCAGATTTGATTGCAAATTTCAGGTTCAGGAAAATTAAACTGCCGACTACCAAACAAAATGAAATATGAATATGGTGTGCAACAACAGAGTTGATTAATTCTTCAATTACAAATCGAAAGTACTTACAATGTGGAACATAACATTCTAATATACACAATCCATCATCAGAAACCCAGGACCAGTCACGTTTTTGCTATGCTACCACTTACTGATAATTGATAGCAAAGTGAGAACACAACGGATGAAGATGTTCACAATCTTAGTTGAAAAATTTTAGTCTGAAAACCAGCAGATAAATATTAAATGAATAAATGTCAATTGTAAATAAAAGGGTCTTTTTAACTTGCACAAGATAATATGAGAACAGTATTTCTTGATTTCTGTCAAAAATCAATGTCATCATTACTCGGAATTAACATAGATACAGGGTCAATTTATTTTGATGTCAATCCACACATTACACAATAATAGAATAGGTAGGGTGCAGCTACCATACTGCAATACTATTAATAGGTCAGAGGTTATTATTACTAAAAAGGTACTGGATAGTTCCAAGGCCTCAACCCACACAACTGCCCAATTGTGGGTGTCATTTTTAATGAAAGTTATTACACCATAGTAGGTGAGACCCCTAGAGAGTTCTCTTAGCATGTTTTAGAAACTTGTTACATATTAAAAAGCAGTGTCACATTTCTAGTTCTGCAAACTGCTAAATTGTGTGTCACCATTGAACTCTGAGCAGTCAAATGTCTATCAGTCCATACCAGTTCTTCAACCCTGTTTACTTTTATTCTCCTGAATACAGTAGTTTACTATAATTTTTTATTGACATAAAGCAGCTAATGATGACGATGCGGCACTGTAAAAAACGAAAAACCTTGAATCATTGTTATATTACTGATATTGTGCTGTTAGTTATTACCGAATCCTAGTCAACTCGAACCTCAACCAACTCGTACCTTACCAGCTCGTACCTCTACCAACTCGTACCTTAGTATTATTTAGAAGAATGAAAAGGGACACAATCTGAAAATTTCTGAAATCATGTTAAACTAAAAATAAATTTTTAATATTTATTATCATATTTATTGTACAACACTTACCTATCTAATTAAAATTGAATCTTTCACTTGCTCCATCCTTTTTGCTATGGTCGCTGCAACGTAGTTTTTATATAAACTTGAAATTGTTAAGTACACAATTTGCCAACAAGAGAAAATAATCGGTCGTTAAATGGATCCATTTCTTTGAAATTAATTATTGAAAAAAAACGTAATCTATACCCAGGCCTCGAAGTTGTTTATAACGGTTGCTTTGAAATACAAATGCATTGAATTTGTATTCTTTTAATAAACTACTAAATAATTGTAAAAGGTTCAGATATTTTGCTATGTTTTTACTTTATATACAGTATACATTTTTTTAGAACCAGGGGGTAACTAATTATACTTTTAGGTACAGGTCTGCGGACGGAGATTTGAAAACCCACCCTAATCATATATTTTCGGACGTTATAAAACGGAACCTAAACATATTTGAATGATTAAATCAGGCCTATTCATATATTTTATTACTGCATATCCCATTGACAAAATGGTCC
>OX104121.1:42628595-42764602 GCA_944474755.1 Limnoperna fortunei | reverse complement strand
ACCTGATACGTTAAGCCGTGATAAAGTCTGTATCACAAACAAAATGTCCTATATTCCTTTTATCGGTAATTTTCAAAAAGAGTATTTTTTGTCAATTTAGGCCATATTTTTTAAGGAACTACTTTTTTGGTCGAAGTGATCTGTGAAAAACGGTTTGCTACGTCATTTAGCGTCAACGTCATTCAATCGGAATGTGGCGTGATGAATGGACGTGTTTTTTCATTGATCCTCCTGTAAAGCAAGTCTTTTTTTCATCGTTTATGTATTAGTTTGTGAATGAGAATCTTTTAAATGGGGTGTCAGATTTTGTGTTTTTAATGTTTTGCTCTTTGACGAACCGTATTTCTAATTTATGTTGCCAATACCCAACGTTTCTGACCGATTTTCCAATTGAGTGCCAGTTTCACCTTTTAATGTTTTCTATAATTTGTATTTTATATCGTTATCATTTCTGGTAACTGTTTGGTGCTGTGTTATTTTTAATTTTCAGTACTTTGCAGTGGCCAGGGGAGATATGATTTACACATCGTCATCATTTATTTATAAATTCCAATTGTAATTCCAATGCATAAATGCGATGAGTTGTAGGTTCTTGTGTATGCCGAATTTTCCTGCCGTAATAATCCTATTACAGTTTTGTGATTTGTCGGATTAACCCCCAAAAATGGCGAGGTCATTCGCAAGTTCTTGTGAAGAATGAACAGGAATTCGGGATTGTCACTTGCTGTTAATGTTTGTGCAATTTGAAGAGTTTTGTTCAGATTATTTAAACTGTATTATTGTTAACGGAAGGTAGCTGCGAAAACGGAGCTCTGGTGGTCGCGTTGTGTTCGTTTTCTTTTTATCTTTTTTTTTTGTTTTGGGCGGGGGGTAGATTGTTTGTTTATTTTATCTTGCTTTCACGTTTGTTTATTTTTGAACATTCTGTTAGTTATTGTGACGTAATCATAGTTAGATTCCTCCGCAGCCTACTGACCCGATAAATTCGGTGATAAATGCAGGTACGTTGTTACTGACTTTATCACCGGTACACATCAAAGGGAAAATGTACAAATTACCGATAAACTTGTTTTATCGAGATCACGATATAACAGTATCGTTTTCTCGAGATAACAATATCGTTTTCTCGAGATAACAGTATCTTTTTCTCGAGATGACAGTATCGTTTTCTCGAGATAACGATATTATACAATTAATGTCAATAATGACTTTGATATAGGTCACTATCAGGATTTATCATCCAGAGAAATGTAATATTCACAGAGCCGCTAGGCGAGGTGAATATACATTTTGAGGGCTGATAAATCCTGATAGGGACCGTATATCAAAGTCATTAATTGTTTTATTACATGAATAAAACCACCATCTCCCTTGATCAGAAAAACTGAGGATGTATATTCTATTGGAGCGCCTGCTTACATTTTGTAATTGTTGTAATGTTAGTTACCCTTAATATGTTTTATTTAATACTGCATTTTGATATCAATTTGCTGATAATCCTGAAATTCCAGTTTCAAATTTTGAGAAGAGTATAATTGAATGAATATATCGCAGAACCGACGTTTCTCCCATTTGTTGTTGACACGCACGATGTATGTATAGCTGACGTCATTGAATTGTGTACAATTAATACAATCGATTTGATTGGACGACTGAATTTATTAAGACGGCTATTCTGATTGGCTAAAACATAAAAACCAGGTCGATATCGGATTCCGCTTGACTACTATGCAGCGGAATCGTGCAGCGTACAAACATTTTATGCAAATTTAGTACTGTTGCGATTTATCGTGACCCGAAAGTTGTTTTTTGACAAATCAAAACCACGCAAAATTCTATTCATGTAATAACTTTATATCGAGATCACGATATAACAATATCGTTTTCTCGAGATAACAATACATTGTTTTATCGAGATCTCGATATAACAAATTCGTTTTTTTTCGAGATAACGATATCTTTATATTGAGATCACGATATAACAATATCGTTTTCTCGAGATAGCGATAGACTGTTTTATCGAGATCTCGATATAACCATTTTGTTTTATCGAGATCACGATTTAAAAAAAATTCTTCTTATTTTTCATGTCCCGTTACGGCTTTCGTACAAGATCACCAGTTTTTATTACACTAAGAATAAATAAAAAAACTATTTGAATATTTTGTTACACATATATACTGTAAAAGGTCATCACTGTTGGCAAAACTAAGCTGAGCAGTCTAATGTTAATATATTCCACATTTTCTCTTTATTATTCATATTAAAACATTGCTGCAGTTTGAACATGTATTTTAGGTTTTTCTTTGTATTATATTGTAGAACATGCTTTACCGTTGTCATTTGTAACATGTTAAGTTTAAAGGTTTGAAATAATAAAAACTTGCTTGCTGTAACAAAAATCAAAGCCAGCAATGAAAATTTAGTTATCTACTTGTTACTATTTGCAGATTCCGTATTTGTAATTACATGATGATATCGTATTGCCATACGGAGAAAAGATTATCAAGGAATCAATGTAAAGCAATATAATTAAAATTAAATCTTTCAATTGCTATTAAATAAAGTCATAACCTTGATTTTGTAACGTCACTCAAATTTGAAGACACTACCACTGTCAAACTCTCTGTCTAGAGCCGCAGGCTTTGTTAAATGTCCTGCCTTGAGCCGCAGATTTTGTTAAATGTCATGTCTAGCGGCAGTCATACGTTTCGTCAAGCACAGTAGCTGTGTCATACGTCCTTTATAGCTCCGTAGGAAGTGTCAAATATCCTGTCTAGTGCCATAAGCTGGGTCAAACGTCTTGTATAACACCGCAGGCGGTGTCAAAAGTTCTGTCTGTCCTATATAGCGATGTAGGCTTTTTTCAAACGCCCTGTTTCTCGCCATAGATTTTGTCTAAGGTACAGTTTAACGCCGTAGGATGTGTCGTGCCTCCTTTCTAGCTCGTAGGCTGTGTCAATCGTCTTGTTTAGAGCCGTAGGCTGTCACAAGTTTTGTCTAGCGCCATATAAAGCTATTTCGATAAAACGATATCGCGATCTTAATCAAAGATATATTGTTATCCTGATAAAACAAAATAATTAAAGGGGTCTCTTTGGCCGAGTGCCTAAGTAAGCTAGACTACTATTGATCATCGTCTTGACCTACGGCTTAGAAATATACCGACTTTAGATAACTTTAAAAGGGTATTGAAAAACCAAAACCCTACTATTCAACCACCATCGTACTATAGCTATGGTAATAGAAAACTCAATATTTTACACACCAGACTAAGGCATATGAGTAGTACACTTAAGGCTGATCTGTTCAGGGTGGGCATAGTGGCTGACCAAAGATGTTCTTGTGGTTGGCCAGTTGAAGACAGTATTCATTTCTTTCTTGAGTGTCCTTTGTACACTGTGCAACGAGGGCAATATATTGATATTCTTCCGGACACTGGAGAGGATAAAATAACTTTAATTCTGTTCGGGAGCTATATCCTTGACAGGAATGCAAATGTAGCCAACTTCGAGACAATACAGCAGTTCATTAGGCACTCTGGTCGTTTCAGTTTAGACTGATTTCATTTTTGTTCTTCTATTTTAACACTTAAAGAGGTACATTTTTTTTCTTCCTTCTATCATAATTTTTGTTCCTCTCTCTTTCTTTTGATTTTCTTGTTCTCATGTAAATCAAAATTGTATGTATTACACTTGTCGTTATCTGAACCACTATTGTTTGTATGTTGTAAAAATGTATGGAGAAGACCTTGTGAGTTGGAATAACTCGAGTCCTATCCAATATTTGAATATTTGCAAATAAAATATGTTTAAACTAAACTGATCATCGTTCACGTGCCTGTCAACACTGAGGTTGCAGTTCGAGTCTCACTGCGGCAGGTTGTATCCGACTCCAATTTTAATTGACAAGGATTGACATTTTCCCTATCGAATTTCGAAGTTTTTCTCCGGGTACTCGTGTTTCCTCTTCCAAAAAACTGGACCCCATGATATAGCTGAAAAATGGATGAAAACACCGTTCAGGCACATCAAATTCTGCATTTCTAAATAAAATAACGAGATATGTAATACATTATGGTGTAGTAAATACAATTTTATATTTATTTTATCGGCTCTGTTTTCTGGAGGGATACACGGAACCATTAACGGATATCCTGGAACGTATATTTACGTTATAAGACATCATTCTTTATCCCGCCATATTTTACTTCAAATATCTAACAGCTGTCATTTCAAATATTTATATAGGAAAAAAATGCGCAAGCAAAAAGAAAAAAATTCAAAATTAGACATAGCCGAAATGACCATGCTATGCGCAATATTATAGGGTTATTAAATGGGTGTTTCCATATTTGACCTGTATTATGTCCAAGGGAAGCTGTATTGGGTCGAGGATAGCTGTATTAGCCCGAGGCAACGCCGAGGGCTAATACAGCTATTCGAGGCCCAATACCGCTTCCCGAGGACATAATACATGTCGAATCTGAAAACACCCATTCAATGACACTTTTATTAACCAGTTGAGTAAATTTTAGTACCATTTTATCATTGACCAATAAAGCTATACTCGATCCAAATCGGCTTTTCATGGACATAACAAATTATTAATATCAACAGCCCGCAGAATTAAAATATATTTTTCCCCTGAAAATTATGTAATTTACGCACAGCGAAACGAATGTGTTTGTTTTTAAAATGATATTTGTATATAAATTACCGGAAATGACATTCCTGTATTTGCCCTGTTTTTCTGTATTGAGCCTGTTTTTTTTCCGTATTGGCCCTGTTTTTCTGTATTGAGCCTGTTTTTCCGTATTGGCCCTGTTTTTTCCGTATTGGCCCTGTTTTTCTGTATTGAGCCAGTTTTTTCTGTATTGGGCCTGTTCACTATATCCGTATTATATGGACAATTTCACATGTATTTTACACAACTGGTTAATAAATTTTAGTCAAATAGATGTTCACGCATTTCCTTACTTGTATTATATGACTGTAAAACGTATTAACTAACATTTATGTATCAGTCCTCTGACGCCTCTTACTGCAGGAAGCATCGTAACATCATACACATAATAAAACAAGCGTCGGTTATCATTTTCAAAACATCTCCTCTGTAAAGCAAAAGCTTCGGTGTTGAAAGGGTTAATCACCATTTAATCGAAAAACAAAAAAGGAATATTTGTATAGGAGCTACATTTTAATTTCAATAAATTTTTAAATAAATTTTAATCATGATTTGTTTCATTTTCTCCACATTATACTATTGCCCACGAAATACAAAAGAAAAAAGGGGGGGGGGGGGGGGGGTAAATGAAACATGTATTGATGTCATTTTAATTAGATTGGCTTACAATAAAGATGAAAACATTAATTTGAAATGGTAAGTTCTCTTAAATTATTAACATTAGGATATTTTACTTGAATCGTAGTCGACATTAATCTCTTATTTTACTGTTGCACATTGAGTTCTTACATATTATAATATTTATGTTTGTGTCACTAATCACTTACGTTGGTTATAAGATCTTTCAGATAAAATACATTATTCTCTAAATATTAATATATGTATAAGATCAATTATAAAAAAACAAGGGGAAATGTTATTTTTTTTATTTTGTAAGAACATACAGCAAACATAATATTTTCTTTACCAAAAAGTACATGGTTTGATACTATGACGGTGCCAATGATTAAAAAATTATCTAAAGGGAGACAATCTTTAAAAAAATAGTCGTAGCACCAAGATGAATGAAATCATGTTAATATTCATTCTCTACTTCAACAAAATATTAAAATGGGGATTTAATCATCCCACTGAACTCGCGAGAAATTATGAGTGTGTCACATGATCATCTTCTAACCCATGAGTATCTACAGACTGGTGATGAATATTTTTAATCTTCTTCTCCAGATCTTTCTTCTCTGTCTCTTGCAAAAGAAATCACAAGTAATTTCTAAATATAGTCGTCTTTGATGAAGTAAAAATGCCCAATCATCAGGACTCATTCTTGTTTTGCTAATCTATATCATTTTTCGGCTGTTTTACTGAGTAATATTCTACCGAAACTATTTTTATGCAAGGGAATCCTCTCTAGTGTTTCTATCTATTAAAACTATTTCTACCAAAATTACCATCAACAGTTAAGCCTGGCATATGTTTTAGAACATGCAAGTAGTGTGGCCCCTTTTCTGTAATAATCTGTGAAAACAGTTAAATTGTCTGTGTTAATGATAAGTATATAATTTTGATTGGTTAAGATAACCCCGACATTTTGTGTTCGGAATAATGTGGATCTGTCATGGACGACCTTGTAAAGTTTGGCAACGTAAAAATGTCGTCATTTTCCTTATACACTAGAACCCATTTCTGTTTTAAGGTAACACAGCAGTAATATGTTTATTGAATCCCAGTTATCGAACTTATGCCGCCGTGGATGGATACATCAGTAAGGTTGGAGTAAGAGAACGTAACGTCAAGCCGAAATGAGCTCTTAACCTGAATGAAAGCTGTGTGCTTGGATTATACATTACTCACTTTCTGTGGTGATCTTAGCTTAAGAGGATGATATGGAATCTACCTAAGTAACATTTTAATGAAGACTTAAATATTCTTTTGTTGTTATTTTTTGAATCCTTATTTTTTCTTCCGACAGTTACAACTGTACAGTGTAGTATCTATATTACCTTTACTGTACAGTGTGGTATCTATAGCTTTACTGTACAGTGTGGTATCATCATTACTTTACTGTACAGTGTAGTATCATCATTACTTTACTGTACAGTGTGGTATCATCATTACTTTACTGTACAGTGTGGTATCGTCATTACTTTACTGTACAGTGTGGTGGTATCTATACTAGCTTTACTGTACAGTGTGGTATCTAATTAGCTTTACTGTACACTGTGGTATCTATATTAGCTTTACTGTACAGTTTGGTAACTATATTAGCTTTACTGTACAGTCTGGTATCCTCATTACCTTTACTGTACAGTGTGGTATCTATATAAGCTTTACTAAACGGTGTGGTATCTATATTAGCTTTACTGAACAGTGTGGTATCTATATTAGCTTTACTGTACAGTGTATTATCGATAGCTTTACTGTACAGTGTGGTATCTATATTAGCTTTAATGTACAGTTTGGTATCTATAGCTTTACTGAACAGTGTGGTATCTATATTAGCTTTACTGTACAGTGTGGTATCTATATTAGCTTTACTGTACAGTGTGGTATCATCATTACTTTACTGTACAGTGTGGTATCTATATTAGCTTTACTGTACAGTGTGGTATCTATATTAGCTTTACTGTACAGTGCGGCATCTATATTAGCTTTACTGTACAGTGTGGTAACTATATTAGCTTTACTGTACAGTGTGGTATCTATATTACCTTTACTGTACAGTGTGGTATCTATTTAGCTTTACTAAACAGTGTGGTATCTATATTAGCTTTACTGTACAGTGTGGTATCTATTTCGCCTTACTGTACAGTGTGGTATCATCATTACTTGACTGTACAGTGCGGTATCTATATTAGCTTAACTGAACAGTGTGGTATCTATATTAGCTTTACTGTACAGTGTGGTATCTACTTCGCCTTACTGTACAGTGTGGTATCTATATTAGCTTTACTGAACAGTGTGGTATCAATATTAGCTTTACTTTACATCGTTGTATCTATATTAGCTTTACTGTACAGGTGTGGTATCTATATTAGCTTTACTGTACAGTGTGGTATCTATATTAGCTTTACTGTACAGGTGTGGTATCTATATTAGCTTTACTGTACAGTGTGGTATCTATATTAGCTTTACTGTACAGCGTGGCATCTATACTGTACAGTGTGGTATCTATATTTGCTTTACTGTACAGGGTGGCATCTATATTAGCTTTACTGAACAGTGTGGTATCTATATTAGCTTTACTGTACAGTGTGGTATCTATATTAGCTTTACTGTACAGTGTGGTATCTATATTAGCTTTACTGTACAGCGTGGCATCTATACTGTACAGTGTGGTATCTATATTAGCTTTACTGTACAGGGTGGCATCTATATTAGCTTACTGTACAGTGTGGTATCTATATTAGCTTTACTGCACAGTGTGGTATCTATATTAGCTTTACTGTACAGTGTGGCATCTATATTAGTTTTACTGTACAGTGTGGCATCTATATTAGTTTTACTGTACAGCGTGGTATCTATATTAGCTTTACTGTACAGGTGTGGTATCTATATTAGCTTTACTGTACAGGTATGGTATCTATATTAGCTTTACCGTACAGTGTGGTATCTATATTAGCTTTACTGTACAGTGTGGCATCTATATTAGTTTTACTGTACAGTGTGGCATCTATATTAGTTTGACTGTTCAGTGTGGTATCTATATTAGCTGCAACAAGTTAAATGTAAAAAGCATATACTGGTTAATTAAGAGAAAAAAATATCGTTGCGAATCTCGTGTGCAATAGTTTTTCTCAGACTTTATACCCTTACATAACACTCAAGACTTTTGCAAAGAGCTCCATCGTTGTGTTAATGTGTTCGCCAAAATTTCGTTTTAGGAATTGCGTTATAACTGCAGTGGTAAATAGATATACACACTTGTTGTAAGTACCTAACGAAGCCAAATATGAGGTTTTCGCTAAGTACAGTTGTTGAGGCCTATTTGCTTTTACAAACACGTTGTTCATTATAATTAACTACATGCGATTTGTAATACTGAGTTTATTATGTTTTTGTTACACATCTCAAAAGAGCACTGGCGTCAAAATTCAAAAACAATTCAATACATTTACGGTTGTTTTAGAACGAGTATCCTCGCCTTTTTGGCAAAGTAAATCGATAAATCACAAACCAAAAGTATGATTCTTAAGGCAGCAAAATTCTGCCTTTGGTTGCATAAGAAAACGTAAAAACTTGAATTTTGATGTAGTTTCACAACGTGTCTTTAACGAGATAGAAACATTCTATATTCTAGGCAGAAAAATGTTGCACGTGGATGTAATTCTTCACATAAGGGGAAGTGAATGGTTTGGTTTGTTTGAATGGTGTCTAACACCACTTTCAGCAGTTTATATATATCTCGGATTCTCGGATTCCAGTTTTATGGAGAGGAAGCCGGAGTACCCAGAGCCACTCCCGATCTTGTGAAGTGAATAGTTTGTTTGTTTGAATGGTGTTTAACACCACTTGCTGCAATTTTTCAGATATATCTTGGATTACAGTTTTTATGGAGAGGAAGTCGGAGTACCCAGAGCCACTCCTGAACTTGTGAAGGGAATGTTCAGCGTTCATGGCGTTTTCTATGTAAACATTTTACAATTGGGTCATATGTTTGATAAGCAATCTAGCAACGAAATACAAAACTTGAAAAAGATCGAAATTTCATCATTCTTTATATATTATCAATTCAATTTGAGGAGAGCCGAAAAAACAAGGACGAGAAGAAAAAAAATCAAAGTAATAAAGTTTGACAAACACGTAAATTTCGCAAATAACATGGTTCTATAGATAAAAGAAGAACTCAATGTAATAAAAATTGTATGTTTAACTTTATGTTAACTTTACGTCAATTTAAGCTTATGCTACGATATAGCTGGACAATTGCTGAAAGTGGCGTTTAACACCATTTGAAGAAAACAAACAATTAATACAATTAAAAGATACGATTTCGAGTAAGAATATGGACAGGATGCGCTAGACAAGAAAGTGTTAATAAGAAACAACCAATGTGTAGACATAATTGATGACAACTGTAAATGCGAATGTTTGACCAGTGTTGACCATGTCAGAATCTTTTTGACACCAAGGCTGAACACACGATGACATAGTGAAGGCGTGGATTTATTGGTTTAAGCCATGTCATAAATTGCACAAAGACAGACATACCATGTGACAGTTGGTTTGTTAAAAACTACGACAATTTCAGATGGCCTATCACAATAATGGGAACAAACAGTACCAATTCTACAAACACGTTCGAATCGTAGGTCAGGCTTTATAGCAATGTCAAAATTATTGTTAATAAGTACGGGAAGTGTTTCTAGTTTGTCAATAAGTGACAAATAGTATTGACTTTATTACAGTTTTAGTTGTAGAATTTCTAATTAATTACTGCACTCGTTTTAAATCTATTATCTTCTGTTTCAAAACACATTGAGCTACAAATACAACTGTATACAGAGATACATTTTGCTTTAAGAACAATAAAAAAATCACAAAAAACAACACAAACAAACAAATAATTAATAAAAAAAAAACCAGAAAAACAGAAAAAAGCAAACAAACAAAAAACATACGTATCGTTAGGAGCACTATCCACAAGTTTTCGATCATTTATGTGATTGTTAACCGTATAACAACAATAAAGCCCTCTCAGGTAAATAGTCGACTACTATTAATCACTGCATGGCGTGTCTACATTGCGGTTCCCTGTTATATAGACAGGACATCGTGTGGCATTTTTATGGCCCAATTATTTTAATGAAATTTATGTTACTTTGAAATTAGAAGTAAATGTTTTAAGACTTAAGAGTTTCGAAACTATTTGAATTATTTGACTTGCCGAATACTGTCATTATAAAGAGTGGAATTCCCCGCATGTGCTTAATTTGTCTTGTCATGAGTACAACAGTGGTCACGTGCGTGTGGTAATGAACTTAAACATTTTTATTTACATGTATAAATGGTTCCTTTAAAATTAATTGAAAAAGACCCTTCAAAAGTCTTAAATGTTTTCGAAATGCAAGTTTTCAGGAATACACTCTATAAACATCCTGTACAAGTATATGACACAAGCCCTATCAGCTAGGACAACACATCGTGGGTTAAATTTCATGGCTTTAAACATGTTTATTATGTAAAAATAATTTATTGTTGATTCTATGTGCCTTTTTAAATTATACATTATAGTTATACTTTTGTAGAAAAAAATAATGAAGTAACAACAACCAAAAACAATCCAGATATATAACTTACAACATATTGTAAATCAGAACCTTCATTTCTAATTAAACAATATATATGGGTCATTAAT
Source organism: Limnoperna fortunei (assembly GCA_944474755.1). Taxonomy (NCBI): domain Eukaryota; kingdom Metazoa; phylum Mollusca; class Bivalvia; order Mytilida; family Modiolidae; genus Limnoperna; species Limnoperna fortunei. The sequence continues at coordinate 42,753,561 of OX104121.1, read as the reverse complement.
ATCAAAAATTGTAGATATTTGTGTGTTGTACAAAACTCTTTATGTTTAGTGGTGTAAATAAATTAAAGGTTTTCGTTTTATAATTCTTATCTGACATTCGTTTACGTTTAAAGTCATTTTTGATTGGTCAAAAGGCCATAAACCAGTACTTCCCAGATCCGTTCATACTTTCATGAACGACTTTTGGGGAACTACTTTTTTTTGCTAAAAGTAAACAAATATGGCGGCCATGTGTCGTTTATGCTTCAGACAATAAATTAAGCCAGTACACTCGAAATTTGGCGATTCAAATATCTTGAGCGATGTATTGCTTAAACGGAAAGCTATTTAATTGGACCAGCTGCAATCATTTGTTTATAGACAAATACATACAAGAAAATATTTTAACAGTACACTTCGTTTTGGATTCATTGTACACATTGCTGAATGACGGAAATAGCCGAATTCGAATGAGGACGAAATGCGAGTGTGAAGGCATATATAAACGATACTTTGAAATTGCGTTTCTTGTAATTTCAATTATGAATCATTTCAAATACACACAATAGCCGTAACGGTAAAATTACCTTTTTTCGCGGTCACAACAAATCAACAAGATGCACGAATTTGTCACCAACTCCATGTCTCTGCACATCTCTAGCAATTTTCACTGATAAATCCATTGAACAAACGACAACTATTGTTTTTCCTCTTCGTATTTAAGAAAGAACGTCTAGCTAGGTTCCGTTCCGTTTGAACATATATGACGTCACATATGACGTTAATATAAACCGCGGGTACAATGACGAACATTAGTATACGGAATATTGTTTTTAGTTGAGTCTTCTTTTGTTTTTATTAATAATCTTCTCGGCAAATCGTAAATTGTATCTGTTGTCAATGCCAGTTATTCCCTTCAAAACCGACCACGTCTTCGTCTTCAGTTCGTTTTATATATTCCTACGCGTCACACACTTATAATAAATTTTATTTTGGGACAAGAATGTTAAATATATAAAAACAATTTTGGAAGAATTATAAGGATTAAACGCTTATTTTCAGTAATTCATCGATGTATGAACGAGGTCGACTCACTCACAAACTTATCATAAACGGCCTTATTTGTGAGTGAGTCGACCTCGTTCATACATCGATGAATTACTGAAAAGAAGCGTTTAATCCTATAGTACTTCGGGATTGTAAAAAATATTTGTCTAACAAAAAATGAAACTTTTTTCGATTATATCTTGAGTTCATTTGGCTCTGAAGAGGTCACATTCAATTAAAAACTACGTGTGACTTGGCCGTTGTATTAAAGATTGATCTAATTATCTTTTTAGAAAAAAAACATATATTTTAATTCATTTTGTTACATTTCACACATGTGTTCTGTTTGATCGAAAATTTACAGATTATGGAAAAATATTTTGTAACAACCAATGTGCTTTTCGCCGCGTCCCTTTGGTTACTGAGTTTATTAACAATTAAGTAGTTGTTGTCTCCCTTATTGCTTAGCCTAACCAATAGTTTTTCCCTGAAATACTCGTTCCTCTCAGAAATTATGGGTATTAAACATGTTAAAGCAGACAATTAACACGATGATATCTTTCCATCAAGTTCGTCACTAAAGGTATAACGCGATAGCGTAATTTTCATAACTCAAATCATTGCATTGTATCACACGTGGCGTTATAACTAATTTCAGGTACGGTTTACTGAGCTATTGCGCGATAATATAGTTCAATGTTTGCATTTACCGAAGTAAGTACTTTCTATCTGTAATATTGTTTTGATTATTTTTCAGGTGAAAAATAGTATGTTTTGTATTTCGAAATGTAATACTTTTGTTATTTGCATTTGAATTAAAATATAATTCTGTTCATATATTCTTACGCGATGAAGCTGGCTATGTGAATGATCATATTGTTGTATTCATTACATTATGTGCACGTGATTATGTGTCATAACCATTTATTGTAAATGTGTTGAACAAATAAATATTTCGTACTATTATCATAAATGCACATTAAATCTGCTTTCATCTGAATTTAATTATATAATTAACGCATTGTAAATATGTCCAACAATAATAAATTTCTTGCTACTGTTTTTAATGGTGTATTAAACAATTTTCGTGATGTAAACCGTTAATATTCCATGGCTGCATGTGCTGCTGCAGCTGATCATCACATGTACATCTTTGCAAAATAAAAATAACACATAAATCAATGTATTAAGAATTTCGAATATTTTTTAAACAAACGATAACCAGTCCTTTAGCTCAATTGGGATTGCAGATTTAACAAACGGTACAAATGTCATGAATGTTAATAATTTGGGACAAAGATTGCACACCGACTTGATGAGGGAAGTATTACGAATCTGTAATTCCTGTCAACATTTAAATGATGAAAACATTTCTACTTTAGCATTGTCTGTTATTGGTTTTATGCACTTTTTAATTTTCCAGTTATTTTGTTGTTGTCGCATCATATAGAAATAAATTATTTAATTAATTTTTTTAATACAGGTCTCAATTTCCTGTATCTTTCTTTTACTTTAAATAATTCAAATGTCCAAAAATGTTAAATAAGTCCACTATAAGGCTGCATATGTCAAAAGCAATTGACTTTCCATATTGGGCCTCAAACGTACAGGTTCAACTAGTCCGAGAATCCTCTGCCGTCCAACGCTTTTATTATTATTTTGCGGTCGTATCATGCTGCGCTCGGCGAAGCTTTTATTCTTTACTGTTATTGTTGGTTATAGTATCAATTACACAATTTCTATTTTCATTATAGGACATTTATCAGATGTAACAATACAAACTGACTTCTTGTTTTAATCCTCCAATTACTTTAATTGAGTTTCCCCGATATGGTTACAACCATATCTTTTCTTGTTATTTCTGTCCTTAAAGTTACTGCCTTTTTAAGCATTAAACATAAAAATGTAGAATCAAGCTTGTGACCACTATTTCATCTAGTAATATAGTTGGTATATCAGGCTGATCCATTAGGCCAGGGAGAATCCATTAAAAAAAAATTAGAAATACCAATGAATAATGTCACTTGTGGTACTGTCCCTTTTGGTACCAAAAAAAATGTAACACATGTGACCGATTTTGTAACACAAGGGAAAAATGTATACTTTTCTCCTTTTTTCGAGTTATAAATGATTTTAAACATTCCACAAAAAAAACACAATAAAATACCGTGTATGAACATAATGGATACCAAAAGACGAAATTTAAAGGGCAACTACGGAAGCCTTGGAGGGCCATTTTGACTTTTAACTTTTAACTTACTTCTTCTGGCTTTTTTGTTTTGAGTTTTGACTTTTGACTTGTTATACAAGCCGACTGGGGACATTTTCACTTTTAACTTATGACTTTCAACATTTTTGACTATTGACTTTTGTCTTTTGACTTTTGACTTCTTACTTTTTACGTTTGAGCTTCTTACACTTGACTTTATACTTTTCAATTTATGACTTTTTAGGCTGGAAAAATTGAACATATTGTACAGCTGCACAAAACTCTAACTTTTCTATCATATAAATCGTATATCTATGTCTTGCTGTCTGATGCGATTTACTGACTTATGTAAATAAACAACTGTCTCTTTGACCAGAAATCCAATCTGACTTTTAACACCGAGCACGTTATACACAAAAGAAAGTCTCAAAATGAAGTGTGTTACAGAAATAATGCGATTATTGAAATTTCATATTACGATTGGTTTATACACGTAGATGTTATACAATAGCATAACAAAGTAAATCTGTTTGTTTTATATATGTGTGTTCCTGTATTTTTAAATAATTTTGTCTTATATGGTTTTGATACAGAAATTTGCTCTTTTTCTGAAGACATTTTTGTCATTGAGCTCACATTTTAATAATTAGAAGGTTTTAGTAAATCTAACTAAGGTGAGATTGTCTTTGAACATTGTTTTCCGCTTTGAAAGCCATAAGTTGAAAAGTAAAAAGTCAATTGTAAGAAGTTGAAAAACAGTTGAAAGACAAAAATGTCCCTTCACGGCTTACGTAAAAAGTCTTCACTCAAAGTCAAAAAACAAAAGTCAATAGTCAAAAGGTTGAAAGTCAACAGTTAAAAGTGAAAATGTCCCCAATCGGATTGTATAACAAGTAAATAGTCAACACTCAAAACAAAAAAGTCACAATTAGTAAGTTAAAAGTTAAAAGTCAAAATGGCCCTCCAAGGCTTCCGTAGGCAACAAACATGACCAAATAAGAGAAAATGTAACAAAAGTGACATATGAAGTAACAAAGTGGACATAAAAAATGCTATTTTATAAATTAAATTATCCATATAGGAACGTCATTTATTAACCAGAGACATATAAAACGTCAAACATTTTAAACAAAATGAATATGTTTAATTGAACATGTATGTCAAAAATGAACAAATAAATCGAACTTGAATGTGTATCTTACGGAAGCCCTGGAGGGCCATTTTGACTTTTAACTTTTAACTTACTAATTCTGGCTTTTTTGTTTTGAGTTTTGACTATTGACTTGTTATACAAGCCGACTGGGGACATATTCACTTTTAACTTTTGACTATTGACTTTTGTCTTTTGACTTTTTACTTCTGACTTTTTACGTAAGCCGTAAAGGGACATTTTTGTCTTTCAACTTCTTACACTTGACTTTTTATTTTTCAATTAATGACTTTTTAGGCTGGAAAAATTGAAGATTGTACAGCTGCACAAAACCCAAACTTTTCCATTATATAAATTGACTTTTAACATCGAGCACGTTACACAAAAGAAAAAGTCAGAATGAAGTGTGTTACAGAAATAATGCGACTATTGCAATTTCATATTACACCTAGATGTTATACAAAAGCATAAAGAAGTAAATCCATTCGTTTTCGTTATATATGTGTATTCATTTATTTTTTAAATAATTTTGTCTTATATGGTTTTGATACAGAAATTTGCTCTTTTCCTGAAGACATTTTTGTCAGTGAACACACATTTTTTATAATTAAAAAGTTTTAGTAAATCTAACTAAGGTGAGATTTTATTTAAACATTGTTTCCCGCCTTGAAAGTCATAAGTTGAAAAGTAAAAAAGTCAATTGTAAGAAGTTGAAAGACAGTTGAAAGACAAAAATGTACGGAAGCCTTGGAGGGCCATTTTGACTTTTAACTTTTAACTTACTAATTCTGGCTTTTTTGTTTTGAGTTTTGAGTTTTGACTATTGACTTGTTATACAAGCCGACTGGGGACATTTTCACTTTTATCTTATGACGTTCAACCTTTTGACTATCGACGTTTGTCTTTTGACTTTTGACTTCTTACTTTCTATGTAAGCCTTGAAGGGACATTTTTGTCTTTCAACTTCTTACACTTGACTTTTTACTTTTCAATTTATGACTTTTTAGGCTGGAAAAATTGAAGATTGTACAGCTGCACAAACCCCAAAATTTTCCATTATATCAATTGTAAATCTATGTCTCGCTGTCCGATGCGATTTATTGACTTTTGTAAAAAAATAAAAAAACAACTGTGTCTTTCTCCAGAAATCCAATTTGTTGACTTTTAACACCGAGCACACAAAATAAAAAGTCAGAATGAAGTGTGTTACAGAAAAAATGCGATTATTGAAATTTCATATTACGATTGGTTTATAGACGTATACAATAGCATAAAGAAGTAAATTTTCTGTATAAAATTGATTAACTCATACAAAAATACAAAGGAGGTTGTGGAATTTGCTCTTTTCCTGAAGATATTTTTGTCAGTGGGCTCACATTTTTATAATTAAAAGTTTTTAGTAAATCTAACTAAGGTGAGATTGTCTTTGAACATTGTTTCCCGCCTTGAAAGTCATAAGTAAAAAGTCAATTGTAAGAAGTTGAAAGACATTTGAAAGACAAAAATGTCCCTTCACGGCTTACGTAAAAAGTCTGAAGTCAAAAGTCAAAAGGCAATAGTCAAAGTGAAAATGTCCCCAATCGGCTTGTATAACAAGTAAATAGTCAAAACTCAAAACAAAAAGTCAGAATTAGTAAGTTAAAAGTTAAAAGTCAAAATAGCCCTCCAAGGCTTCCGTAGTACATAGAAATTAAATATTGACACACAAATTACATAAAAGTGATATTTACGGAAGCCTTGGAGGGCCATTTTGACTTTTAACTTTTAACTTACTACTTCTGGCTTTTTTGTTTTGAGTTTTGACTATTGACTTGATATACAAGGCGACTGGGGACAATTTCACTTTTACCTTATGACTTTCAACCTTTTGATTATTGACTTTTGTCTTTTGACTTTTGAGTTCTGACTTTTTACGCAAGCCGTGAAGGGACATTTTTGTCTTTCAACTTCTTACACTTGATTTTTAACTTTTCAATTTATGACTTTTTAGGCTGGAAAAATTGAAGAAAGTACAGCTGCACAAAACCCAAAATTTTCCATCATATAAATTGTATATCTATTTCTCGCTGTCCGATACGATTTATTGATTTATGTAAATAAACAACTGTCTCTTTCTCCAGAAATCCAATTTGTTGACTTTTAACATCGAGCACGTTACACAAAAGAAAGAAGTCAGAATGAAGTGTGTTACAGAAATAATGCGACTATTGAAATTTCATATTACGATTGGTTTATACACGTGGATGTTATTCAATAGCATAAAGAAGTAAATTTTCTGTATAAAATTGATTAACTCATACAAAAATACAAAGGAGGCTGTGGAATTTGCTCTTTTCCTGAAGATATTTTTGTCAGTAAGCTCACATTTTTATAATTAAAAGGTTTTAGTAAATCTAATTAAGGAGAGATTGTCTTTGAACTATGTTTCCCGCCTTGAAAGTCATAAGTTGAAAAGTAAAAAGTCAATTGTAAGAAGTTTAAAGACAGTTGAAAGACAAAAATGTCCCTTCATGACTTACGTTAAAAGCCTTAAGTCAAAAGTCAAAAGACAAAAGTCAATAGTCAAAAGGTTGAAAGTCATAAGTTAAAATTGAAAATGTCCCCAGTCGGCTTGTATAATAAGTCAATAGTCAAAATTCAAAACCCAAAAGTCAGAATTAGTAAGTCAATAGTCAAAACTCAAAACAAAAGAGCCAGAAGTAGTTAGTTACAAGTTAAAAGTCAAAATGGCCCTCCAAGGCTTCCGTAGATATTAATATAGCTTGATATATTATAAAATTATGCTGTTATTAATAATCAAGTCGTTAATAAAAAAAAAAGAGTTATCGAACCTAACTATGACCGAAATAGTTGCATATGGTAGTTGAAAGTGTTGAAAAAGTTAAGGGGAGAAATAATTATAATATCAAAACAAACTGATTGATCAGCCACATCCGAGATTACTTCTGGTCTAGCACAAAGTAATGTACAAAGGTGATAGTGGTACGGCGGAATGCTTATCAGGATCTACGCGCTTCTATCCACCACACAGAGTGGTTTTTTCGGAAGGGGTTCCGGGGCCGCTTGCCCCTGAAGCTCTAGGGGGTTTAATGGTGCAAAATCTGGCGATTTAGTTAATCTCGGGTGTTAAAAGATGGGTTTCTTAAGAAATATTTTATTTTTTGTATTTCTAAAAATTATTGGTACGGCATGACGTACCTGCAAATGTTATTGGTAAGGAGGAAGCGTACCTGCCGTACCGGCTGCTACGCCTATGACGTGTATGACGATGTAACATTTTTTATGAATAGTTTTAATTGCATCCAGACACACGAAACAATTTTTCTAAATTCTTTTTTACCCGAAGTTTAACTCTAACTCTAACTTAAAGTGTTTGTTGTCTTGAATAATTAGAAGGGAGACGGTATACATAGTCAAATGATGAACAGTATACGGAGTAAATAGCTATCTGTAACTTGATTGGGTGGTTCAACAAATCTAGAAATATCTTTGTCATATCATTGGTTTACCTGAGGCGGATCCAGGAATTTGTGTTAGGGGAGGTGTAAAATTTCGGCGAGGGGTCTGTGCAGCGCCCTGGTAGGGTGTCCAGGGGGCGAAGCCCCCACGGAAGCTCCGGGAATCTAAGCATTTGGTGGCCATCCAGACAAAGTTTTCTAGACTCTTGTTTTTACTTTTGCCCCTTCTTTTAGCTGGCTTTATTATTTCAACTATGACCATAAATTATTAATTTTCTTTAATGAAATACTTGTTTTATCATTCCTCCGTTTCCTTTTCTCTCGTTTTACCCTCTCGTTCTCTCGCTCTCTCTCTCTCTTTTTACGCCCGTTACGCCTTTCCTTGGATCCGCGCCTGCACCAAATAAAATTTCGATATATCGAATGTTGAATCGGAATTGTAATCAATATTTTTGTGTAGTACGTTTCACATAATTGACTTCTATTTTCTATTGTATTGGTCAGTAAACTATTAAAAGGTAAACATTGCACCAAAATCTCCCTACTTTTAAAGCTGTCTGGGGTATTCGACACTCACATAGCATGTGTTCCACATACAATGTCGTAGCCGATACTCACATAACAAGTGTTGTACATTCTATGTTGTAACCGACACTCACATATCAACTGATATTTTTGTATCTTTATTTTGGCTCTGATATTGATGCAAATAGAACAACACTGACATATGTTTACTGCTCATTTTGAACATTTGTTCAGGAACTCAATTTTTGTTATGTTTTTATTTAAAAAAAAACCACGTGTGGTTGTTATATCGAGATCTCAATAAAACAGTCTATCGTTATCTCGAGAAAACGATATTGTTATATCATGATCTCAATATAAGGGTTCGTATTCTCCATCCTAACAAGTCAGGGTTTCTGTGTCCTCGTGTGTCCATGTGGACACATGTGGAGACAGAAACCTTGACTTGTGAGGATACATTAAATTGTAATATTTATTATTTTACAATCTAATTAAAAGTATATCTTCACTTGGCTCCCCATTTTTGCTATTGTCGACGGCGACAATAGCAAAAAGGGGGAGCCAAGTGAAGATATAATTTTAATTAGATTGATTATTTTTCTTTGGGTTTTAAACCAATATATAAATAAACGCGAAAATCAGTAGTGTACGGTGCAAATCGGTAGGGTTGGCATGTGGATGAGTACTATATTAAGAAGCCTAGCACCTTGATATATGTTTTTTCGAGAATACATAATTGGTACTCTTTATTAAGATGCAACAACTACTAGAATTTTAAAATTAAATTAATGCAGAAAGAAAGACAAACATCATTGTTATCTCACTGATATTTTGTATGTAGTTGTATTGTTTTTTAAACAGTTGTGTGTATAGTACTGAGAAACCCTATCAATGTGACCGTGGTATTGCGTTGTTTACTTCATGAAATCTAGCTTTATTTTGGATTTTAGACATACCGGAAACGACCGGCGAGCGTTGTGCGCCATTGTTGTTGTTTATCAAAAGACTTATCAGCAATTTCAATCCAGTGAATCCTTTCCCAGTAGGTTGCAATCCTGGTAAGAACATAATTTCGGGCCCTCTATTCTCGTCAGTATGTCGATTGGAGTGCCAATTAAGGTTCTGCATGAAGCAGAAGGACATATTGTGACCTGTGAGACGACCACTGGTGAAGTGTACAGAGGAAAGCTTGTTGAAGCCGAAGACAACATGAATTGTCAGATGACAGCAATCACTTGCACATACAGAGATGGCAGAGTCGCACAGCTAGAAAACGTATATCTGCGTGGTAGCAAAATCAGGTTCATGATTTTACCCGATATGCTAAAAAATGCACCAATGTTTAAGAGAGTGAAGGGTGGTTCGGGAGGAGGAGCAGGAAGAGGAAAATCTGCCATCCTACGTGCTCAAGGTAAACACTTATTCACGTCACTTTCAGTTGGTATTGATTGCAAATAAATACCGGCTTTATCTTTTTCTGGATCAACATGATAAAGCAGGTGTTCATTGGCAGTGACACCCCCCCCCCCCCAGTAACAGTGCTGCCCATACGCTTTAGAGACACCTCGGCCATAGTATGACTTCGGCCATGGACACTTCGTCCATAGACACCTCGCCCCTAGTACAGATCGGCCATACTGTATAAGGACATATCGGCCTTGGGTTGAATATATATATTATATAAGTTATTTAAAAAACAAAGGATGAGTGAAATAAATGATATTACCAATGCAAAATAGAAATTACTCATAAAATAAAATCATATTAATAGTATGTTACTATTTTAATTGTAAATCATTGTCAGTAATTAATAAATAAAATGAATGCTTAAAAAATAATTATAAGAAATTAAACACCAATCTTATTTGTTACTTCTTATGACTGAAATAAAATAATAAAGCCTTATTTGTTATATTCAATATTTTATTGGTAGAAATAACCTTTTCAATTAAAAACATCAATAAAAAGACCATAATATAAACCCGGGATATAAACATGTCTTGTAAAAGACGTTATTAATCTCCGGGATTAAACTTATTATCATCAGAAACGGCAATGTCTTTGATTATTTTACCACACAAAAACGAATTATCTTTGAAATATTGAAAGATAACTAACTAAATTAGTTCATTTTAAACACTGTACATACTGAATAATTCAACAATATACCAACATAAATAGCATGGCCGAAATGTCCGGGGCCGATGTCTACTGTGGACGACATTTACTATGGACGAAAAAAAGTATGGCCGAAACGTCCAAATACCGCCCATACAGATTACCAGGTGGGGCACAGGCACTCTGCTCTTGTGCTCTTTTTATCACTTTTAGCAACATAACCGACGTAAACAGCAACTTTTATACGATTTATCCTCTAGTCTAATTAGACCGCCATTCAAGATTCAAGTTGAAAGAACTGAAGCAGTCACAGCGGTGCCACCTGTGTAAATTGATTTCTTCCTAATGGTAATGCAGCCTACGTAGAAAGTTGGGAATCTCAAATATTTTCATGGAATTTTGCTGTTTAGGTCAGTTATGAGCATTATTCCTATGTGGTCCCCCAATGTAAACATAGTTGGAATTTCTAAAGTGACCTACAGTGTACCTTCGCTTTGCTTCCCTTCGGAAAGCTCACTTTTTGTTAGTAACCCATATATTCCTAAAAATACTGTTAAGCCTGGTATATTATAAGTATGGAAAGACAAAATGGGGTACCAAAGGGGTCCTTTCCACAAGTACCTGTGGGTGCAGGATGCTGAAGGCCTTCTCTTTGTGGGGTTGTCATGTCATAATATGATGCACATCTCTTTTACCATTTGAAAGCTTTAGACATTGCCCCAATATCAGGTAACAATCTGTATTTCCTTTTTTGTCTTTGAAAAATGAAAAAAATGTTGATAAAACGAATCCACATGAATTTGACCCCATATCGTTTGGGGTGAAATATGGCCAGAAGACAAAAAATGATTGTCATGAACAAAGTTGACAAAGGAGTCTAATGCAAAGAATAACTGCCAACATGATTGTGGGTGTTCTATGTACTCGCGGACATTTAGTCTTCAAGATTATGACATCAATCGTTTAAAAGATCCATATTTTTGTAACCATGAAACTTTCTTGGACTGTAACACTTTCTTTACTCCAGGGAAATGGCCTTGGGCACCGAGATCAGAAAGGGACCTAATAAACCAGAATTTTACAAGTTTAACTGTTTCTTAAATGATAAAAATTAACCTACATAGGAATGAATTTCATTTATATTGTTACCAAAAACCTGTCTTCTGAACATGTCACTAATACAAAGGTATTCCACAAAGTGGCGACAGTAGCTTTTTGGCTTATCTGACCCAAAGGGTCATGTGAGCTATTTACTATCAGTATCACTTATTTCATGGTTTGTCGCTGTCATTGTAAACTTGTCTTTAATAAAACTCCTCCAAAACCACTGAAGGGATTGCTTTGAAACTTTGCATGCATCATCAGTAAAATGTCTTCTACCAAGTTTGCACAAATCATTTCCTCAGACCAACCAACATGGCCACCTCAGCTAAAAATGGAACAAAAGGGGGGGGGGTCAAAATATAGTTTTGCATTTCAGGTAAAAAAAGTATTACCGATACAGGAAATCAGAATAGACCTTCCTTCTTCAGAATCGAAAGCTCTACAAAACACGCCATAGGGTCGAGGTTGTTTGACAACTCCTTGTAGGAGTTATTGCCCTTTAATCATCAAAATTGAATTTTTGTTGTGTTTTTTTTTGCTTGAAAATCTTAAAAGTTATTAAAACTAAGATAAAAAGATAGAATTGCTTAATTGTTCTGCTCTATGAGAGCCACAAAAATGAATGAGGCTCAAGATTGTCTGATGAACCATTTAGGACTTATTCACCTTGAATGGTTTTTAGTCAATTTTTATTGATTTTTAAAAATCTTTCATAGGAAACCTCTGAAAGGATTGCTCTTCTCCTCTCAAACCAATGAAAGGATAGTTTGTTAATATTCTCATAGGACTATCGTTAGTCCATGGCAAGTGTGGCAACCTTTAGTGCTACTAGTATCACAGCGAAAACTTGTTATTTCCAGCCTAGTTGAGCAGGTGCAAAGTCTAGTACCACTTACAAATGTAGTACTTGAGTTTAAAAAACTTCTACTTTGTAGGAAAGAACTGCTAAATACAAATAACAATGCTTATGTAATAAATAAGTCATAATTCATAAGCTCCTCAAAGGTAGAGTCAAAATGTCAATATGAACTTTGCTGCAGTAATGTTGAAGGATTTTCAACCAGTTTATGTAGGTATAATGGAATAACAAAAGGTAGCTCTGTAAGGGCTTTTCTCCTCCGTTTGACTATATACTAGTACTAGTTCATGTATTTACCTGTAGTTAATTATTTATATATTAGCATAAAATACTATTGTTCATGCTGGAAATAACTTCTATAGTATTGACCTAGAAGTATGCATTAATATGAAAATATTTCATTTTAAAACTGGTCTCTGACTTATTTCTGACAAGTTGCATTTTCGGTTTGTAAAACTTAATCAGGATCAACTTGAAGGAAGTACTGGATTTGTAAATGTCGCAGTGAATTAACTATTACTTTTGGTTTGCAAGTTTATTTACTAATTTTTGTTGTGTTTTTTAGCTGCTAGAGGAGCCCGGGGTCGTGGTGGTGGTGGACGAGGTGGAGGAGGATTTCAGAGGAGACACTGAAGTGTTCTAGACGTCAATATTGTGTTTTATTTTGTACATTTGTGTAGTATACAGTTGGTGACATATGACACTGTTGTGCATATTTTTCATCTAAGATCAGGATACTTGTATGTCAGTACGTGTAAATCTTGTGCAAGAATTGAGGATCAAAAATGTCATTTGTTTTTATTCATCACATGACTTTCATTGGTTATGAAAAACTGTCATTTATTTTATATTAAATGATAAAACTTAAGTTTGTTGTATTGTACATGTTAATAAGCAATATTTTGTTTTTTTATGACAGTCATTAGAAAGTGAGAAAAAAAAGGACTTGACTAATTGCCGCCTTCTTTGCCTATACAAGTACGGTGAGCTCTGGGGCTAATACAGGCATCTAACAGCCTCTTGTTTTGAAAAATTCTTTTCTCCTTTTTCAGAAAATAATTGTGCTCCAAGTCATGTAAAAAGCAAAAAAGACCACTTGTTCAGTCTTATTGCTGGGCATGATGGACGGTGAAGAAGTTTTGTATGCTATTTGCACTAGGGTGCTGTGGATAGGAGGAAAAGCCAGTTTTGCCATGTTGTAGTCTTGATATATAATTTTATTTTAAAAATGTAAATTTCCTTTAACTGAAAACAATTTCCACCAGGAGACATTCAGACTACTGGAAGGAATTTCGCAAAGTTGACATGACCTAAGAATTTCAACTAGACTTGCAATGTACCAGACAGTTTTTAAGACCATAAAACCAATAGCTGAAGTCGTTTAACATACCCAAGTTAGTCAGAAAGTATACTAGCCATTTAAGACAAAATATTGCAAGAGAATGATATTCTTTTATTAGGTCTGAATACAATCAGATATAATGTTAAAACACAATAATAGCCAATAAAGCTTCCACAGGAGGTAGGGTACGTCAGGTTAATGTTCCAATCATTGACAAGTAATAGTACACTTCAACTACTAGTATTTGCGTCCAATTCAATGTTTAGCTCACCTGATCATGACCCAAAGGATCATGTAAGCTATTATCACTTTGCGTCAGTCGGAGTCTTGGTCGTTGTCGGCATCTGTAAACTTTTTACATTTTAATCTTCTTCTCTGAAACCACTTGACCAATTGAAACCAAACTTGGCCATAATGTTCATTGGATGAACCTTAACAAAGTCTATGTTTTTTATTTGGATTAGAAAACCAAAATGGCCACCACCGCAAGACTTAGTTTAACATAGGACCCTATGGGAAAAAAAGCTTAAAAGGGCTTCTTCTCTGAAACCGGTTAACCAATGGAAGCGAAAACTTATTATGCAATATTGTTTGGATGGTCCTCTATAAAGTTTGTGTTTTTTTATGACAATTGGCAATTAAAAATGGTCGCCAACACAGCACTTGGTTTAACATAGGACCCTATGGGAAAAGTTTAAAAGGCTTCTTCTCTGAAACCGGTTAACCAATGGAAACAAAACTAGCAATATTGTTTGGATGGTCCTCTATAAAGTTTGTGTTTTTTTATCCCAATAGGAAATTCAAAATGGCAACTACCGCAGGACTTAGTTTAACATAGGCCCCTTTGAGGAAAAAGTTAAAAAGGCTTCTTCTCTGAAACCGGTTAATCAATCGAAACCAAACTTTCTACCAATATTGTTTGGATGGTCCTTTATAAAGTTTGTGTTTTTTTATCCCAATAGGAAATTCAAAATGGCAACTACAGCAGGAATAGTTTAACATAGGCCCCTTTGGGGAAAAAGTTAAAAAGGCTTCTTCTCTGAAACCGGTTAATCAATCGAAACCAAACTTTCTACCAATATTGTTTGGATGGTCCTTTATAAAGTTTGTTTATTTATGCCAATTGGGAAAATCAAACTGGACGCACTGCAGCACTTAATTTAACATAGGCCCCTATATGGAAAAAGTTTAAAAGGCTTCTTCTCTGAAACCGGTTAATCAATCGAAACAAAACTTTCTAGCAGTATTGTTTGGATGGTCCTCTATAAAGTTCATCTTTTTTATCCCAATCGGAAATTCAAAATGGCCGCCACGACAGGACTTGGTTTAACATTGGACCCTATGGGAAAAAAGTAAAAAAAAGTCTTCTTCTCTGAACCCGGTTAACCAATGGAAACAAAACTAGCAATATTGTTTGGATGGTCCTCTATAAAGTTTGTTTTTTATCACAATAGGAAATTCCAAATGGCCACCACCGCCGGACTTAGTTTAACATAGGCCCCTATGGGGAAAAAGTTAAAAAGGCTTCTCTGAAACCGGTTAATCAATCGAAACAAAACTTTCTAACAATATTGTTTGGATGGTCCTTTATAAAGTTTGTTTTTTATGCCAATTGGGAAAATCAAACTGGACGCCACTGAAGGAGTTAGTTTAACATAGGCCCCGATCTGGAAAAAGTTAAACAGGCTTCTCTGAAATCGGTTAATCAATCGAAACAAAACTTTCTAGCAGTATTGTTTGGATGGTCCTCTATAAAGTTCATCTTTTTTTATCCCAAAAGGAAATTCAAAATGGCCGCCACCGCCGGACTTGGCTTAACATTGGACCCTATGGGAAAAAAGTAAAAACAAAAGGCTTCTTCTCTGAAACCGATTAACCAATGGAAACAAAACTTACTACCAATATTATTTTAGATGGTCCTTTATAAAGTTTGTGTTTTTTAAGCCAATCGGAAAATCAAAATATCCTCTACAGCATTACATAGATTAGCAGTGGACCCTATGGGGAAAAGTTTTAAAAGGTTTCTTCTCTGAAACTGATTAACGAATGGAAACAAAACTTACTGACAATATTGTTTGGATGGTGTTCTTTAAAGTTTGTTTTTATTGCCAATTGAAAATTCAAAATGGCCACCACCTGCAGGACTTAGTTTAACATTGGACACTATGGGCAAATTAAAAAAAAATCTCTATAAAACCGATTGACCAATGGAAACAAAACTTTCTAGCAATATTGTTTGGATAGTCCTCTTTAACGTTTATTGAAAATTACAGGACTTAGTTTAACATCAGGGATATGGCATCTTCATTGCCTATAAAATCAGGCGATACATGTTCTTAAGAGCCTCTGGTTATGTCCGCCAAGGACATACGGAGTCCGTCCCATTTCGAGTTTACCTCTGTGATTAAAGTTTTTTAAGAAGATATCTTTATGAAACTTGGTACACAGTAAAAACATGATTATCGTCACTTGCAAAATTCTGTAAAGCTGTGCCAAATATTTCACGCTTAAGTGAACATTGACAAATTTACTAATACAAATGTATTTGCCAAGCAGGAAAAGAGTGTCTGAGAGAGACATGGTCTTTTTAGGCGCTAAGTGTTTTTTATTTTTTTAGCTAACCCTGGACCAAGTGTCCATACGAGCTTTTGCCATTACTTTGCATCCTTTGTCCTCAGTCTTAAACTTGAGTTTTCCAAAATATCTCTGAAACCACTTGGCCACAATCATCCTTGGGATAACTAGACTCAAATATGTGTACCTCAAATTAATGCCCTAAAATGTTAAGATCTTACAAAAAACCTTTGAAATTGTTATTGGATAGTAACACTTCACTAAAGAAGATACGAAACTGCAAAAACTGTAAAAGACAAGATTGCTTACGTAAGACCTAATCCAGTTGGTGCAAAATTAGCTGACTAATCCTTATAGGAGTTGTAGCCCTTTAATTTTTTTAATGAAATTTCAAGTTTTCATTCGGCAACTTAAAAACTAATATCTAAATCGAAACTGTAAATTACACAAGTTATCAGCTGGGACCACGGGTTCCCAGTGCTCGACCCACAGCAGCCCAGCGTGCCTCTTGGGGGGGGGGGGCTGGAGGTCGTGTTTGGAGATTGCCACGCTCCTTGCACGATAAAGACCCCTTTTGGAGATTTAGAAAAAGAGTAGGCTCATTGTAGTCGCTACAAAAGGCTAAATTCTCCGACCGTACCGAAAAATCCATACTTATACAGTAGCAGTCTAAATTGTGTTCCATGTGTGCCATCTCACCACATTTTTCCTTTGATTGTTTGTTTGTTAACTTGTTCTCGTCCATAATATAGCTGAAATACTGCTCGCTGGACGTAAAGCAAACACCCAATCAATAATATGTTATCAGCATTACAATACCTTCAGTTCACTTAATGGTTTGAAATGGTCTGAAATCTCTTTATAGGAGGAAAAGTCCTTTAATGGCGATTGTAGACAAAATTACAAGTTTTTGCCTTAGAAAAAAGCAAAACATTAGAATGACAAGGACTACAAATCATTTTATTCATTGAAATTGTCCGATAAAATGAAACGTGCTTTCAGGGTTTTGAGACCGCAACCGTGGTAAAAAAATAATTTCTGTATGAGCAATACGCCACGAAAAGGGCGTGTTTCAATGGTTGTTCAATTACAAAACCGTAACCTATACCAGAAATCTATTGCGTATATTACGTATTAATCTTACAAATAGAAACACACGTTTTAATTACCCGTTGCAATATATTGTGTGTTACATTGACGGAACAGCAAGTTTATGGCGAAAAGGGTGTTGGTTATAGGTACGTAAACATCGCAAATGTACCGTAATTCTCTTACTTTACCTCACGCAACGACGTTGCCGGGGTATGTTTTTGACCCGTCCGTCCGTCCGTCCGTGTGTCATGCTGTTGTCGCCTGGATAGCGCTCTCATTTCTTAATGGATTTCAACGAAACTTTGGGAAATTGTAACTTAACAGTATAGTAGGTGCTAGGATGGGATTGATTCATATTTTGGGGATGGGAACTTAGTCAACTTTCATGTACATGTATATTGAATGTTGTCGTCTGGATATCGCTTTCATTTCGTCATGGATTTTCATGAAACTTTGGGAAATCGTTACTTATAGTAGGTGCTTGGATGGGATTGATTTTTAGGGAAATTTGTCAAGGGGACCCTATTTTTGGGAGGGGGACTTATTCAACTTTCACGTACTTGTATATTCAATGTTGTCGCCTGGATGGCGCATTCATTTCTTCGTGGATTTTCATGAAACTTTTGGAAATTGTTACTTATAGTAGGTGCTTGGAGGAGATTGATTTTCAGGGAATTTCGTCAAGGGGGGCCATATTTTTGGTTGGGTAAAATAATACAAAATGAATAGTCATCCCGTTGTAAAACATCCTCCGTGAATTATTTCTTGAATACATTTTTGGTGAAATTTTTAGTTTTTGTTGTTTAACGCTCCTTTTCAGCAATGTTTTCAGCTATATCATGGCATCCAGTTGTTGTGGAAGGAAGCCGAAAAAACCGCCCTCCGGTCGGAAAACAGACCGACGTATTAAGACTGTCTGTTTGCGCTGCGCCAAAGAATAGTCTGCATGGCCATCACTGTTTTCAGTGATATTTTCGATACACAGATGTTTTTCAGAAGTTTATAATTATGACGAAACCACGATATCACAAGACTCTAGTTTCAAATTATTATTTACTTATTGTTCCACACAGTCAGCTGCCGTCCAACACCTTTATAGTTTTTGATGGGAGATTGGGACGTCAGAGAGCTGATCAGAGCTCTCCGTAAGCAAAATGGAATAATTTGCAGGACAATCCTCAGTAGACACATTTCATTGTCTCCCAATATTATACAATTTTACAGTGGTTACACTGCATACAAATCGCTTCTTTAGATATTTTATCGTAATGAAAATAATCATCGAGTTTTCGAATTTTGAGTTTATATTAAGTTCATTTTTACGATTCTTTAAAAGGACCTCGGTGGCGATGTGGTCAAGGCAGTTATAATTTTCTATATTGATTACATGGTTTTTCAACAATGAGGGTGTGGGATAGACTGGAACAATTACAGTTTCAATGCGCTTGAATAGTAAGTGAACTGTCATGTTTCCAAAACACAATAGATATATATCAGGAAATTGTATAGGAAATCTTATATGACCTAGCATATACGTCGACAAAATAATATACATATATATTAAGCCCAACACTGTTAGAATTGTATTTTAATACTGTCAAATTTTGTGCTTACCCTCAGCGGGATTCGAACTCACACCTTTGTGACTCCCTGGCACCCATTCGCTTGTATATAAACAAGCAATTTTGAAACAAATAAAAAAAAAGATATAAAATATAATTAAACGATCGTTTACTATGGATAATTGATCATAACCCAAGGTGGACAGAAACAGAGAAAATAGAAAACAAGTTTTTGAATTAAAGCATTAGAAACATCATTTCCATATATTATCAAATTTGATCCCAAATGGAAAGAGACTAGAAAACAAAATATATAGTTCTTAACTCGGTCGATCTATTTATACATAATAAATCTGTCAAACAAGTTATATAGGGTATATGTAACACCTGAAAGAGATAAAATGCACAATTCTGTAATTAAAGTAAAATTTAGTCGATATTAGTATTTACATTTGAATTCAGAATTTTACGTGTAGTACACGAACAACGATGAGCCACAAATTTAGGTTTTTTTTAATTCTTAGTTAATTGATTGATAATTATTAAATAGTTCATGTATTTATTAATTTTCATTATAATTATATTGTTGGTTTGAATGATGTTTAACGCCCCTTCCAGGAATTTTTCAGCTATATCATGGCGTCCAATTTTTATTTGGGAGAAAGGATCAGAAAGCCCGGAAAGGGTAGGAAAACTGGCATTCATTGTAACGTAAGATTAGAGTCGAACCCTCAACTTCAGTGTTGACAGACCAGTCATCAATAGTAGATGACTTACAACTTTAACCACTCGGCCACTGAGGCCACCATAATTGTTTTATTATATCGGATTTGTTCACCAACATTGTGTGTGAGATTTAGAAATTTTTGAAAAACAACAACGTTTTTTTATTTGATTACAAAGTAATGTTTTCAGTTAGGATCAGCGGATGGTCTTAAGTCATCAAATTTATTGTTCTAAAGTTAATATAACTTATGAGGTTTTCGATGAACCGACATAGGACAAAGATTTGTCTTAAGACATTAATACATATAATTATTTTCATGAAAAAGTTCTGGGATTCAAAATATGGGTTACCAAAGAAATAATCTGTCAAGGGAATTATTGCAGGAGATCAAATGTTCCCATCAACTCAATATATAATTTGTTAAATAAAGCTCTTTTCACAAAACAAGCGATCTTTATAATATGCAATAAATCGAGGAATTAAGGTATAAACGACGAGAATAGTGTGCAACAGCTGATAATTTAGTACGACAAATTCAAGCCACCAAAATGCAGTATTGGAAATTTGGTAGTGTGTTGTTAATTGCATTGGTGTTTACCCTAACACTTTGGAATATGAATGTTATTTGTCGCACGGCTGTTTATCATAACAAAGAAAATGATTCAACAAATGTGATGGAAATTGTAAATAAACTAAAACTAGAAAGAAACGTTTTGTCTAGTCAACTAAATAAAGCAAGAAGAGACATCGGACAGCACCAGTGTGAGGTAAATGTTTAAAACAAAATATATTTGAATATAATTGCATTGTACATAATTAACAAATCTGACATCATGGTTTTGTCTGTGAAGACCTATTAGTTTTTAATATACATGTAATTGGAAAGTCGTGTTTAACCTTTTTTGAAGTATAGTACATATTGTTATAATATACAAAAACTATTGCTTATTCTTGTCTAATTTCAGAAAACAGAGAACAAAACCAGTGCTCAGGGTGGTTGGTGTAAAGCCGCCAGTACAGAGAAAGGGGGTGATCACAAGACAGACATGGCGCTCATTCAGGTTTTTTCTGAATTTTTAAAAAACAAAACTGTGGGTAGTTTCGGTGACGGACCCGGTGTTTACAAGAGAGAAATTCTCAAACTTGGACGGGTAAAGCTATACGAAGCCTATGATGGCGCTCCTTACTGCGAGGAGACAAGTAAAGGAAGAGTTAAGTTTTTGGATCTAACGATTCCACAGTTCGGCATCCCGCTGTATGATTGGATAATATCGTTAGAGGTTGCTGAACATATACCTTCTGAATATGAAAGTATTTACTTAGATAATATATATCGACATGCAAAGGAAGGAATAATTCTGAGTTGGGCCGTTCCAGGACAAGTAGGGCTTAGACACATCAATAACAGACCTTTAAATTACGTTATTGATGTAATGAGAAAAAATTGGTTCATACGAGACGCAGAGTCATCAAAATATTTACAAGAATCTGCAACTCTTAAATGGCTAAAAAAGAACCTAAACGTCTATAGAAAGAAGGATCAAGATTCGGACAAAACATTTACAGATTGGTTTCTGTGATAGAGTTCAATATTTATGTTTGCTAGAACAGTCAAGAATTCGCAGTAACATGGTTTTAGCAATTATTTTTAAATGCACTGTCTAAATCTGACTAACGATTGATTAAGAAGGGGAAATTAATTCTCGCCAAATTACTTACTTTTAATATTTTGTTATAAATAGAATCGTTTAATTTAACCACGAAAAGCAAGTCGGTTTTTAATTTAATATTTTATTTTTACCTTTCACAGTTTTTTGCCAATTTTTTATTTGTTTATTTTATCAAATATATAACTTGTCTTAGTTCTTGGTTATTAATTTTTATTTTATTACAGAATAAAATAATATAGTTAAAATTTTTATAAAAATTGATAATTATTTGTGTTTTTGAAAATAATAACCTGTGGGAAAGGTACCAGATTCGAAGTATTAAATATGTAAATATAATTACAAATGTTTTTTGTCCGGAAAACATAATCTGTTTTAATAAATCTTACTATGGGTAAATATTTAATGATATAATAGGATAACGGATTCATGTGGCACTTAAACTTACTAATCAATTGATGTTATGTCGCTGTCTGATTTAAAAAATAAATAAATCAAGTTTTGATTGAATCGTGGCCTTTAAGAAGTATCTGATCACCAATAGATTATACTCGATCAGATATCATACTCAGATTTGTATGGACATCGAATGTGTGTTGCCGATTAAAAAAAATCGACTAGGACGATAAATAAAATGTTTACATGTTCTTGATTGTAAAGTAAATATTTTTGCATTAAATCTGCATTTGGCGTAAATAAACGAGTCCTTGATGTATTTAATTAGGTTTAATAACTACAAGACACTCACAGGACACAGCAGTTTCTAACCGTGATACTGACAGTCATTTGTTTCTAGACAGATGATTAAAATATACTCACTCAAAAAAGAAACGCAACATACAAAAAATGTGAATTTTACTTCATATATTATTTTAACAATTTATCATATAAATAATTTATACAGAAATGTAAAAATTGGCCCAATTCTTGTTCTTGAGTTTTTACCATGGAATATAACATTTTGTCGCATATTGTCAATAAATCACTCAAAAATGTTAGTATCTGTTGTGCCCACCATTTACCTGTAACACAGCCCTTACTCTTCTCGGCATGGATTAAATTAAACTCTCGAGTACGAACACGCGGTATCCTTTGCCACTCATACTGAAGTGCCTGCTCTAATTGTTGCAGATATTGCGGCGTTGGTTTAGTTTAAACATATTTTATTTGTAAATTATACAAAATGGATTGGACACAAGTAAATGCATACTTAGGACGTCCTCTCCGCAATACAGAAATATACATTAAAGCATAACACAGGGTACAAGAACGAGCATTAAATTATATTTTGGGGTTAACTCACAAGTTTAGAAGGGGGAAGAAGGGGAAAGAAGGGGAAAGTGCTGACATGTTGGTTTATCAAAGAAAACAATTAAGTTATATCAAATCGTTCATCTTAACTGAGTGAGAATAATATTAAACTTCCGTGGGCCATAAGAAAAATGTCTTGGCACGTTACCGTTAGTCAATCCTGACGCTTTTAAGGCATTCTTGAACGCTCCTATTGTAGGTGAGTTTCGAATAGAAAGGTCAAGATTGTTCTGATGTCTAATAGTATTCGGAATGAAAGAGTTGTTTGTTACTGATAGTCTACAAAAAGGAAGTACTATATCTTCACCATTACGTAGAGGATAGGCACTTAAACTTTGAACTTTCGGAGGTATGAGATTATTTAAATAATTAGGAGTCTCATGGTTTTGTATTTTATAAAATAAATTAAGACGCCGTTTGAGTCTTCTATCAGCCAATGTTTCCCAACCTATTTCATGATACAATATCTCTAGTTTGGTAAACAAAGGCAGTCCAGTTACAATTCGAGCGGCTTCTATGTGTAGTTGTTCAAGTTTGGAGACATTGCCGACGCCACAGTGTCCCAAACTTCGGATGCATATTCAAACAATGGTCTTATAAATACAAAATATAGTTTTTCTAAATTATCACGAATAAGTTGATATTTCAATCTTCTTAGTACGTTATGTTTAGTTACACTAGAAATGATATTGTGAACATGTGTTTTCCACTTGGCATCACTGCTAAAAGTAAGTCCTAGGTGTTTGTGATAACTAGATGTAGGAATCGACACGCCATTAAGTGTAAAAGAAATGTCATTGCTTTCCAAATTGGAAAAAAATAACAATATCTGTTTTGTCAGGGTTAAAGGACATAAGCCATTTTCTTGACCAATCGTCTAACTCTCGTAAATCATGATCAATAACACTTTTAATTTATTCTTGATCATGATGAGAATAGTTAAAAGATGTGTCATCAGCAAATAATCTACATAAAGAAGTGAGTCTAAGAGCAATATCATTTATATAGATTATAAATAATAAGGGTCCTAGAACAGATCCTTGTGGTACACCTGCAGTCGTGTTGCACAAAGAAGACTTCGACGAATGTAGTATAACTCTCTGTTTTCGTAAATTTAGGTAGATTTCAAACCAATGATAAAGATCGTTTTTGATACCATATGCCTGGATTTTCTTCAAAAGACCATTATGCCATACTTTATCAAATGCCTTGGAGAAGTCACAAAACACAAAACAGTTGCTTTCTTTCTTCTCCAAAGAATTCAAAATACAGTTGTACATTTCAAGTAATTGGTGAACAGTTGAGTACTTGGGTAAAAATCCAGACTGATGTTCATAAATAAGATTATTTGCGACTAAATGGTTGTAGACACGTTTATAAACAACTCTTTCTAATACCTTTCCAACACAACTTATTAATGATATTGGACGGTAGTTAGATGGCAGAGAACTATCCCCCTTTTTAAAAATAGGAACTACATTAGCAACTTTCCAATCATTTGGGAACTGACATTGTTGTAATGATTTATTAAATAATATTTGCAATGGAATAGCTATTTTTGATGGACTTATTTTTAACATTTTATGACTAATAATATCTGGGACAGATGCCTTATTTGGTTTTAAAATTTTTAAAATATCTATTATTTCACTTTGCTGTACTTGAATACTATCAATATAGCTGTCTGTTATTTCTGGAAATTCTGGGGTAATAGATTCATATCCTCAACTTGAGCGATGGATGAGAAATATTTGTTTAGTAAGTCGCATTTGTGTTCTTCGTCATAAACATAATTACCAGAATTAGGGTTGGCGTTGGCGCACGCGCCGATCCAGTTTATCCAAAAGATGGTAATTGGGTTAAGATCGGGAGATCGTGATGTCCAACGGATCACAGTGACATTCTGTTGCTATAAACAATCTACTGTTACACGTGCTGTATGTGGTCAGGCATTGTCGTGTTGAAAAATTTCTCATTGAATGTCAATTACGGGCAATAAATGCGGCCGTATAATTTCGTTTCTATACCTAACATCGTTAAGATTGCCTTGAATATGTATCAGCTGTGTAAGAGATGGCGACCCACATTAAAAACTAGACGCCATGATAAAGCTGAAAAATTGCTGAAAGTGGCGTTAAACAACATTCAAACAAACAAACATAACACTGCCTCCGGCAAAATTGTCTCTTTCTATAACAAATTTTTGCGCGAAACGTTCCTTTCGGTCCTGTACACTCGTATGCGACCATCTCGCTTTTCAACCTGAAAACGTGACTCATCGCTGAACCACACTATTCTCCAGTTCTGTAAATTCCGATTGCGTACTGTCTGTGGTGATATACGGCACAACCCAGCGACGTTTACAGCTGTTTCTGTCGCAAAAACAGTCCAGTTCCGTAGATGGAATAATCTAATGTAACGATCCTGCGCCCGAGTTGTAACACGCGGACGCCATGAACGTAGTCGATCTGTCGTAGTACCTAGCTGCTGGTAGCATCTCCAAAGGCGTGAAATTGTGCTATGATGAACATTGCACGTTCTGGCAACAGCATTCTGTGATTCCCCGGCCTTGATTCGATCGATAGCGATACTCCGGGTAGCTGCATCTAACCTTGGCATAGAGTCACCTCATCAGAATTTTATTTTATTAATGCAGTCAAGAAAAGAAATATTTGTTTGACGCAAATTATAATGCATAGGATTATTAAAATACTAGTTCTACAAAAAAATGACGCTTTAAATCTTTGAAACAAAGCAAATATGGCTAAATATGCTATTTGCCATCTAAATTGATCAACAGGTCATTAAATCAGCGAAAAATCTAAAGTTTTACAAGTACGTACAGTCAGACAGCTTGTGGTCTTTCCGTTTAAAGGTTTGTTTGTTTTTTGTTTTTTTTTTTTGCAGCCGCATATAAAGACGACTGGTAAGAAAACGAAACATGCGAAAAATACTACTTCGATTAAAAGAAACATCTCTGTGGTCTGCGTTCTACGATTGTTGGTTGGTGTTGGTAGTTTTTTGCGCCCAATATGGTAACTATAATTCACGAATTTTGACATTGTTCATCGCATCAATCTTGTAGATAAGGCAAATCAGCCATGATATACTGTATGGTACTACAAATCTATTTCAGGGGTTTAAACGGTGACGCAAACTTTTTAAGATTTACACGAAACATCCTAGCAACACTGAGTTGGCCCTGTAATGTTTTGATAAATCAACATAAATCACCGTAACAGCTTTCTGCTGTACCTTATTACATCACTGCTCTTTTCAATTCAACAGTTCCCGTGACAATGTTTTATTAACTAGTTGATCTATTATGTAATCTTTGACTGGGTCAGCGTCATTATTACAATATAGTGAATGGTTATGTATAATTATTGGCCATCAGTTACATATACAAATCTGGTGACGAGAGTAAAATTCGGAGAATAAACTAGAATAGAATAAACTAATACCGGAGGGTAGACCGACATTAATTAAATTAATAGAAGGATTATTACCTTTGATTAATCAATCTAAACATGACCAATACACAAAAAGAGTTGATCGATAGTTGTTAACAGCATTAGTAATTAAATCACTGCTGACTCTATTGGATGGTTAAACCTACGGGCGTCTTAGAAATTTGACAAAGCTGGATACACAGAAAACTAAGACTTATGATGAAATAGTAAAATTGTTGAATGATCACTTTCCAGAAATATTTCGTTTCCATAAAAAAATTTAACAGGAGGGAGAAATTACAAACGAGTATATGAGTGAACTGAAAACACTAACCGAACATGGCATCGTAGGAAACCCACGTCCGGTCGCGTTTTCTCGGTATGCTCACACTTAGCGACCGTGGGCACACTTGTAGATATTTTCTAGTTTTCATGATTATCAAAACAGTTTTCATCATCGATGTTCTGAATAACGTTAGGGTCTGATTCGCTGTTCTGTTAATAGCCTAGATTTTGAATGTGTGACCCCAGTTTTTTTTGGATTTCCTTTATTTTCTTCAATACCATCAATAAAATAGTCAGATTTTGCCTGTTTACATCGCCTGTGAACTAAATTTCGCAATTTATCATCTTTACCGCATTTTCTAGAAATAGTTTAATAGGTTCTTTCATACGTTTTTGGGAAAGACCGGTGGATCTTTTACGAGTGATAGAAATTTTATGTCTTTTCGCGAGTGGAGCGCAGCGAAACGAGCCAAAAGACATAAAAATTTCTATCACGAGTGAAAGTTCACACGGACTTTCCCAAAAACGTATGAAAGTACCTATTTCTTCCGTAAACCAACAACTTTCACTTCGCTATAACATATAGACTCTCCATTGTTGTAGACTCCATTGTCTCTGACGTCCAATCAGAACGCCGGAAACAAGAACGTCATAGAAGAACGTTGTTATGCTTCCATAACAACGTTCTTGTTTCTGGCGTTTTGATTGAATGACGCAGCAAGTACAGATGTGTGCGCGTGAGCTCATCTGTACTGGGTCATCTGTACCAGAAATCGGCTATTTACGGAAGAAAAAAAGTTATCTCTCTGTCTACAATCTCCTGATTCATCCATGGTTCTGATTTCTGTTTTCACACGAATTTCTCTTATCGGTGCCACGTTATCCAGAATGGACATAAACGTTTATAATAATAGTTTATAATAGCGAGCATCGCAGATGCGAGCTATACGGTTACATGCGTGTGTGTAAAAAAGAGTCACGTGATCCATATGAACAAATCCATTTCAGATGGTAGCTGAGCTATCCGAAGAAAATATTGTAGACGAACGAAAAAATATATAATATAAAAGTAGAAAAAAATAATTTTGACATCGATAAAATTAAAGTGTTTATTTTTTAAATTACTACAAAAATGCCAGACAATTTTTTTCAATCTGAAACGCTGTATTTGAAATTGAGTTTTGTGACGTCACCAACACATTAGATAAGACGTCACGTCATCAATGGAATGTAGAGGCCCTGTTAGGGGGCTCTGAAGTAACGACATGAACAATGTGCGATGCTCGCATTTAGGCTGCGCCTACATTCATATTAATAATAATTATTATTCATCCTCATTCGTATAAATATTAAATGTAAATAATCGGTGGCTGCGTGGTTTAGGTAGTTCATCTGCTATTGATCACGTGGTCTTTCAACACAGATTACGGGTTCGAGTCTCTGCGGGCGAGGTGCGCTTGACTCCAATCTTACTTAGACAAGGATTGAAATTTTTCCTGCTGACTCCGGGTACCCCGGTTTCCTGTCCAATAAAAATTGGACGCGAGAATATAGCTGAACAATTGCCTAAAGTGGCGTTACGCTTCATTCAGATAAACAAATAAATGTAAATATTGTAGTCTGGAGAGGAGTTTACTAAGTATGATCTTGTGTTCAATCAATTTGGTTCTTTTCAGCTAAAATATGTTTAAACTTAAACTAACCCAGGACAATTTTAAGTTGAGAAAAAGCAATCTCTAAGTATGATTGCAGCGGTATTATTTTTTATCAAAAAGCTTGATAATAGCTGATTTAAAGTTGAATAAAAGTAGTATATCAGCGTTACTTTTAATCAACTTATATTTACCTAATGAACTGCTGAAATACCGCTTTTTAAAACTAATTTGCATATTTGGTTCAGTGATTAGGACAAAAGCGGTAAAGAAGTGTGAATTAAGTTGGGCTGAAGCGTCTAAATTATGTAAATTAGGTGAAGTTGGGATTAAGCGGTACAAATCAGTGGATTTGAAGTGGAATATGCAAATTAGTTGTCAGCGGTAAACAAGCGGAATATAGCAAATGTACAAAAGCGGATTTTAGGTGGTTATACAAGCGTGTTTTAAGTGTATACTCTCAGCGTACTTTAAGTTGGAGATGTCAGCGTGTTTTAAGTTGGAGATGTCAGCGTGTTTTAAGTTGGAGATGTCAGCGTGTTTTAAGTTGGAGATGTCAGCCTGTTTTAAGCTGGAAATTTAAAAAGTCTGTTTTAATATAAGTGTTAGCGTCTCATGTGTAAATACAATTGTAATTGTCTATGTGGAGTTGAAGCATACATGATATCAAAAATTGCAAATTTGGTGTAGGTCAAGCTGTTTTAGAGCTAAAAGCAGCATTACTGTGCTCCACGAGTTAAATCTGAAATTTGGCCATTTTCTAAACCTGTCTTTTTTGTACTTGTTTTTGTGTACCTCTTGCTTCATTCTGTTTAAAAGGATTAAATAATGATAAAAAAAATACAATCATATAAGTTTATTTGAGCATTCATATTTATAGTTGCATAATGTAACCTTTAAAACATAACATAATATAATTATGAAAATAACTATTTACAAAATATTTACAACATAAATACAAGTTTAAATTGACCTTCTCAGTTTCTGTTTTAGTTTTTCTCATCTTTTCCACTCGCATTGCTTCCCTTATTTCTCGATTGATGAACTATCATATGCAGCACATAACTCTGAAATCACAATGATTTTCATTTAATGTACAAATATTTCCAAGAATTATGTAACATTTCCAAAGATAGCTAAAAAATTTTGCTCCTGATACTAAAATAAACAATCGTGTATTAAATATTTAAAGATATTTATACAAATATAATAAAATAGACATATATATAATTTACACATTTGTAACACAATGAGCGTGCAGTTGTAAACTTGTTTGATAGTTTTGTCTAAGAAAAACTCATTTGAGTTATCTTCTCCTAATATGAGTTGCTTCCCCTTCTTAGAAGCATTAAAGTTTAAAACCTAATAAATGAGTATGTTATATGTGTAAACAACTGTTATTTGATATTTTGTGTGCTCCTTTAAGAATAAAAGTAAAAAATTTCCCCTGATTTCAGTATTAGTTACATTTAATAAAAATATAGTTCAATGAAAATGATGTTCTATAATTATAATTACTTCATGAACTTACCAGTCATCTAAAGTGCTTTCTTTAAGCTTACTCTCTAAAAACTTAATTATTGTTTCCAGATCAAAGCAGCTTACAAACTACAAATATTAAAAATGTATATAAATTGTTTCATCTCACAAGCAAACACTGAACATAAACCAACATTTACAAAATAAAAAAAAAAATAGAACAGTCAATGTCAATTAAAAAGACATATTTATGTTGTAAATATTGGGGAAGGAAGCCAGACTAACAGGGTAAAACCCGACCTTCGGTAGGAAAACTGGCCATCCTCGTCAATTAAAATTGGAATCAAGCACACCCTTCAGCAGTGAGACTTGAACTGGCAACCTCGGTGTTGACAATTAAAGTAATCTTTGTGTTTAAATATTTCTAGAAAATTTACAATATTTTATCAATAACGCCAGTCATTTACAGGTTGTAAAACATGAATGGACTAGCTATTCTTTTATTAACATTATTGCACATGGACACAAGTAGAATTTCTGTTACCGTGGTTATGTTGTTTTGACTGAATGGGTGAGCAGGTTTGGTAGCTGTTCCTTGTATTGGTTGTTTCACAGCAATAGTTAGGGTGGCCTTTCGGAATTCTTAGTCTACAAAATAAATGAAGACATATATGCAATATATGACCAATCAGCTACAAAATTCTCAGCACAATACAAATTGAATATAGTGTAATTTAGATTTCTCAGTTAAATTCCCAAATATTCAAAATCTCATACTGAGATTTTGAATATGTAGGAATGTCACAATTAAATGCATGCACTTACAACTATACCCTCAAACATATGTCTAAACAATCCCTCTATAATAAATATCTTTCGGTACATGTTATCTGATAACTTATATGTCCCGATTTATTTGTACCTTAATGACTCCCAGCATCACGCACTAAGATAATATGCTTATTGCTATGCTTATATATATTGCTGCTAAATAATAGTGTTTTAATTTATACCCTATACTTCCTTAATAAAAATGCCATGGTTTTTGTGCATGTGTTCTTAATTATGTTTCTGCCTATAATGCTTGGATTTAATGCTCAGTAACACTATAGTATTTGATCCTTTTTTGTTTGTCGTGCTTTTTGTGTGTTTTCACTTAATGCATAGATTTTATTCTATTGTCATTGAAAGTTATATGACCGGTGACGTGCGTATGAACGATAATGCCAGATCATCATTACAAAAGTCATGTGCTTTCATCAGTATGTAGTTTTCTTCGTTATGTATAAATATGACGACTGTAAACAACAATCCTACTTACTTAATTTACTGAACCAAAGCGAAAAACTTGCCCAGCTATGTGACTATGTTTTGAATAATTCAAATTATGCGCGGGCTTTGGAAAATCGACGTCACAAGTTTACACAGATTTTCATCAGCCGAAAAATATACCAAAAAAAATACCCGATAAACAAAACAATTATGTGTCCAAACAATTTGTCATAGAATATCATGTAAAAAAAGAAATTAAAAATAAATACATTAAACATACCTGCTCTGGTACCTTCAAAATACTTTCTTTGTAACCAGTTGAACTTCCGTACAATCCAAAGTGTAGTACCCGGAGTAAAACAAAAATGGCAAACGACGGTCAAAATATGTTCAAAAGTAAAGCAAGAAAAGGCCCGTACAATTATGGTTTCAATGTGTCTCGAAGACAAAGTAGTACAAAAGTCGAAAAGAAGTAAAGATAGTCACCACACGCCATTTCGACACTAAGAGAAATGCACTTACACGGCGTTGCCGCCTGCAACTTGAGGTAAATATATTTTAAGTTTCACCATTTTCCTACGTATTTGTTTACAATGTAAATATTTTTCATCTGTGATAAATATCAAAAGTTGATGCAGTACCTTTTTACACATGTTTGCTATTGACCTTAGTGACCTATAGTCCACATTGCGTAGACCATATTCGTAGAAGTACCGAAATATGCACATTCGAATACAAGTCAAATCGCCCCACGGTAAAATCGCCCCCGTCAAAAACGCCCCCAATTTTTGCAAAATCGCCCCCACTGTAAAATCGCCCCCTGTAAAAACGCCCCCACCTGAAGCAAAATCGCCCCACTTGACAAAATCGCCCCCGTCAAAAACGCCCCCAATTTTTGCAAAATCGCCCCACTCTGAATTCACCTCGTGTAAAAACGCCTCCACATTTAGCAAAATCGTACCACTTACACAAATCGCTTATTAGGTCATAATTTCATTTTTCTGTGATTATATGTTATCTCAGTGAAGATAAATGATAAATTTGTGCTCTTTCTTCGGTCTTGTTTGTTGGTTATGTATGTTTACAGTTTTTAATCGTTCTTCTTATTATATGAAAAGACGAAGACACGACATTGCAACAATAATTTCAACTTTTTTATTTTATCAGATAACAAGATAACAATGTGTACAAAAACACATTATGCACTATTGTTTTTTAATTTGCACTATTTAAACAAGAGGTAAACACATAATTCTAATGTGACGTGCTTTAAAGGCTTTGAGACCACAACTGTTGTTAGTGCGTGTTGGCTGAATGAAGACTTCTTGTTTATATTTTTATATGTGTTATTTATAAACTTAAGATTAACAAATTTTTGATTATTTAATCGTAATTACAAAAGAATAATTACTAATATAGTTCATTAAGGTAATTATCATAATTGTATAATTATTAACAAAATAACGACATAATCGATCATTATTTACAAAACATTTTCTAAATTTTAATCAGCTACAATTAACTCCTAAAAGTAGAAAATATTTTGAACAACTTGACAATTTTATACTACAGTAATTTTTAAAAGTGTTGAAGATGGGGCCGTTTTGTTGGGGGCGATTTTGCATAAAGTGGGGGCGTTTTTTACGGGGACGATTTTGTTAAGTGGGGCGATTTTGCTTTAGGTGGGGGCGTTTTTACAGGGGGCGATTTTACAGTTGGGGCGATTTTGCAAAAAGTGGGGGCGTTTTTGACGGGGGCGATTTTACCGTGGGGTGATTTGACCAGCTACCGCACATTCATATTTATAGTCGCCACAAGAATCATTTCGTGTAATTTGACATTTTATTCAAAATTTCTTATATAATTTTGTTTTCTCTGAAACATTGAAATTGTTGGCATAATTTAGCAGAATTCACTATCAATGTAGAGAACAGTGTCGTTTTTTATTATACATGTTTGTCTCCATTGTAGATTGTGCAACAAATATGGGAAGTGGTGTCAGTAATTTTGAAATGCAGTATGAAGACCAATAGTAATTAAAATAGTAAGGTAAATAGCCAATACTGGGCCTATTTCAATTTAATATGACACAAATTATTATTAGGTCAAGGGAATTCAGGCTACAAAATGAATGGCCACACAATTGAAAAAAGGGGGAAACATATGGGTGTAAAATCTGTTAACATATGAAAGGGGAGATAATTTTTAGGGTATTCAGTTAAGTGTACTAAATAAAAGTGTGTTCAACTTCTTCAAATGGACATAATTCAAAGAAATTGTTAAAATATAATGTCCTAATTACACACACTCTGCAGTGCATGCAGTTAAGGTTGCGCATAATTCTAATGATTCTGCTCCGGTCACTAGTGTGGCTTGAGTAAGCGAGTAAGCATTGTAGCTCATTGGTACATGCATTTTGTAAACCTCATGTAACAGAAATTTCCCAATAATAAAATAAAAGGTTTTTGCTATGTCAACATTCTACTTTTGTGTGGAATTTGCAAACTTTAGCTATGAATGTTCTTTCTTTGCAGTTTTTTCTGCAATATTATTTTTTGTATTTTTACAGGAAAAAATGTACATCAAAGACAAGAAGGAATGAAAAATAAGAATAATAACATCAAGATGTTTTGACGGAAAAACTTTACAAAGAACATTTTGACAAGTCTGGTTTTGGATTGATTTTAGTTTCTATGAAGATTTGAAGGAAACAAATAACATTCAGCACCATATTCTATTTGCTGTCAACATTCAGAAGCAAACAACAACCGGGTGCCCTGAAGAAATATATGTACTGTAAATCAGAGGCAGAAGCACTGTTTCTTCTTTCTGTGAAAAGCAGTTTGCCAAAAAATGGAAAAAGAATTGGACATTTAATATTTTTAGTAGTTGAAGCCAAACTGTCCACTGACAAATTAAATATTGTGGAGAATTTATCAGTAAAGTTATATCTTTTTACATATATTTTATAGTTCTTTCTTCATAATCATCATATTCATTGTGTTGATTATGCATTGGTTTATAAATGTTGCTTTTAAACAGTTGTAGAGGAAAATGGTGATATTAGTTATATAGCACTTCTACATAAACTAAAACATGCTGTTGTAAAAAGTTCCATTTATTCTATTGTTCATATGAAGATAGTTCTTAACTGTTTTTATTGCTTGTTAATAATTAAAAAAAATGGTTACATTAAATTTATTAGAAAGTAAAGCTTCCATTGTGGTATTTTTGAATGTGGACAAAAGATTGTAGAGTTGGCTCCCCTTTAGAGTTATCCCCCCTATGATTATACTTTTTCTTAGTAAACAGTTTTCTGTTTTATATTGTGAATGTGTTTTTATGATTTCTGGTTTTTTATTGATATTGCATGAAAATATTTGATATTTAAGCTATAATATTCATCATTGCAATTGTACCATAAATTGGCAGAACATACACATGATACAGCATAGAAGAAAATTTAATGTCTTTTTATTTATGTTTTGAGAATATTGGTGTTATTAGGCCATGGTCATGCTAAATTTTGTCATGTGTAATATCAGTGTCCTTGTTCTCTATTTGGATTTAAAACTTTAATCTTCATTTAAAGTAGTAATAAATAATTCCAAACATTTTCTATAGAAAATACACAAACTGCATACTTAGACATTTTTGCATTATTTCTGCGCTCAATAGTAAATTGTTCATATGTGAAGTTAAAAAGCAATTTGGTTGATATAAAAATAATATAACTAATTATTTTTTTATTAGATAGTCACTAAATAATTGGAAAACAGACAACAAATAATATAAATATTTTATTGAGTTTTTTCAGTTGTTTTTAAGCGGAGTTCAATTAATATTTTATAGAGCAGAGTTAAATCAGTAGGGAAAAAGTATTTGCTGTAGCACCTTTAAGTTTTTTCAGTTGGAAAAAAACGTTCAGTTTAATTTACTAAGATAAATCAGCAGGGATTAAGTAGGTTCGTAATAAAATTAAAAATGACAAATATTTATCAGTTGGATTTAAGCAGGAATAATCAATAACATGTAGTCTCGCTTTTTTTCTACTTAGAAAATCAGTATAGTTTAAGTTGGATAAAAGTGGAGTTAAAGCATTGCTAATTATGTAGGTTAAAATTAAGCAGTAATTATGCATGTCGCTTAAATACTGCTTTTTACAACAGCGGATTCTATGCAGATAATAAGCGGCATTTAAGTTACACTGTGATATAAAAGCGACGCTTCAAAATTGTCTGGGAAAACATGAGAAATATTGTGAAACTTATGTCTGATACATTTTTTCTTTAAAACAATAAAATATCTTAAATTATGAGAAATTTTTAACTACCGACTTTGGGAAATATCGAGAATGGTTATCGCTGAACCGAATTACGGAATATTCTCTTGTCCTGCCGTGAACCCAAATTTACTCGAGCCAAGGGAGACAACACCCCTAACGAGATGTCGGATTCTGAATTTTTTTCTAAAGCTTTGAGACAATTTGCAAGAGCAACTGCGGCATCTAAACCAGCACCTTTTGAAAAAGTAATATACAGATGTCATAAATGTTTAGCAAAATATTCAAATACTCAACCCGATCATTGCATTACACAGTTGAATTAATGGCTAGCCTATGCAATAGTTTGTTATAGTTCGTTGTCAATCCTGTATCCATGATTTATAATTATTGACTCTATCCTCGGTCCACATAATCGTTATGTCAAACTATACGAACATAGTACTTCCAAGTTATTTTTACAATGCTAAGAATTGATATAAAATCTGCATGTACAAAAATGTACAACAAAACGTTGAACTTTTACACGCCCATATTATTGGTCATAACATTTACATGTACAGGATACTCCTTGAACATCAATATGGTGATGATTACTAAGGAGGCGCATGCCGGAAATTTACAATTTTAAAACAATAGAATGAAACAATTTAGAGAGGGAAAACTGAACATATGTACAAATATGTACTAATTTTACCAATAACTAATACCAACTATCACTGGATTATGTTAAAGAAATCGTTTTTCAACATTGAAAAAGATATTTATATATGTATAGTTTATAACCCTCCTATAAAATCGCCCATAACCATAGCTTTAGAACAAGATAATACTAGTGTTTTGAAACAGTTATCAGAAGATATTGTAACTTACTGTTCTAAAGGTGATCTTCTCATATGTGGTGATATAAATGCTCCAGTGGGTGCCTTGCCAGATTTTATTCATGGCGATAATAATAAATACAATGACAGTCAATTTGATTACATTCATGATACTGATCTGTGTCCG
This sequence comes from Limnoperna fortunei, assembly GCA_944474755.1. Taxonomy (NCBI): domain Eukaryota; kingdom Metazoa; phylum Mollusca; class Bivalvia; order Mytilida; family Modiolidae; genus Limnoperna; species Limnoperna fortunei. The sequence continues at coordinate 42,717,407 of OX104121.1, read as the reverse complement.
AGGGCAACATTTGATAATATTAATGATGCCAGAGGTAGAGAACTGTTAGATATATGTGTTGGCAATAGTCTTAGATTTCTAAATGGAAGAACTATGGGAGATTCCTTCGGTAGTTTCACATGCTATACCCCTAAAGGAAATAGCGTAGTGGACTATGTTTTTGCAAGTGAAAATTTACTCCCCCAAATTCCTTACTTTAAAGTCTCCCCATTTATCCCCACTTTATCTGATACCCATTGTAAATTATCATGGACACTAATTACTAATTTTGAAAGTAATAACATCTCAGACTCATCTACATGTAAGTCCGTCCCAATTCAGTACATTTGGAACGAGAAATCCAGAATGAAACTTGAAATAGAGTTACAGAGTGAAGAGACTCGTGAAAATAAATAACTTTAAAGACCAAGTTATAGATATAAATAATGAAAATTCTATAAAAGAAGCTACCATCTGGTTCGAAAACTTAATACTTAGAGCTTTTCCATACTAAATTTTGATCTTGTTTTGAACGGAAGTGTACGTTAGAAAATTCTATTGTTGTCTATTCGAAATCGGGTAATGTCGTCTGCAGTTGAGGCGGGAAAAGTCTCGCGGTTTGTCTGAATACCATTGTACGTTACGAAAACAGACGAATGTTTGTAAACAACATTAGACCCCTTAAGATACAAAAATGGCTGACTTCCTATGGAAAATTGATCTGGCAAAATGAAAAAACGGCCGCATTTCAAAAAGCCGATTAACTGTGGAAAATAATTGTTACTTTCAAAAAATGGAATAAAAGATCTACTAAAGGACCCTAAACTCGACCAACGCAGTAGCAGTTTTCCATTTTGTGAAGCAAAATCCCGTCGGAATGACATGGTAAAATTGACTATATTTATTTAGAATGTGTATAGGAATGAGAATGCATCAGACTTGAACAAGTCCAAGTCTGGGCTATAAGCAACTGCAGCGGGGAGTGAATTCCATATTTTTATTGCTCTGGGAAAGAAGGAGTGTGCATGGTAGTTTGAGGGAGAGAATGGTAGAAGGAATTTATGGTCTCTTGTCAGTATCATATAGTTCGGTGGAGTGATAATGATGACTAGTTGATGTTGGATCTTGTAAAGCATTGTTACTGATGTTAAGTTTCTTCTTTGTTGTAATGTAGTCCATTCAAGTTGCTGGAGCATGGCGCTAATGCTACTTTGATAGTGGTATTGGTTGAGTGTATATCTTTCTGCTCTTCTTTGAGTCATTTCAAGTTAGTTTATTAGATCTTTTTGCCAGGGATCCCATATGATGTTGCAGTATTCTAGTTTTGGTCTTACATAGGTCTTGTATGCTGTTTCTTTTGTTTTGATGTTCCTTTTAATGAATTGTAATGATGCATTTGCCTTGTTTGAAATTGTGTTGATGTGATTGTTCCAGCTTACGTCTTTTGTGATTGTAATTCCCAGATATTGAGCTCAGGGCTGACCACACGGGGCAAAGTGGGCGACAAAGTCACCCTACTAGGACCTGAAGTCGCCATAAGGCGCATCAAAAGCAAAGTCGAAGTCACCCTGTCATTTCCCTTAAGTCGTCCGATGGTTCACATAAGAAACTTGTAAATCTGGTCCAAATACTTCACCCAGACTACCAATTTATCAGTAAATGTGTACTTCCAATAAAAAATGGCAAGCAATATGCGTATTTAACATATTTTCAAACGATTTACGTCTTTCAAATTTATTACGCGCCATTTTGTTTATTTACAGGATGTGACTAATTACCGGAAGTGAACAACAAAAAAAAGTAATGTACAAAGGCTCATAATGAAAAATCGTTATTTTTTTTATTAACAAACACTTTTCATTGGTTTCAAACTTGTTTTTTCAAAGAGTATTGTACTTTAACAATTTTCTTTGATAAGTATATGAGCTCCACTAGAAAGAATAAAGATGTATATTAATTATTGACATCATGATAAGTTCTGTAGATGGGTGTCCAATGAAGCAATTTGGATCAGCACAACTTTGTCCAAGTTGAAGTGTGCTGAACAGAAGAATTATTTCTGGGCTTAGTGTAATGTTATTCTATCTATCTTCTTTGGAAATTTGCTCAGATAAACATGGCATGTTCAAAACAAGCTGTTAGGAATATTATGATACAAGAACTCATGAATGAATGAAGTTTATGTCTACACATATTCAAATATTTTTGTTTATTTGTGAATACAGCTACAAGTACTGAAGTGTTTTTTTCATTTATTAATAATAAAGGTTACATGTATGTGCTGTTTGATATTGCATACCATGAATAATAATGAAAAAGAAAGAAAAAAAAACTGAATCTAAGTGTGTTATGGTTTTAAAACACAAGAGAAATAGTCCTGGAAATTGATGAATAATGAAAAATGTATGTAACTACTGCGAAATTAATTATTTGTACGGTCCCCCTGTCTTCTCCCAAGTGTCTACTGAAGTCCCCCTATCAAGGCCTGACTTCTCCCTGTTTAGCTGATAGGGAGAAGTCACTTCTCCTTACTTTTTTAGAGTGTGGTGACTCCTGGAGCTTTGTCAGTTGTTTTAAGTATTTGGTTATGCAGTTTGTAGTCATAAATGATGAATGTCAGTTTTCTTGATATTCTTATTATCTCACACTTATCTGGGTTAAAAGACATTAGCCATTCGTTCTCCCACTTTTCAAGTTTATGTAGGTCTGACTGTAGTGTATGACAATCGGTTATGGAGGAGATGGTCAGATAAACAATAGTGTCGTCAGCAAACAGGCAAATATTACTTTTTAGGTTGTCTGGCATGTTGTTCATGTAGATTGTAAACAGACATGGGCCTAAAACAGAGACTTGTGGCATGCCTGAGAGCAATGGAGAACAATTGGACATGTAGCCATCTACAACAACTTTTTGTGAATGATTGTTTAACCAAGCTTGTACCCAATTAGAAATTTTGTTATCAATGCCCATGCGTTTAAGTTTTAGGTGGTCCACCTTATCAAAAAAGCCTTACTAAAATCCATTACTACTACATCAGTTTGTTTGCCGTTTGCCATATCATCAAAAATTTGTTGTGTAAAAGTTAAGAGTTGTGTTTCACAGCTTAAATTTGATCTGAAACCATGCTGTAGTGGGTAAAGAAGGTGGTTAATATCTAGATGTTTCATGATTGATGTTACTAATATGTGTTCTAGTACTTTACTTAGAATACATGTAAGTGATATGGGCCTGTAGTTTTCTGGTTTTGATTTTGCTCCTTTTTTAAAAACCGGTGTAACTATTGCATTTTTCCAGTCTTTTGGCACTGTTCCTGAGTTGATAGACGAGTTGAAAAGGTCAGTTATAATTGGCGATATTTCTGTAGCAACTTCTTTGAGAAAGTGTTGTGAGATCATGTCTGGCCCTATGGCTTTTTTGGGATTAAGGTTTTGTAATAGTTTACATGTCCCCTCTGGTGTTATTGTTATTGGGTTCATGCTGCAGTGATGTTTGGTATTATTAAGTTGTTGTAATTTACAAATATGTGTTAGGTTTAAGGGCTTGGGAGTTGTGAATGCTGAGTGGAACTGGTTATTTATTTCTTCTGCTTGTTCAGATGGTTGGGGCTTAGTGATGCCATTTACTTTGAGAGGCGCAACACTGATGTTTTCATTTTTTTGGGTTCTAATAAATGACCAGAACTTTTTACTTGGTTTACTTTCACCTGATTTGCTATCTTCTAATATAATCATTTCTATGTAGCTCCAGTAGGATTGTCTTAGTTTTTGTTGTACAATCTTTTTGGTTTGTTTGACATGTTTGAAGGTGTTTTTACTTCTACCATTTTTTAGCTTTTTTGTAAAGGTGGTCTCTTTTTCTTATGAGTCTTTTTATCTCTGGTGTTAACCATGGTATGTCACATTTGGGTTTTATTGTCTTTGTTGGAACATGTCTATTTACTATATCTTCTGTTCTAGTTTTTATATAATCCCATTTTTCTTCTGTGTTTTTCAATTCTGAGTTGGAGAAGTAGTCTTTGCTGATTTGTTTGATCTCATGTTTGATTACTTCACAGTTTGCTTTATTATACTGATTGATTTTTCGTGGAGTTCTATGTTTTCTCCCACTTATTATGTTCAGTTCGTGGAATACAATGTCATGATCTGATGACCCTAGGCTTGGGGGTGTTTTGGTGTTTTGAATGAGTGATGGCTGGTTTATAAAAAATAAATCTAGAGTGTTTTCATTTCTAGTGGGTAATTTTACTATTTGTTCTAGGTTGTGGTCATTTATTATTTCCATAAAATTGGTGTAAGTGCTTGTAAATTTGCAGTCTGGTTTGAGTTCTTGATTTGACCAGTCATATTTTGGGAGGTTAAAGTCTCTAAGGAGCCAAATGTGGCTATTTGTTGGTATTCTATGTAAAGATTTGTTCGTTGATACTTTCAGTGTCATTTTCATGAGGTTTGTAGTATGCTACAACATTGATGGTTTTGATACCTTTGATATTTATTTTTGCCCATATTATCTCACAGTCTGTGTTTAATTCAGGTTGTTCTGAAGAGATTAGGTTGTTAGATATTGCTATGAAAACACCACCACCTTTTCTATTTGCTATGTCTTTACGATAAATTGAAAACATGTTATTTGGAAATATTTCAGATTTGTTTATTTCTGGGTTGAGCCAAGATTCCGTGCCAACTATAATATCAGGTTTAACTTGGTTTATGACTTGGTGTAATTCGGGCACCTTTGTCTTGATAGATTGACAATTTATATTTAGAATAACTAGACGCTGGTTTGTCTTTTTTCTTAATTGTTTTGGATTATTGTGGGGGCTTTTGTTTGGTTTTGGCGATGATGCTGCTTGCGGTGGATGGTCTAAGAAGTCTGAGCATATAGACTAGTATTATCTAAATGCAGTGTATCATACAAATTTGAATCAGACAGTGTATCTAGTGAGTCAGATAAACCGGTTGAGTAATTTGGCAAAGCACAACGAAGACAGTACCATACATGTTTGCTATCAGCTAGCATGCTATATGTGTCATTACCAACACCTTGACATTGAGTGTGATACCACTAGTCACAGCTGTCACACATGATCCCCTTATCTGACCAGGTGACTTCTTGTATACAATAGCCACAGTAATATTTTGTGATGTTAAGTGATGGACCTTGATTTGGATTTATGTCCCCTGGCCTGATTGATTTAACATGAGTATGCATATGTATAACAGTATCAGTTTGGGATTTTTGTTTGTCGTTTTGCATGTGGGTTTCATCTTTTTGATGGCATAGTGTATGTGCAGTACAGCGTTAATGTGCAGATGTACAGGTTCATGCAGGGTATTATGATTTGCATGTAGGTTTGTAGCTTCATGAGTGTTTGTATACTTGTAATCATAAATAATGTCAGTGTGCAATGGTTGTTCTTTGGCACTGATGTATTTTGTTGCAATTGTGTCATGTCTGGGGATGTTTTGCTCATGATCTGTAAGTTCTTTGTTTGCTGGATTTATTACAAGTGCAAGTAAAAGTAACAGGTGAACATGGTACCCTGGTGTTTTGATGTACTGTTTGTTTTCTATGTTGTGCATGCTTGCTGGTGAGACAGATTCTATCTAACAGATAGGAGATAGAATGGAATGTTAGAAAAGTCAGACTCGCATGTTATTCTTCGACCCTCGGGCTGTCTCAAGGGTGCAGGTTCTGTCTCAGATTAGCCTTGTTCAGTGTTTGTTTACTTCCGGTAATGGAGTCACGTGATATTAGATTAAAAAATATTTGAGGAGAAAATCAGTTTTATGCATACAGGGGTTTGGTATGTAATTTTGAATGAGAACTATTACGTAATGATATGTTCAGTGTTATTATAAGTCATTGACCCCAAAAAAATGGTAGATCTTGTTAAGTTCCTCTTTCTTGCAGAGCCAAAAGTAAGATCAACCTTATTGTTCCGGGCATGCGCATCATTCATAATGCCATAGTTATATCAATTGTCAAGTTTTATTTGTCCAGATGCACATGATTAAACAAAAGTATTGAGATCAAATGAAAATTGAAGACTTTTTTAACAATATGGCATAAAAATGAAGTCTTCGTCAGAATAACAACATGGAGTCAAACCCAAATATAATTTGGGCTGAAATATTGCCAGAAAATTAAACAAAAATTCTAATGCATAAAAAAAATATTTTGAGACGTTTATACTGGTAATTTTTAACTGCCACCATGTGTGTATGTGTTCTACATACTTACAGACACACATTTGTTTCGCAGTAAATTTTGTTAAGTGGAGGTGATTTGACTTGTATTCTTATTCATGATGTAGACTTAACTCTGCTGCAATGTATCCAGTATCTCCAGTAAAGCAGTAAAAACTATAATTTAAGAATGTTTGCAACAAATTTGTGTTTGTTTTCTGGCCATATTTTGCTGAAATGATATGGTGTAATTCCTGTGCAATATCTAAGTGAGACTGGACTAGTCTGCAGCAGGCAAATTTTCTTATTACTCTATCAGTAAAACTACTACAGATAAAAGATACAAGGTTTTTAATATCAACAGTACCACCTTTGTCTGTTTGTTTAGTGTGTAATATGCATGTCTGGAGTGTTCTATGTCACCTTTTACCTCAATCAACCACAATATACTATTACCACCATGAATACCACAATAGTAAGGATTAATGTTTTTTAATGTTATTTCAGTCTTCGTGGTAAACTTCATGATGAAGTTCCAAAAATGTCCGAACAACTATATTTTACAGGCCCATAGAGAAATGAAGAAAAAAGTTTAAAATTATATTTTTATTTGCAAAGGAATTAAAAAGAAAGCTGTCTATATCTTTCTTTGTCATTTTAGGGACAGTCTACATCAGTATATAGCTGTGAAAACATTTTTGTTTTACAAAAAAACTTGATGTTGCATTAAAATTGATATTTCAGCTCAGTATTAATAGTAATACTTTTATTTTTTCTAAATAAGCGCTCAAAGGCTTCAGAATATCTACAAGCCCATTTGACGTTTTAATAACAAAATTTGACCTCTCCGCAGCTGATTTTTACTGGCCAGGACCGTCAAACTAATGGCTAAATTCCTAGGAGCATGAATCTGTTTTGATCACGAGAAGATATTGCCATTAGAATTTGCTTAAATGCAGTGTAGTGAGGCCAAAATGAATCAGTGGGAGCTATTGTCATCACTTTGCATCTGTCATCGTCATCGGCCATAAACTTTTCACATTTCAATCTTCTTCTCCATTACCATTTGGCCAATGGGAACAAAACTTAGCAGGAATGTTTATTGGGTGGTTCATAACAAAATTTGAGTTTTTGGTGCTGATCAAATATTAAACATGGCTTTTAGGGCAATCAATGCATTCTGATTGGCTGAATTTAAAAAATCTTCTCATAAACCGCTTGGCAGATTGATTTGAAATATTGTAGAAATGTACCTTAGATGGTCTTCTACAAACTTTGAGTTTTTTGTGCCAATCCAAAATCCAAGATGGCCATAATCACAGGACTTAGTTTAACATAGGACCCTATGGGAAAAATATTAATTATGCAGAAATGAAGGTTGAATAGTTATTTTATTATTTTGAGTTTTCTTCGAGCCAATTGCAAAGTCAACGTGTCTTACAGAGCCACTAATGTGTTCTGATTGGCTGAAATTTAAAAAATCTTTTTACAAACCCCATGGCAGATTGATTTGAAATATTGCTTAAATGTACATCAGATGGTCCTCTACTAATTTTGAGTTTTTTGTGATGATCCAGAATTCAAGAACACTTCCACCATGGAACATAGCTGAACATAGGATCCTAAGGGAAATACACACAAATAGCTTCTTCTATGAAACTGTTCCACACAATTATGGCAAATTATGCAGAAATGAAGCTTGGATAGTTGTCTTATTATTTTGATTTTTTGTAAGCAAATTGGAAATTCAACATGGCTGCCAGAGATGCAAATGAATCCATGTGTCTGAAATTTCTTAATTTGTTTCCACACAAACCACTTCAGAAGGAATTGTGATATTGTAGAAAAGTACCTCAATTGGTCCTCTACTAATTTGTAGTTTTTTGTTTAGATCCAAATTACAATATTGCTGCCACCAATGAACATTACTTAACATAGTAACCTATGAGAAAAACATAAAAACTGCTTCTTCTCAGAAACTGTCCTACAAATTACTGCTGATTGGAAATTCAACACTACAACATTCATAGAAACAGCAGCATTTTCACATAAAATTTAGCATTTTATATCAAAATTTGCAGGAAGAGTCATGTATCTTGAAATGTTTTTGTTGTAAATCAGATGAGCAATAAGGCTCTTAAGAGCCTCTAGTTGCAAAAGAAGCTTCTATTTTTTACTCCTGAAGTTATCATTCAGCCTATAAAATGATGTTGCTACATATGTATATGTTATCATTCTAGATTGACAGAGACATAATGTATGTTGCAGTGACCATAAATCAATGTTTTCCAATACCTTATATTATAAATAATATTTCATTAGTAATTTTATTGTTGAATCATTTAGATTGTAGTTTAATACATTTGTATGTAGAATTAAGTTTTAATTCAGTCTTTTTGTAACATATTGAAGTATGGCAGTTCTACTAGTATGTTGTTCAAATGATAACTGAATGAATAAAAAGGGGGCTGCATTCATTCACATGAAAGATCTTTTTTCAGTTGCCCACTTACTCTATTAACATTAACCCCAAAATGTTTAAAATGACTTAAAGCTCCATAAAATAACATTTCTCTAATTGTTGCATTATATTCAAACCAGTTTAAATTTGGGAAAAATAGTTCTTGTCACTAATGAAAATGCAGTTTTAGCAGATGATTTGTTTTAAATAATAATGTCATAATAATTATTAGAAATAATGACATCATAAACAAAACAGCTCATTTACCACGTGTTCAAGTCATGAACATAAAAATGAGGTGAATTTGTACTTCCAAGTACAAATTCTCCCAACAATAATGAACATTTCGCAAATTTACTCATTTTTCATATTAGAGAAACAGAATCTTACATTTGCACTATTGGATTTTTGGATTTCCCCAATATTGATACATGTAGAACTACATTATGGGAATTTAAGTCAGCTCCAAGGCTCAGACTTAAAATTCTATAATTTAACTATCTTGATTGGAGAAATCCGATAATCAATTCATACCAAGTAAGATCCTGTATTAAATGACATACAGCAGTACTAACAGTGCTTGTGGTATCTTGTGGTGAAAAGTATACAGAATCCTTAAGTAATAATTCATCTTGGACTTGCATCAATCATATACAAGTATAAAATTTTTTTTTATTATTTCAACCTGCAGGTATCCAGACTCATTGATTTGTGCCCAAGGGAGACAATAAAGGGATTTCGTTTTGATAAACGAGGTCAAGATGCTATCATTGCTCTGGGAATTTTCTTCCTTGAATCTGGATTACAGGTAAATAGAAATATTTGAACTTTATCAAAGATATTTATTTTCATAGAGAAAGTGTGGAACCTTTATTAGGCAGTTAAAAGTTAATAATACATGTACAAATAAAAAAACGCTTCTTTCTTTAATTTTTTTCCAAATAAAAATGTGAAAATTTTTTTTTTATACTGCCACAAATAAAATCATTGCACACAAATAAATTGCAACTTGTTCTGATTTATGTCAAATGTTGTGAAACAAAACTCATACAATCAAGTAACCTTTTATGCACAACAGAATTTCTACGGGATTTGGACAAATTAAAAATTTCTGCATTAAAAGAGCTGAGATTTTACTGCCTATATCTACACCTGAATGTGACCACTATTATTGTGTCCTCATATCTTCATGTTTGATACACAAATTCAATAAAATGGGTTTCGTACTTATGAGGTACTTGATCCACGGAGCTATTCTGTAGGTAGCACTTTGTTAAAGAATGGTAGGCCGAATCATACTGCTATATATAAAAAGCTGATTTAAGTTTTGTGATTTGTCGAATTAACAAAAACAACACCGCTGTTCTCATTGCGCTTTAAAGACCTCTTTTTATGACTTATATGTTATTACTAATTGTTCAAAATAGTTTCCTGAAGTATGTATTTGTTCATTACTATTTCTACATGTATGTTTACAAAGTACAAAGAAAAGATCTTGCCATATCTGTTAAGTGTATTACAAGGACTGTCAAAGGCTCAATGGACTGGTGTCCAAAAACCTGTACGAGGAAGAAGTAAGTACAGTATATTAATAAGTCCCAAAGTAAAATTCCACATGGAAGGCCATATAACGGACATTCTCTGTTCGAGTACTGTAAAAAGTTGTATGTTCTAAGTGCTACGAGAAAGTTGTATGTTCTAAGTACTGCTGGAAAGTTTTATGTTTTAAGTACTACTAGAAAGTGTTATTTTCTAAGTACTGCTAGAAAGTTTTATGTTCTAAGTACTGCTAGAAAGTTTTATGTTTTAAGTACTGTGAGAAAGTTGTATGTTCTGAGTACTTTGAGAAAACTATGTTCTGAGTACTGTGAGAAAGTTGTATGTTCTAAGTACTGTGAGAAAACTATGCTCTGAGTACTGTGAGTAAACTATGTTCTGAGTACTGTGAGAAAACTGTACATTCTGAGTACTGTGAACAAGTTGTATGTTCTAAGTACTGTGATCAAGTGGTATGTTCTAAGTACTGTAAGAATGTTGTATGTTCTGTGTACTGCGAGAAAGTCAATGAAGTTTTGAAGTTGAAAAGGTGATAGATTGTTTGAATGATATACTTTTATAATAAACAAAGATGAAAGCATATTGTTTGAAAAAAATATACTTGCTGTAGGTTTCAGTCTTTTCCTTTTCATAAATTTTTTTGATCTTGTAAGTTTGAATGTTATAAAAGATAAAAATTGTATGTGAAATATGTTTAATTTACTTTAAATATGAAATTTTGTTTGTTTGTTTGAAAGGTGTTTTAACGCCACTTTCACCAATTTTTCAGCTTTATTATGGTGTCCAGTTTTATTGGGGGGGGGGGGGGGGGTGGGGGAGTACCTGAAGTTCTTGAAGCTGGCTACAATTTTGTTTCCAAGTAAAATGCTATATATGGTGTGCTGAGGCATTTTTGATAGGTTAATTTATGTCAGTGAAGTTTTATACTAAATTCAATAATTTCCTAGGGTCCTGTTTTTGCCAAACTTATATTCATCCCTTTACCTTTTATCTTACCATGCATGCTTAATTGAACATAGTGTTAATTATAGTGTGTTAGAAATAAATGTAAGGTGTTTTCCATGTAAAAAACAATTTGAAGCTTCATAATGTAAAATACATCATTAATTGAACAGGAGAGAAAGATCTGCAAAAAAAATTTAAAATGTTTATTGTCTACAAATTTTTGCAGTCAACTATGGGAATTGCACAAAAAAATAAACCAGCCATTGAAAACGCCTTTATATTGGAAACACCTTATGAGGCCTTATACAATTTAACATTATGTAACCGCAGTTAGAAATGATGAAATTTAATTCTCAGGTCTGAGGATGTTTAATGAATTTGATGAATGTTAAGACATGCTGGACGTAAAACAACGACCAATCAATCAATCAATCAATCAAAATATTTTATATATTTTTTTCTAGGCCTTCCTCCATCAGAATGCTTCAGTTTCTGTCTGAACACAATCCTTAGTGATATAGCATATTGGGACAATGATGCCAGACAACAGGTAACTATCATTAGTAGTCAATAATGTCAATAAATATACACTGTGAGAAAAACATTCTTAGAGCAGTAACAGTAGAAGGCAAGGCTTGAGATTTGGTGAGAATTCTGTTTAGGGCAAAACATATCAAGGATAGTATATTTACCAAGTTGAAATCAATAGAAAGTCCCATATTCTAATACGACATGCTTGAAAGTCTCTGAGACCACAGCTGTGGTAAAAAAATGATTTATATATGAGCAACATGTATTAATCTTATATATAGCGGCACATGCTATAATTATCCATTGCAATAATATTGTTTGTTGCATTGATGGAACAGCCTGTTTATGGCTGAAATGATTTTTTCTATATGTATGTGAATATCAAAAATTTATTGAATTGTCTTATTAGAAATGAAATAATTCAAGGAAGGTGTGATTTATCCTTGTTTTACAATAGGGTGACCAATTAAGTCGTTATTTTATCCCTCTCTGTCGCTCGGGATGAAATAATACGACATAATACCCCATTGTAAAACAGTGATAAACCACAGCCTCCATGAATTATTTCTTAATTTACACATGGAAACTTTTAATCATTTTTGATATCAGTTTTATCTAGATAAACAATATTGTGTGGAAAGTTAAAATGAAAATTTTTTAAAATTTTGAATAATAGTCATGGTTAGAAAATAATATTGTACACTGTTAAATTAAATTGTGTTTTCTCTCGGACTACCATGAACCATTGGTCTGACACACAATCAATCATTTTTGATGGCCTTCCTGAGAAAATTAGAATCATCTTTACTAGAATAGTTTGAACCTTACTTGTTTTCGTGTTTATTTTAATGGGATTTACACCACTTTCATAAATTTTGTTAACTAGATCATGTGTCCATTTTTTATTGGGGTTAAGTACACCTAAGTATTAGTACCTTGAGGTAACCCCACCCAGCAGGAATACCTAAATTTGATTGTTTATTTTTTGGAATATATTCTGTATTCTGATTGTCTGGCAATGTAAAGTATCTGTCTAGCTATTACAGTGGGATATATTAGAGATGAAGCAATTGATATTGTTTTTAATATTTTGTGTTTAGATTATATCTTCTCAGCTTGATGCTTTAGAAGTTTTTACGACGCTTTGTGAAAGCCACAAATATGACTTGCCCAAAGGTAAGTACTGCGAAGCACAGTATTTAATTTTTTTAACAAAAAATCAGCAATTCATATGTATTTGTATGCTGATTATTTACAGAGTTTGTAATATCCAGCTAATTTACAAGTGTATACCAATCCTGTGTAATGAAATGTGTGGTTTTCAATGTGAACTTCAGAAGTTTTGGACAATCTTATATGTCAGTCATGATCCACATCTTCGTTAAATTCTTTTAAGTTTAGTTACATAACAAAATAATTTTACATCCAAATGATTTCAAAAGAATGAGTTTGCATAGAATTTGTGCTTGTGTATTTACAGAAGTCACACTAACCCATGCATTCTGTCTAACTTGAACCGTATTTGCCTTCTGGAACATCTATCAATTTATTAGAAATATTACTTTGGGGAAAATTTCATTTTGATTTGTTTGTTAATCTTTTTATGGCCTAATTGGTATGCTCTATTAAAACAGATGACACAAATACTTGAATTGTTACACATTTAGGCGTTAACCAAATTTCACAGGTGATGTAATAAAACAATTCAAGAAAACAAAAGGTGTCAAAAGTTACCATGGGGAAACACAGGGGCATTTTTATCACAAATGCTGAATTTGTTTGGCTGAAGTTTATGCAATTTAAAAATAACTAGTGATAAATGCATATGAGAAACCTTTGTACTTTCAAGAATCATACATAAGTAGTGAAACTAGCAAGCTTTAGTTAAATATCAAATGACGTACAATGTATAACATTGCTTAGTATGTTATTCACGGTGCTGGATCTTTATATACATGTACAATATATATATGTTAAAGTCTTAAAACTGTATTATGGCCTATGAATGGAATAACAAGTGATTTTAACTAGTCATAAGTTTGCAGTGTGCAGGAATAAACATGTACATTTTTGTTGCAATGTTGTTGTCTCAAATCTGTTTATTTGTTACTTCCCTTTGTCTCCCTTCAACATTTCCCAGTGTAATCCTGTTTTGATTGGAGATGGCAATAAAATATAAATTACATCAAATTTCATCTTAATTTCATAAAATATTTTGTCTATGCTTTCAACTTGACTTAAAATAATCAAAATATTGTAATAATTGTAGACCTACAAGGGCAACAAAATTGTCCACGAGGTAATATATGTTGGTATATGTTCATGACACTTGTAACATGTATTTGCATGCATTTATGTGGTGCTGTCGCATGAGAACATCCCTTGTTAAATATGTTTTGTATTGATTCTGCATTCTTTTGGGTTTTTTTGTTATAAATCATTTGCTCCTACTTCATTTAACCTTTAATGTAAAATTAAATTTAAGCAACATTTTCAGTATTAATTGTACAGATACATGTAAAATATATATATATATGAATTATAAATACAACTATGTATTGCTGTGAATTTTACAAAGTACTTTCAGCATTTCCTGTGCAGAAATTAAACAATAATATTGTTCTGCAAAATGATGTACCGGTATACATGTAAATAGAGTTTCACAGCTTTCATAAAGTAATCATATTCAACTAGTTTCTTATTTTTTCATTTATGTGTAATGAACACCAGTAAATAATGTAAACTTATTACATTTTGAACTGTATTATTCCTGAGCCAATTTCTTATTAGGCAGCGCATAACCAAACCCCTGGGAAACTACTGATAGGGTTCTCTGTGCTCGACCCACAGCAACCCAGCTCGTCCCCGGGTGGCAGATAGGGGAGACCCTCTTGTTGGGGGGTTGTCAGGTTATAATACGAAACGCCTAGCAGCAGACCGCAGTTGGTTACTTGTTTGAAGTGTGCCACGCTCGTTGCACAATAAAGACCCCTTTTGTAGATTTCGAAAAAATGAGTAGGCTCATTGTAGCCACTACAAGCCAAATTCTCCGGTCCATACCCAATACTCCGTACTTTGCCAGTGGCATTCAAAATTGTGTTCTCTGTGTCCCATTCCATCTTTTTTGCTGTTAATTTATTGTTTGTTAACTGAAATACTGCTCAATCGACATAAAGCAAACATCCAATCAATCAATCAATCAATCAATCAATCAATCATAACTACCTACCTGCTGTATTGTTAAGGTAGAATGCTTCTTTATGTTAGTGGAACACTATGCTTTGTTGTTACTTTATGCCTTTAAATAAAGTCACCACAAAAATAACCTCCACTAAAAAATATAAAAACAATAAGCTTCAGACGTAAAAATTCTTAGGAATTACAGGCTATTTTTTTATGGTACATGTATCATTATATGACATCAATTCATAATATTCTTATTCTAAATCTAGATTTATTGTTATTCATCAATACATGACCACAAAATTTAGAATGGAAAGAAAGACAGAATTTTTAATGTTTGTAATAAAAAAATTTTGATGCTTTTGGCATGGAAATCTTGGAAATAATTTTGGGATTTTACATCTCATTAATTGAACTGGTTAGATATACTATGTTTTAAAAGCTTGTTTCTTTGTCATTTGCAGGCTAAATTTCTGTTATTTTGTCATGTAAATATTTATACTATATATGCATGTTGTTATGCATTGGTAGTTTACTTGCATCTTCATGTTATGTCTGCAGTCAGAAATTTTCTAAAGTTATGTTGTAATATACCAGTTTCCCATTACATATCTTGTACCACTTTGATTAAAAATTCTACAGTTATTTCCCTTTATATGAGGCATAATGTTCCTGCAAGAAAAAAGGAAAGATGTTTACATTTACTTTCTATATACTTTTGAAATTACTTCTCTGATAGAGCAAAAACAAGCAAACAAACAGACAAAAAAGAAAACTTTATCCCAACAACATTGAGCCAACATGTACATTATATGTGGAATGAGTGTTAAAATAAACGTTGAATTTGTTTCTGTTTTCAATTGGCAAATCCTTCAATGTGATATGTAACATTTGAATATGCACTGTCAGTATAATAAATTGATAGAAACAAATCCTGTGTTTGCTTCAGATTCAAGACCTACATGCAAAATACCTACATTTTTTTAAAGGATGTACTATTACTGAATTCAATGCAATTCTTTAAATTATATTTATTTCAGAATTCATGCACAGTTGTTTATGGTGTCATTCTTACAACATTGACATTGACATACATTAAATGTGGGACATTTTTGTAATAACTATTATAAATCCTAGGAATAAATACAGTTATGATTTTTCAGTTAATAAGGCTGTATTAAAATACCAATTTCTATTTACAGAAGTATTGTGTACAGCCACAGTTCCTATACTTATTGGCATGGCTCGTGCTGTGGGAAGGACAACAGATGATGACTCGAACCTGATATCTAGAATTTTTCCACCAGAAAACAGACTTCAAGCACCTACTGCATTTCATGATGACACACCTAAAGAGAAAACCTTCAGCAGCTTTAGACCTATCCTTCCCAGAACTCTGTCTTCTCATGTACTTAATCTAGAATCTTCTAATCCTTCCAGTCCCACAATGCACCAGAGTTTTGAGACTCTATGTTCAAGGTCAAGAGAAAGGTCACCATCACCTATGTTACAACAGAAACAAGAAAAGCAAGAAGACAGTGTTGATGATACTGTTCACTATTTTAACAAAGTTGGGTCAAATTTTACCAGAACAAAACCCTGGGGGTTTGAAATTATTCCAGAAAAACCAGAGGATGAACATCTGAAGTTTTCAAGTGGAAATGTACAGAGACTTGTCAGTATTGTAAGTATGAATGTCATTAATGTTCTAAACTGGTCCAAAAGTATTGGTGGAACTATTATGTTATACCATAAACTGGAAAAAATCAAAAGTTGTTTGCTTTAAAACAGAGTAAAAAAATGATGGTTCAGTTGCTGAAATTGACGCTTTAAAGAATGAAAAGGAAAGTTAATTTTTGAAATAATTAAAACCAGAAGTAAAATGACCAGTCCATTTTTGTTAATGTAGAATGTATATCATTAATCTAAATTGATAAAGTATTTTTTGCAGGCAAAGCGCATCCTGACTAAAGATGTGTTAACTAGATTAGATTCTTTACTGAAAGATCTCTTTTCAGAATATACTGTAAGTATTCATTATTTTGTTAAGATTATTAATTTTGTCAACAGCCAACAAAATCATTACAAATGCAACAAACACACTTGTCTGTAAATTTAATATACTGCACATAAGGTAAAAAGGCCGTATCATTTTCAAAGCACCAATATTTCAACACTGGGATCGTTAGATGGAGCCTGAAATTGTGCATACATCTTTTAGCAAAATCAGAACTTCAAATTTGAACTGTAGTCTAAAACAGAGTTGTTTAACAGATATTCTGGGTTTATTTGGGGAAAATGGAATACTGTTGCACATTATTTTTGTTGTCAAATTAATTGGAATAATTTTTAATTATTTTACTGTTTTCAGGATGACGGTGGTTACAGATGGTTTACATACAAGTCCTTCAGTGAGACTGTCACACTGGTGTTTGTCACGTTACTTAGAGATGTATTAGAACAGAAAAAAGGTTTAAACATTGTTATTATATAGATAGAGATGAAATATCGAATTTTCCGAGTGACAGAAATCACGGTAAATCACATGTGAAAATTATCGTTTATTTTCACTCTCGGATTTTTTCCCGCCAAAATGTCACTTGGTTTTGTACTATAAAGATATTCATCCGCCGTTCATAAAATTTAGTATTAAGCATTAAAATTTTACGAAAACAATTTTGATCTATATAATAAATGGGATAATCAATTGGGCGTCGTGAATATCCAAGATATGATCACTCGTGCCCCATAAAGCATCAGATTAAACTCGTGCGCGGAACAAGTTCCGCGCACTCGTTTAATCACATGCGTTATGCGGCACTCATGATCACATTTTGGATATTCACTCCGCCCAATTAATTATCCTATAAATATTGATTCATTGCCCATCCTTTTTTTTTTTATAAAATCAGCATTTCTCTTTTATTTCCAATATCATTTACAAAGATAAAAAGTAGGTAATGTTAGATTATAAATAAGCTGCAACTTTTTCTGACTAAATATTCATTTGATAGAATTAGATACATTTTGGTGTAGTAGAAATTTAAAAGTAGAAATTTAAAAGTGACCATAAAGATGAATTTTAAATTAGCATAACAAAGCAATAAATTTGCAACACATGTTAAATGACAGTAATATTCTGTGAGATGAGAATGAAAAATCAGCATACCTCTCAACTGTCATTCATTGAAACTTGCCACACCATGCACTAATAACAAACTCAGATAGGTGGCGCTGTCAGATTAAGAATGGAAATGAGAAACACTTATTGTATATGAAAATGTTGGTTATAAACGTACACTATGCAAATACATGTATTCACCAGAACATTCTGAAATTTCTCCTACTGTCCCATATTGTTTTTGAGGGAATAGTCTTAAATTCATGCCTGTAATTATTCAGATTTACCAGCCAGTTTTATGACAGATGTGCAAGACTTTGTCAAAGACTTGTACAATAGTGGGCAGATAGAAATGAGCAAGAAACATTACTACAACAGGGAGCTGGACAAGGAATTTAATCCCTATGAACTGACAATATCTAGCTCAGCAGCCTGTGTTGACATTCTATTTTGGGCTGTCAGGGATGAATCAGGTGAGGAAAGGCCTTGGCCTTTATTATGTAGTGTGACAATTTTGATAATTCATGTATGGTGTTTATAGATTATTTGGGTTTTTTAAAACCAGATGCATTTCCTCATTCCTATCTCATCGAAGTGCACCAACCAGAGATGAGTTTAAAAAAAACTTTAATGATCACTATATTGCTTTTTTGTAAGCAAGGTGAGATGGGCTTATCTAATGCTAGTAGTTTTAAATGGGATAATACCTCACAGAGATCAAAGGAAAACACTGGAAAATATCAACGAGATGTATGTTCGTATCTAAACCCAATCAGATAATTGTAAAATATGTGACATGTATATAGCCACACAGTTTTAAACATATATGAACATGTTAGTACAGTCTCATACAAACTACATATAATTAAAGGAGTACTACTGTATCATATACATAAAATTATCAGCAATGCTACATGAAGGAAATGAAAATTGTTACTGAAAGCCCTTTTTATTTTAAATAAACACCTGTTTTACATAGGAATTGCAAAAGGTAACATTGTTCTTAATCTATTCTGCAGTAAAAAATGATCTTTGAAAAAACATAGCATTTCAAGAACACCACTTAAGTACATATGAATGTCAAATTTGAAAGAAGTACATAAAATTGACTGGACATCAACGTCACAATGCAGCATTGAAATTAAGTCATATCTTATCAGTTTCTTTGTTCTTTATTTTGGGGTTTGAAAGTATGATTTTACAATTGTTCGCCACCCCAATAACTATTATTAAATATTATATGTATAAATTTAGCTTAATAATTACTAGTACAGTTTTGATGGACAAATGTTTTGTTAGATATACTTTGACTATAGGATAGTAAAAACAGCTGTCCAAGGCATGAAATTTATGGGAATTACACATGTATGTTCAATTATGGACATTTAAAATACAACACAAAAAAAACAAATATAACATTCAATTTCTAGTGCTTGAATGGGATCAGTATCTTCATAAGTCAGGGTTTTTGTGTCCACACGTGATCACAAAACCTGACAAATTTAAGGAAAAAAATTTCTGCACTGCAGTCACTCTTTTGATTGGCTAAATTATAACTGCAAATAGCCAATCAGAAACAATAAAAATCCTTGTCTGATATCTTTTATGTAATCTACTACGAAACAATGGGTTCTTTCCAGTAATGTGATTGGTTGATGTTGTTTAGTTATGTCCTGATATGAAATCTTCTAGCATAGGAATTTCTTAGAGTTTCTTACTGGTGAGGATGGGAGATGAAAAATCAAGATGTCTGACATGTACATGTATCTGCATTAAATTTTCGTCACTGTATAGAAATGTACCTATAAACCTGCTTTAAAGAATATCCCTTCCAGTAACCGTGCAATTTTCATTCACTCACTTGAATACATATATTCCATTTGTGTATTCATCTTTATATATCACAAGGTTACATAATAAGCTATTTGGGAGAATAAATTAATTTTTCTAAATGCTGTGAGACTTATTATAATCCCACTAATTTTCATTTCCTTTCATTTAGGACTTTCAGACCATGAAATGCTTTTCTCCAAAAAAATTAATGGTATTGCTGTTAGGTCTGTTCCAGACATAAATGTATGGTTTGGGAGGAAGTCTTCAAGAGGCACTTTAATTAACAATTATAATTATTTACTACACGAACATTTATAGCTGTAACAGAAATCTCTAGAATAACAGTGCATCTTTCTTTAGTACTATTAGTATGAAAATGTAAACATCCTAATTTTTAATTGGTTGATTAGTTTTTTTTACCTTTGGGGTCTTCACTTCACCTTGACTAAGGACAACTAAACTTACCAATAGTATGTATAGTTCTGATGCTAATTATAGTCACCCATAGTCAAGGTGGAGTAATGACTAGTTTTAATGTTAGGTACTAAATCTTTGATGAGGTGTTCCCTGGCCTTGTGGATCAGCCACTATACCTCACCAGTCAAGACTATAGGATAACAGTTAGTTCCAGAGAATTCTATAATAAAGTGCCTTCTAACCACCGTTTCCATACATTTAATTCTGGACCAGCTGTTGTTGAATTGACAGTTTTTGCTTTTCTGTTTATTATAATGTATTAAGTTGTAGTATTACTTTTATTCTGCAGCATCTTGAATATATTAAATGCACCAAGAAATGCAAATAAATATACATTGCATACATTATGTGCAGGTACAACTACCTGTATCTGTCACGAGTGGTACATTCGTATCACTACGAGAGCTACACTTAAATGTATATAATAAATTTATCTAAAATTAAGAAGTATAAAAAGTGCCGAACAAAACTGAATGTTTAAAATTTAAAATTTAACATTCAAGGAAGCATTTGTTTATAAAATATAGACCCTAACGTCATATCTCATTCATAGAATGAAAGTCATTCACAGAATCATTGGTTATACCATTCATTGTGAGGTCAAGAAGTAGTTCCGACAAAAGTACATCTTGTATCACATATATAGATGATACAAGGTTTTGTATCACATAGGTCATATCAATCGCTTATTTTCCAGATTTTGACAAAATACATACTTAATTTTAGATAATATGATATTCTTTTGTGTATAGAATTACCGGAGAAGCTCTTGTTTTTAACCGATACAGTTTGTTTATTTGCTTGTTAAATGCATTAAAAAAATTCTTAGGAAGTATTTATCATCTTTGCTCCAAGCTTTGTATATACACCAGAAATGGTTTTGATGCTAGTTTTTGAGTTGCAGGATAAAAACAATACCTAAGTACTGTCAGTCAAAATTGGCTCAGCTTGGGCTGTTGCTTGTTTTTAGTTATGAAAATGTTTGTATTTATTATAGGGCAGTGGGCATACATGGATGAAATAATCTGATTTGTTTTGCTGAACTTTGTACTTTTCCTAATTCAGTCACTTGATATAAAAGCATAATTTGCGTTCATGTAAGAACATACAAATGTAAACAGCTTAAGCAATATAATGAGAAGGGAGATCACTGTTACTTGTCCTAGATATGGTGGAAATATTGCTCGCGGAATGTTAGTCAATCAATCAATCAATCAATAAATCATCAATCAATTAATTATTGTAAAATTGATGAAGAATTTCACTTTCTTATGTTGACAATAATTAAAAATAATGCAGTTCATTATTTAGTATTATAGTTTTAACAGGAACCCTAAATACAGCACAATATTGTAATTTTTGAAAGTCTGGAAAAGACGGAAGACAATTGTAATAAAAAGTAGGTGTGTTCAAGAAACTGGCTACACCCTCTCCTTATCCATTGGTATTTACAAAAAACCAAACAAATCGTCTTAAGATTCTGATGATTTGCATTTTACAGAAGCAGAAAATTTATGTTTAAAGCTGACAGAGAAAATAAGTACTAACACTGAGAGAAAGTTTCTGCTGGCTCATACACCATTACTTCTTGTAGCCTTAGAGGTAAGAGTGAAAGTATAATACTAAGTAATAATAAGAGAGATATAGGCTCTTACATTGGTACGAGTGGATTATTGGATTTCTCCAATCGAGATAGTTAAATTTCCATAATTTAACTATCGAGATTGGAGAAATCCGATAATCCAATAGTACTAATGTAAGATTCTGTTTCTCTAATTTCAAAAGTAGTAAATTTGCGAAACGAAGAAGAAATTCTCCCAAACCCAAGTTTACGTTCATGACTTGAATACGCGGTAAATTGAAGGTGTTTTGTTTATGACCTCATGAGTTCTTATTGGGACGTTATTATTTTTAACCAATCAACTGCTGAGAACAACAAATTCACTGGTGACTAGAACTATATTTTCCACACCGGTCAAGCAGTTGAAATATTATGTCAAAATTAGAGAAAATAAAGTAAAGGTTTATTATTGTATCTTTCCCTGCCAGGATAGGTTTGGTCTCAGGTTGTGTCAAACCAAAGACATTTGTACTTGCTTTGTCTCATTAAAGATGTAAAGCAAGAAATGCTAACAGTAACTCTTCATGAAGCTGTTGTGTTCCCTTTGTCCCTTCCCACTCCCTTTTGTGTTGATTTATTTTTTAACTTGTTCTTGTCCTGACTGAAATACTGCTTGCTCGACATAAAGCACACAGACAATCAATCAATCATGAAGATGTGCTAGCATGACAAGAACCCAGCAAACATATAACTGTATAAAGAATTCATGAATGTAATGTTAGAACTAAAATTGTAATGTAGTAATAATTGATATTATTTAAAAAACACTTATGTGACCTCATTTAGAGCATGGGTTTAATTGTTGACTGGTAAAAATCAGACATTAAAATGGATACTTGCTGTTACTGTGCTAAACATGCAATATAGAGTAATCATTTGTAGGTTTAGTCTGGAAACTGTGTCCAAATTTACTGACATATCTCTGACTAAGATTCCATGGTAAAATCTATCTATCATTGGTTATGTTTTGAACCATGATATATTTGGTTGAAAAATTGCTCACTTGGCACTGTTTCCATGATTGCTTTGTAAATTTTATAAATATTAAATGTCTGACAATTTTACTGTCACCCTGTCACAACATTTATTTTTTTTATACCGAAAAAACTATTCAAACCATGAACAACTTTATTAAATAATGGTATTTAATTGATGTAATAATGGTATGAAACAGCAATTTAACAATAAAAGTAAACTAGCAGTATCCAGAATCTTTAAATCTGCCTCGTTTGTGGTAGAAAAAAAAGTTTTTTGGTTGACATTATTGTTGTCTCTTTACAACGGAAATGTAAAAATAGATATTGTGCATGTGCGAATGGTACAGTATAAATTTCTAACATTCCGTACCTATGGTAGCGGTGACAGTATTTTTCCGACAGTAATTTTTTTTGACAGTACTTATATATCACGGTGGCCTATGGAAGATTAACAGTGTAAATGAAATTGAGGTATAATAAAATAAAATGTACATCAGCACGTTTTGTTTGTAGGCAATAGGAAAATTAGCTGTGAAGTTTCCAGTGTTAGCCTCCAGTATGTGTACATCTCTACGAGACTTTCTGGTGACCCCATCACCTGTTCTAAGTAAACTCAACAAGTATGCGACATCACATGGTCGTAGTAGTATCAAAATTTTAGTTACTGACAGTACTAATGCTCTACAGTCGTCAAAGAAGAAGCCATCTAATAAAATACTCAAATCTCTGGAGAATTTAAGGGACTGTGCCATCATGAACATTTGCAAGTAAGTAGTAAAACCATATATCAGCGCTCGTCCTGGTTTGTTTGTCAAGAGGTCTTCAAGATTTCTTGGAGACTTTAAATCATAAACCAGATGTTGTTCAGGATTGTTTGAGACTTTAAACCATAAACCAATATTTATAAAGGTTTCGTTGAGACCTTGAGGCACTCATTTTGTAAAAAAATGTTTTTACAAATAACACTTTTTTTACACAAAATTTGTTTGAAATAATAAAACTCGGTAGAATCATATTGCAGTAATTGTCATGATTTCACTGGCTCATTTCTTCTTAAATACTAAAAATGAATGAAAAATCTTTAAGTTGGTTTAAAATTATTCCCACAAAGGTTTTTTTTACTGCTGGATTTTTGTCAACAAGGATTGCCAGTTGACCTGCCAAACAGTTATTGGTTTTCATCCAGTACTCATGCTTCCTCCTCCAAATAAAATTTGCTGCCGTTATGTAGTCTAAGCATTGTGGAAAGTGGTGTTAAATCAAAAACAAATCAATAAAGTTTCTTCATTGCAGATGTTTAAAAGCTGGTTTGAAAAAAGATCCTGAGGTTGTACAGGCCTTCCTAGCGACAGTATCAAACAGACTGTATAGAGCTGACATGTCAGACAGGTATACTAATTAAAAATGATATTATTTTGTCATTTCGTAGTCTTTAAGTATTGTTAGGAAAAACAGATGAGCAGACCTTTCAAAAATTACCCACGAAATTTTAGAATACAGCTTATGTTTCTTTTAAAGGCTTCTGGTTTTTCTATGATTATAAAGTGGAGAATTTTGCAATAAAATTGCAATGTATATGTTATTGGTAAGATTTTTTAATGGCTTAATTGTCGAGATTTATACCATTCCCAGCTGCCATTGGGTGTTTATTTATACAGTGTATTGGTGGTAGTGGAAGGGAAAAGTATGTACCAGGGTGATAGTGAGGGGGGGCAGGGGGGGGGGGTTGAAATGTGTCCATAACTGTCTTTGAGTTTTTTAGTAAATATGTAAATATTATCATTTTTTTTAATATAGCTGTGTGTTTAAAGAGAATTTATAAATTAAGTTTGTTAGTGCATTGCTTAACTTTTTATACCTGAATATTAATGAAAATTGGCAGTCTATGTTTTATTTCATAGCTGTTCTCGAATAACTAAAAATATTTTTTTATATTTGATAATTTTAGTTGTAAGTGCACATAAGATGGACTTATCCTCTAGTATAGTAAATATCTCTCTTTTTCTTAATCTATTTTCACATATTTAATTGTCAAAGTAGATGTAATGGAGTCAGTACGCTGACATAGGTCAGGCTATAATTAAATAAAATTTAATTTGTTGTTATTTTCATATGACTACCACAAAGTCAAACAGTAAAAATATTTTAACACAACTTGACTGGATTAGTATGGTTAAAAATTTACAAGTAGTATAAGGTTGAAAAAAGTACTATAACAATAATTTATTTTCACAGAAATAAAATATTCATTGAAATTTTCATGAATTTTCATTAAGTTCCTTTTATAATACAGTTCAAGTACCAGTATTGTGATATTTTAGGAATGAATTACCAAAGTTATACAACATCAGTGATAATAAGTAACAATGTATTACAACATACCAAGATCTAAAACAAATTCTGTAAAGTAAAATGAAATGACAAACATGTAGCCAAAATAAACAAAACAACAAAAACAAACAATAACCAATGAGAACAACAAAGAATAGAGGAGTAACAGGAACCCAACTTAAAACTGCTGCTGAACTCAGCTGTTCCGGAAGGGTAAGCAGTTCCTGCCCAATATGTGGTAGGGGCCTCGGTGGCCGAGTGGTCAAAGTAGTTCGTCTACTATTGACCACGTGGTCTGTCAACACTAGGATTGCGGGTTCAATTCTCACTGCAGGCAGTGTACTCGACTCCAATCTTAATTGACAAGGATTGGCAGTTTTCCTACAGCAGGTCGGGGTTTTCTCCGGGTACTCCGGCTTCCTCCCCCAATAAAAATTGGATGCCATGATATAGCTGAAAAATTGCTGAAAGTGGCGTTAAACACCATCAATCAAACAAACAAACAATATGTGGTAAATGGTAATATTATATAAGAGCAGATTTGTTTCCAAATAAGAGGTATTTGCAGCTGCCTCTTTCTTCTTGTTACTGAAAACAAAAACTAAACGTCAACAATTATTTATAGAAAAGCAAAAAATAATATGTAAACCTTGAATATTAAATAATCAATTTCATCTTTGCTTTTTTTTAACAGTTAAAAAATCTGTATGCATGACTTTATGTTGCGATCTATGACTAAAATGCTTGATATGTTGAATTTGAGCATGGGAAATTCCTCACCTTTCGTAATGTTTCTTTTCTGCCTATAAGAACCAATCACTAGTTTTATATAGTGGTTTTGACAGTACCATAGTTAGTTGTGTATAAAGTGCATTGATATATAATACCCACCCAATCCAATGATCTTACAACAAGCCATTCAGTTCATTGACTTTGACTTCTTGTGTCTATACAAGGTTAGATGATCTCTTAAACAGAAAATGATAATTGTTCACTGATAACAGTTGTAGTCATTACATTATTAAACACCTGTCAAACAAACAAACATAATTATTTGTAATACTGTAATTTAATTAATATTCACATTATCAAACTGCAACAGAATTTTGTATTCAGTCGATTAATATATGGATATAAATCGTTGTGAAGTAGACATGAATTCCAAAATAATTTATGTTTTCCAAACCTTTTTCAAAATTGTAACTTCCTCATAAAAATAGCAGAAGTTTGTATTGCACAAAATTTGATTGGTTTACAGTAATATTCTGGGATTTTTTGTTTGCCAGAATCAGTTGACCAGATATTACCAACTGCATTACCAACATCTCTTCCAAAAAATTTGTCTTTTTTAAAGTCAGACTTCCCTTGTAAATGTTTCTGGTGTTAACTCATTCAGTGATCTATCTGGTAGTGGACATGGTATTGTTATGTTTTATATAAAATTTAAAGTGAATATTTTTTATACAATATTTTTTTACAAGAAAAATTGTGATTGTAAGAATGTTATGAAATAGTTTGTAAAGACAGCACAGAGGCAGATTTTAGTACAAGTACTGTTCATGTGGACTGGATATTCAAATAATTTGGGACAATTATGTAAATACTTATTAAAAGTTAAAAGTTAACAATGTTTATGTACATAGCTCTGGAATGAACAGGTGAAGAAATTGTAAAATAGATGTACAGAAAAAGCACAAGAATAGCCTTAACATTGTAAACAATAGATAAATAACCAATCTGATAATGGCTGTACAAAAAAATATTTCTGACAGTTTTATATATTTAGGTAGGGGGGTGAGGGTACTAAATCAAACTTTTACAGGGACCTAAAGTTTTGTGGGGTTGGGGGAATTTTAGATGTTATAATAATAATCTTATTTCCAAATCAAAATAGCAAACCATGTCATACATAGATTTAAAAACTCTTTAAAGATGAAATCCAAACTTAGCTTGTTATTATTGAATATTGATGCATCTGGGACTGGTTCATGTTTTGAAGAACTTCAATAATTAAGCATCTTGTGTTAACTATTTTGAAACACAAATACAAATACTTAATTTTCTGTAATATGCTATAGTACATGTAAGTACATTTGTTGTTAATAGTATAGGATTAATTGCATGTGTTCTAAGCTTTGCATGATTGTGCTTTAATATATTATAATTCCTTCAGAAGTAAAAATGGAAAGTCACCAGAAGAAAGATGGACCCAGTTGAAGCTGATAATGAAATTTACCCGTCCAGCTTCGGGAAAGTTTGAGCCACTTGATGTTGAGAGGCAATGCTCATTTAAATAGCATCTAACTGCTTTTCTTAACACAAGCTTTCTAAAGTTTTTGCCACTATTAGCATTATTTGTTAGACTTATACACACGTACTTTGCATTGTACTACTATGTTTATTAGTTGTATGTCAATCTATTGGGGAGCAGGGTTTCATGACATAGTGTGATTTATCTCTGTGTGTTTACTATCAAGATCTAACCTTTTCTATTTTGATGTGGCAAGTGGTGAATTAACTCATACTGTGGTTTCATTTTTATTCGTGGGGTATCAATTTTTGTCGTTTTTGTGGGTGGGGACAAACCACGAAATTAAGAATTCAACGAATAATGATCTCAAGAAATCTATAATGAGAGTAAGCTGACATGATAAACTGCTATGGGACGGTTGCTTACATGGATAATGACTACTAATGTTCAGGATGCATCATGATATTGATATGTTTTCAATAGATAATGACGATTTTGTGTGTTTATGACACTAAATAGAAATAAACATTGTTGTTATTTTTATTGCGTAATCCCGTCAGTTATGAACATACTTCCTGTTGTGCCTTTTCGTTGTAAAGTGTTGATGTATACACAAATATTAAAGTAACTTTCGTAATTGAAATAAAAATCAATAAAGCAATTTATTTTTTCCATCTTTGAAAACCACTACTTATATAACCAATTTTATTGTCAAACAAACAAACTTAATCTGTGCCCCAGGGACTGTATGACGAATTTACAATGAACTTTTTACTTAGATTGGTTTGAATAAAGTGACATGTTTATTAATTGTGTTAATTATGTTTACGGCTACAAAACACAATCTGTTTGTAATCTTTATTACTTTATGTTCCTTTTAAAAAAAAACAGTAATTACGTCGTTTTCAAGATAGGTAGCTAGATGTACACTGTCGCGTGATAAATGGTATCGTGTGATTTTTTTAAGGCACTTTACTCAATGCACAGTCTTTTAAAATTGTATTTACAAATAACATAAAACTGCAAAAAACGCAACCCCTTTCATAAATTTATGTTCAGTGTAGGCTTTGCACCACGCCACAACAAAAAACAGGCTTCGTTTTGCATCGTCTTTCTTAAACCGTCCCATTCCGTTTTAATGTCGCCGCTTTTCAATAAACTACCGTAAATTTCTATGACATCCCGTGATCAGCATTACAATTGTCACCTCCCGAGAGCGATTATATCCTCGAAAATGATGTATTGGAAAATGTACAGACTAACACAGTATGAATACCAAAAATTTGTAAGCAATTCCCTCATTTTTCATTTTTGGATTTTTTTTATCCCGCGAACCACGAATGTAAGAATCACACGAAATGTCTTTTTTCCTCCAGCCACGAAAATTGATACCCACAAAAACAAATGAAACCACAGTATTTAAAATAGGAAATGGGTTAAATCCATACCATAAGGATTTAATTTTTTCATTTCAGCAAATCATTTGATACTTTGATTTGGGGCTTTTTCTGGAAAATTTCCAGAGTAGGAGTCAGTATGGGCCTTTCCACTAGAAATTTACTCTTTTGAAAGGCATTTTCAAATAGAAATGTACTTTATTTCACCATCTACATAAGAAAAGTCTAGTCCTTTCTGGAAAAGCCTTCAGCTATATGAGACTAGAAATTAATTGACTTAAACAATGATATATTTTGTTGACAGATCAGTTAGGATGTAAGTTTTGTTTTATAAAAGGGCTTCTTCCCAACCAGCCAAATATCCTTAGATTGCAACTTAAATAACATAATAATGCTAGCTATAGAAGTTATGATACCAGCACTTACTGCTCTTGAATTGTCCCATTGATTCTAAACAAAAGAAAATATTTTTGTAAAGGTATTGGGTTTTAACATTTGTATGTGATGTAATCATTTATCTGAAAATCTCTTTATAGTTAAAAAAATTTTTTTTAAATGACATGCAAATATTCTTGTAAATGGTCATTCTCTTTTAGATTTCCATATGTATATGCAATACTGAAATTAGGTTACATGTAGTTAAATGGCATATTTTTGATAGGATCATATCACGGAAAAATTTTCATTCCTGAAGTTTTTTTTAAATGTATGGCTATAAATAGGTGTCTGAAAAGATTACTAGCACTGGCTGTCAATTTGTAGTAGACATACCTGTATTGGTTTTTACGTTTTTTTCATATTTCAGCATTTGAGCTGAAAAAATGACATTTTGTGCACAACTAACCCCTGATGAATCACACTCCTCCCCAATAACACTTCAGAAGCTTTAACCCTACAGACAATTACCGCTAAATGTACATAAATACACAGTGTATTACAAAGTAATATTTGCTGTTTACTATTTTTCACCAAAAAGAAGATATTTTGACTGTATAGTGAACACATTAAATTTGTATATTATTAAGAAATAAGAAATATAATTAAGAAGGTGTTCACTTAAACTTTTGATAAGTAGAAATTTATTTAAGACCCATAACAACTATGTGCTTATTTACAGCTGGGTCCATTGTGATAGTAAACTTAGAACAAGGTATTATGGATTTATTTGACAAAATTAAGAAATGGGGATTTGGTAAAATGCTTGTATTGAGAGACATCAATTTTATTGATAAACTGAACTGGTTTGTATTGAATGGCAGCTTTTCACAATACAAAGCAGTTATCACCATTCTAATGCATATATTGTACCATAAATCTTTGCCTGTAAGACAACTTTTAGCATTCCCGGAAAAGGGGTCATTTTAGAAGAATGGAAACCATTTTGGGTAAAATTTTGTTCGTCACCAAGGGTAATTTGTAAGTTTTGATCTTGCAATGTATTTCACCTTGTTTTTCCCAGAATAACAGTTGTTGCTGAAACTGGCTGTTTATTTTACAAAACATATTGTTCATACAGTAGATGTTTACAAAATCTGTCAAATTACATCAGTATAGCATTAGAACGTTATGCTACCTTAAATGCAACTTGTTGTAGATGCTAGAAACAGTACCTGGAATTCTATAGACACTGTCACAGTAAAACCTGCTAGAATACATTGAGAAATTGTGTCCTGTAGTGATACAGTTAAAACTTGTCTTTTAAATTTTAATACAATGTAATCTTATTTACTTGGCTGTTTTAAGCTGAGTAAGTTTCTCTTTAATTTATTATGTTTACTGGTACCTGTCAATGATCTGTTATTATTTAGAATTCATATCAGCAGGTTTCATTGTAAACAATACACATGATACAAATATATGGTAATTGGTGTAAGGTTTCTTAGCATGCATATAATTTAGACAATATTATCTATGTAGATGACATATATTAGAAAGTTAATGGTAAAATATTAAGTTGTGTTTTATACCTCTGCTTCGTAGAAGAGAAGGGTATACTGTTTTACCCTTGTCTGTGTGTCCATTCGTTCGTCTGTCCGTCTGTAACAAAAATTCCTGTTGCAGTTTTCTAAGCAACTATAGGATGCAGAAGACTGGTAATTTGTGTATTGCTTTATCCCATAGTACCATATTGTTTATAGCGATTTTATGCTCCTTGGCATACCGAATACTTTTTGTGAAAGCAGTGGTATCACTAGTGAGCATTAGCTCACAAATTTACTTTGTTTCATTTTTAAATGCATTCAGTGTGGATTTGAAATTATGTTTTCAATTTTGTGGACTTCAAAAAACATAGTGTGTTTATAGGAACAAACCAACTTGGATAAATGAAAGATTTCTTATAAAACAACTTGGTTAAATAAAAGATTACTTAGATATTTTATCATTAAATAGTTGATATATAACCAGTATTATATAGTACTAGATACATTTATGAACATTATTTTGATATTCATTTAAGCATGTTGTGATTTGCATTATGTTTTTAAGGCTTTGTTTTAATCAACTATGCTGTTTTAAGTTCAAGCTTTATAACTTATTTTTTAGATGTTGTTTTGCTACACTTCACATTGTAAATAGTTATTTTGTGTTTTAAACTTCAGCCCATATTAAACTTTTAAAACTTTTATCCAAACACATGTTTATAATAAAATCCTCATTAATATGACATTTTTGGGAATGTTTTTAACAGGGAATCCAATTTGATCTCGACCAACACCATCTTGACTTTGGGCCATATAGCAGTAGCACTAAAAGACACTCCTAAAACATCGGATTCTGTGATGCAAATATTTCAGCAGAGATTTTGTACCCCACCATCCTCTTTAGATAGATTGATAGTTGACCAGATGGGTTGTATGATTATGGCTGGATGTGTAAGCAACTGTTCTTTAGTTTGTTTTCATTTTTAGTGATTTGCTGTTATTAATATAAAAAATCTATATTCTGCTGACATTTCCATGACCACTGCCATCAAGGCATATACACAGATTACATTTCTTTCTTTCTTTCTTTCTTTCTTTCTTTCTTTCTTTCTTTCTTTCTTTCTTTCTTTCTTTCTTTCTTTCTTTCTTTCTTTCTTTCTTTCTTTAAATATGTATCTTAATAGACTTGGCAGTGGTTGTTGAAATGTTAGCAAAATATAGAGTTAGTTATTTTTATATTATAGTTTTTTTTAATTATTGTCTTGCCTGCAACTATAGTTGCTTGAGGGGAGACATATACATTGTATATGGGAATCTGGCTGAAGCTGTTTAACTACTTGACAATTTGCTTTATATCTTTGTAAGCTTAAGCCCTAGGGCTAGGTCTATCAAACTTGGTCCACTGATAGCTTATGATTAGCACTTGCCAGTCAGTCACCTATCACCTGACCTTGACCTCAATTGTACAGTCCAGTGCCGATGTTAACATTTTTTGATTAAGGCAGTACCTCTGTAACAATGCATGCTAGGATAACAATATTTGGTATATAAGTTGCTGATGAATAGTACAGGACTGTCTTTTAGGTGTCACATGACCTTGACCTCAATTTCACTGTACAGTGACTACATTTAAGTTTTTGGATAAGGTCAGTTTCTCTTTAACCATGCACTGTAGAATTTAAATGATAATAATTTTATGTTATTTATTTGGTTCTCATAACGTAAGTTTTTTCATTACTGGTGTGGAATGCAGGCAAGACATTTTTCTGTGTCCACACTTATTATTATTATTATCAAATATCTGGTGTTATAGTGATTGCTTGTGATTGTGATTTTGAACATTTCAGTATGGGTTTCCCTGTCCAACCCAAATTTTCTTGCAGGCAGAAATTTTTTTGCAATTCTCAATAAATTTGAACAAATTATAATGTCAGTTTTTGCTAATACATGAAGCATTTTGAAACTGTGTTTACCTTTTACATGTCATTGTCATTTATTTTGCCAAACTAAGTGGAATCCATGAATACAGGGTCAGGATACAGATTTGTTTATTTTTAAACTGAAATCGCAAACACATACCTCACTATGACTGCTATATGAATTTAAATTCTATTTAAAACTTGTTGCTTTTAAATATGGCAATATTGACTTTTTAAAGGTATAGAATTTATAGTTGAAGCTGGAAAACACTTATATTTATTTATTATTAACAAAGTATCAAACATTGAAACATAGAGATTTTCTGTATTTGTTTCAGACAACTCTTTACCATGAGATCATGCAAATGTTTACAACTGTCAGTTTGGAAAGCAGTGCACCGTATAATGAAAATAAGACAGAGGAAAAAATTAGAGGTTACAGGTGAGTTAAATAGATAGAAATCAGTGTTTAGTCGCCAGTCCTACTGAGGACAGAAATCAGTATTTAGTGGCCAGTCCTACTGAGGACAGAAATCAGTGTTTAGTAGCCAGTCCTACTGAGGATAGAAATCAGTGTTTAGTGGCCAGTCCTACTGAGGATAGAAATCAGTGTTTAGTGGCCAGTCCTACTGAGGACAAAATAGAACCTTTTAAAAGCCACACCTAATCTGTCATTTGTTAAACGGTTAGCACCCTAATAAGCAAAAGTGCTTGAAACTGAAAACAAGAATTTTATTTAACTAGAACTGCATTTCATGAAGGGTAAAATTTGGTCTTATGTGGATGTAGTAGTGTTTCACTGGCGTATAAAACACAACGAAATAAATCCACACTAGGTTCTTTATTTTCAAATGTTGACAATAAATGTATAAGTGGAAAAAATACCCTGTAATAACAATAACAAGTTATAAATATATGTTTCAAAATAAAATAGCATATAATGTTAACATCGAAAGTGTTATACTACTTCCAGTTTTAATTAAAATGATTTGTTCTCCATGAAAAAGTTCCAACTGATATGCATTTGCATTATATGCACATCTAGTTTCTAAATTACACAGGTAATATACTGTGCGAAGATTAAGTAAATAATCATAATAAATAAAACTAAGTTAAAGCAGACAAAGTACAATGCTGCTAGTTTTACAAATAAAGCAGACAATACAATAAAGCAAACAAAACACAAAAATACAAAACAGCATAACACAACCTACCTCATATGTGGTACGAAGGCTACACTTATACTGTTTTAACTGGTGTGACTTAGTACATCATATTTCCTAAAGTAGAAATATTTGTCATAAATATGTGTTTTACCCATATTATATAAAAAGGCTGCTAAAAATATAGTTATCTCCCCTATATTTAACAAAACTCAGTTATTTAATCAAAGTGAAGTTTATACTGTTAAATATCACTCGCACCGTATAATAAAGTTATTATTTATTAATATTAATGATGTTTTAAACTACTTTATCTGTGATGGTTAAATATTAAAATATATTTAATATTTAAAGTTTAATTACTTTACTCATTCATACACTTTGCAGAAAATCATGCATTCTATTACTCTTTCCAAAACTTTCATAAATATCATTTATACAGGAAAAGTTAGAGTTTGAAATGTAAGGAAAATTAGTAAATAAGAAACTAACCTGAACAATAGAGTAAATTCAATTCCAAGTAAACTTTTCTCCAAAACCATAAAACAAAACCAAGACATCAAAAAATGGCTTCTATCAGTCCCAAAGACAAAGAGAGATCTAATAATTTTCCCGCCTGAAAATCACTGACCCATGAACCTTAGAAAGTACACCTGAACAACTACCTTAAGAAGACAACAACTCACTATGCAAAAATCAATAAGTAATTGATAGTATAAATTCTGTAAATAAGAATTAGTAAATAAATCACAGTTACAGTAAAGAAATATTGTCCATTATAGTAAATGCTAAAAAACAATAATAAAACATTATCAATCACATATACCTATAAAATACAAAAATCTAGCACTACCACACACTCCCCCCAGCCATGAAATGACGTCCCGTCATTTTCCTGTCAGTGGTGGTTTACTAAATTTAAAACGGCTAATGCTGTTTCTCTCTGCAAACCTGAAAATAAAGGTGTATTAGCCAAAGAAGTTAAAAACTCTGCTCTTTGTCTCCATTCTGGAACATTTGACGGTTTGGTAGAATCAGACGAAATGACTGCCATATCAAACTGTCCGGAAGTCATCCAACTTGGTGGTTTGCGGTCTCTTCCAGACCGTCTGTGTGGAACCGGTGCATCTGGTACCTGAGGTAGCTCTTCTTGGACAGGTGCAAGTTCCTGTTCAGCATCCTCAATATCGGTTGAAGCGCTTCTGGTTTCTTCTATGTCCAACTCCTGCCCTCGGAATTCCTCGGACTGGGCGTCCCCAATAGGAATTGAAACATCCAATGCTGGGTTTTCGTCCACAATTGGTTCCTCAGTGAGGGATCCTTCACTGCCAATAGTGTTAACCTCCAGCATGTAATCCGCAGACTCGTCTGTAGATTCATCAAGATCATCTACGGACTCCTCTGTGTTTTTCCGGCTCCTAACTAATGGTTTCGTCTGTCTAGTTCTTGGTCTTGGAGTAGGTCTTAGACGAGGTTTCGGTGTAGGTGGTTCCCTAATAAATCCTACAGGTAACAGCAAATTCCGATGAAGCTGTTTAACACGTCCCTCTCCATCCTCACGAACAACACAAAATACAGGGATATCTGGGTTTGGTTGTTCCATCACCACGTAGGGTGTGTCCTCCCATACATCAGCAAGTTTATGGCGGCCTTCGTACACTACCCTCTTCACGAGTACACGGTCTCCTTTTTGTACATCTGCCCCTCTAACTTTGGAGTCGTATCCTTCTTTCTGTCGTGCCTGTGCTTCTTTTGATGACTCTGCGGCTAACTGGTATGCTTCAGTCAGTCTCTCCCTCAGATCCTTGATGTACTTGGTAGTAGGCTGCTTAGTTTCCTTTCGGATTCCAAAAGCCATATCAATAGGAAGTCGAGGCTGACGTCCAAACATAAGGAAATACGGCGCTACTCCTGTTGTCTCATGGCGGGTGCAATTGTATGCATGGACCATCGGGGCGACGTATTCCTTCCAGTTGCTTTTCTTATGTGGCTCCAATGTACCAAGCATTCCACACAGAGTACGATCAAATATCGTACTCTGTGTGGAATGCTTGGTACATTGTAATAAAAATGTAGTAGTGTTTCACTGGCGTATAAAACACAACGAAATAAATCCACACTAGGTTCTTTATTTTCAAATGTTGACAATAAATGTATAAGTGGAAAATATACCCTCATATGTGGCTCCAATGTACCAAGCATTCCACACAGAGTACGGTTGAAGCGTTCTGTCTGGCCGTTACCCATGGGATGGTACGGGGTCGTTCTAGATTTCTTCATCCCTGTTAGTTGGCATAGTTCTTGAATAACGTTGCTCTCGAAACTGGCTCCTCTGTCAGAATGAATCCTGCGAGGAATTCCATAGTGGACAATGAAATGGTCGAAGAGCACTTTAGCTGTGGTTCTGGCAGTTTCATTCTTTGTTGGCACAGCTTGTGCATAACGGGTGAAGTGATCCGTCATAACCAGTACCAGTTCATGTCCACCACGAGATCGTTCCAATTTCAAGAAGTCAATACAGAGTATCTCCAATGGAAATCCAGATGTTATGCTGACTAAAGGTGCCTTTTGACTATTTCCTGGTGTTTTCCTCTTGATGCACCTTCCACACTGGTTGATCCACTCCTCTACTGCTTTGTCCATCCCTGGCCAGTAAAAGCGATCTCGAAGCAGTGCCAGAGTCCTGTCTTTTCCAGGATGACCCATATCATCATGGAGAGCTTCCAATACAGTGCCAATGTGTGCAGTTGGTAAGACCAGCTGGGATTTCTTCTCGTCTCCAATTGTGACATCTCTGTATAGTATTCCATCCTTAAGATGAAGATGTTGAAACTGTCTGATGAGTGATATACATTCTATTTCAGACGATGTTGGTTTCTTTCCTTCCTTTACAAATCTGATCATTGGTCCAATCTGTGGGTCATTGGCTTGTGCTGCTGCCCAGTCAACAATATTTTCATCTTGATGTTGTTCCTCTATGTCAGATGGTACTGATTCTGGATTAAATGACAAAATCTCAACGTACTCCTTATGTAGAACAGAATCGCATATGGCTCCTACAGACTCGATGGAGATAGATTCTCGAGTGATGGAATCTGTTGAAGTATCTGGAATGCGGCTAAGTGCATCAGCATCTCCGTTCTTCTTGCCAGGGCGATACAGGATCTCAAAGTTGTAATTGGCTAGGTCTGCAAGCCATCTGTGTCCTGTTGCGTCCAACTTGGCAGTAGTAAGGACATACGTCAAGGGATTATTGTCTGTTAAAACGGTGAACTGCCTTCCATACAGGTACTCCTTAAATTTCTCGCATATGGCCCACTTGAGCGCAAGAAATTCCAGCTTATGAGGTGGATATCGCCGTTCAGATTTGGAAAGGCTCCTGCTGGCATAGCTGATGACACGTTTTTCACCATTTTGCTCCTGGTACAGCACAGCACCAAGTGATATTCCTGAGGCATCTGTGTGCAGTTCAAATGGTTGATCGTTGACTGCATATGCTAGAATAGGTGCAGTGACTAGATGTCTCTTAAGATTTTCAAATGCCTGTTCCTGCTCTGGTCCCCATTGCCATGGTTTCTGGGTCTTTGACTTCTTTGACTTTTTGGTCCCTGGGTTAGGCATTAGTTCTGTTAAAGGGCGACTAATCTTGCTGAATCCTTCAATAAAGCGTCGATAGTAACCGACAAACCCCAAAAATCGTCTAACATCCTCTGGTGAAGTAGGCTTAGGCCAATCTACAACTTTAGATGTCTTTTCAGGGTCGATCTCAACACCTTCAGCAGATACTACGTGTCCCACATAGGTAACCTTCCTCTTGAAAAACGAACATTTATCTGGTGCGAGCTTCATGTTAGCTTCTCGAATCCGTTGAAAGACAAGATGAAGATTCTCTAGGTGTTCCTCGTATGTTTTCCCAAAGATGATTATATCGTCGATAAAGATACAGCATATCTTTAGGTGAAGGTCGAAAAGACAATCTTCCATCATACGTTGGTAACTGGCAGGAGCATTGGTCAAACCAAATGGCATACGATTATACTCGTAAAATCCTATGGGTCCAACGGTGAAAGCTGTCCTTTCTTTGTGAGCCTCAAATATCTCTATCTGGTGATAACCACTTTTCATGTCGATGGTACTGAAAAATGTACTTCCAGCGAGACAGTCAAGCAGCTCCTCCACTCGTGGCAAGCTGTAGCTATCCTTCTTGGTTCTCTGATTCAGTTTACGGTAGTCTACGCAGAGACGGAGTTTACCATTCTTCTTTCGCACAAGAACAACATTAGAGGCCCATGGACTGTGAGATGGTCTGATAGTTCCATTAGAGAGTAGTGTACGAATATGATCTTTTACTTCGTCGTACATGGCTGATGGTATTCGCCTATACCTTTCCTTGAATGGTTTATCATCTAGCAAGTCAATGTGATGTTTCACTTTGGTGTTTCCAATATCTGTATCATCTTTAGCAAATATATCCTGGTATGATCGTATCAAATCTGTTCCTATTTTCAGTTGTTCATCTGTAAGGTCACTCTGTAAAATCTTAATCTGATCAAATACCGATGGTGAAGATGCTGAATTCTGAGTTTCCTTGCTCTGATGTTGAATAATAACAGGTTGAATCTGGCAAAGTACTGCTCTAGGTGGTATAGTTATTGTTCTGGTGGTTACATTTGACATCTGTACTTTGATATGTCCATTTTCCTTAAATCTGTACTCAATGAGTCCTGGCTCAACTTCTAAATCTTTCCAGTCAGGTTGAAGCTCTGAAGAAAGTAACATAGCTGGAGTAGTACTGTATGGAATTTCTTTATCTGTTTGTCCTAGTATCTGAACTGTTGTATTAGGCTTGATGATAACTGGAGTTTTCTCTGTATTCCTGATAATAGCTAAAGTATTGTTTCGTCGAATTAATTCCTTTTCCCTTAGTGTAATTGCTCTGAAGGTAAGGTACCATGGTGTAGTAAGGTCTGATGATTGTAGAAATCTGTGTCCATTATGCTGTTTCAGTGTATCCATAATGTGTTGAAGAATGTTGGTTCCAAGAAGTAGTGGAACATGGCTATTGTAATTGCTGTCTGGAACAATAAGTATGATGCAAGAATGTGAATCAGTTTGATGTGGAAGTTGAATGTCTGTCTCAATATAACCTTCATAAGGTAATTGCTGTCCTCCAGCACATTCAATGTCAAGTAAGGTGTTGATAGATTTTAATGGAATATCTGGAAATGTGGTCTTGTAATAACTGGTACTAAGTGTAGATACAGTAGATCCAGTATCCAATAAAGTTTTAACTTCTATACCATGCAATATTACAACAGCTTCTGTTGGTTTACCAAACAAGTCTGGTGGTAAAGTAGATGTTAATGTAGGACCTGATAAAGTTGTTGCTGAACACAAGCCTATTGATGGTCCTGCTCCATAGGCTTTCTCCTGTTTAAATAATCTTTCTTGGGTAGAATTGCAACGCATCCTCTCCTCAAGTGACCTGGTTGTCCACACCTGTAACACTTGGGTATCTCCTTTTCTTGTTGAGCTGATGGTCTATTCTGAGTATTAGTACCTCTTCCTTTTTGTCTATACTGTTGCTGGTCATTACTATTCTGTCTTCTGGAGTATCTATCCTTTCCTCTGTCATTTCTGTTATCTATCCTTGTCTCTAATCCATCCATTCTAGTGGTCAGTTGCTGTATGAGGCCTTTCACTTCATCAAACTGTTGTACCATAGGGTCAGGTACTGCAGCTGCCTTAGATGGATGTGGCTTAACAGTTTTCCTCTCCTCATGATCTCTCTCAATCTGCCTAAGTGCAATCCTCAATTCATCAAAATCCTGGATGGTATCAAACTTATGCCCTGATATATCCTTTAACTCCATTCGCAATCCATTCCACAACATTGAGTGCAGCATGCTGTTTCTATCTTGTGGTCGAACAATACCTTTTTCCACAGCACGGCCTATGAGATCCTCCAAGCGACAACTCCACTTGGTGACTGACTCGCCATCAGACTGCTTGGCTCTGTAGAATTGTCCAAGTAAATCCTCTTTTTTTTCAACTCCTCCATATATGCTGTCCAATTTCCTAAGTATGTCTGGCACACTGGCACTAGGTCCTAGGTGCATAGCAACCATGCCTGCATCTCCTTTGAGTGAGCGGCGGACTGCATAGACAACTGTGTCAGGGTCATACAACTTGTCATTCAAGAGGCTACACACTTCATATCTCCACAGATCATAAGATGCCTCACCCTTGTTGTTAGTTCCAGAAAACACAGAGATCTTGGGTGGTTCACGGTATCTGGCTATGGGTACTGTTTTTGGATGTTGGCTTTTCTCATGCTCCTGTTTTGGTGTAAGGTCTCCACTAGCAGCTAGGTAGCTCATCATCCACTCTTTCAAGTCAGATACATTTTCTCCTTTTGGACCTTCCTTCATTTCCTTCTTCAGTAACTGAAGTAATTTGACATCCTCCTCAGAAATAGGATTAGTTTCGGTAGACATGGTGACAAATAATCAAAGTACCAACATTGTGTAAAGTATATACTAAGTACTAAAAGCTGAAATACAAACTAAAAAAAAATCTGGAATAAATACAAACTATCTGAAAGAAAATGGGAAAATGGCTGAAATAAATTTAAATAAGAAAAAAATTAATAATCTGAAATTTAAACTAAAAAGTCTGAAATAAATACAAACTAGCTGAAAGAAAACATGAAAATATCTGAAAAAAATAATGGAAATATATGTATAATTAATAAGAACCTACAAAAATAGACACCATCTACAAAGAAAACAAATAAACCTATGAAAATTTCTGAAATAAAGTGAAAAACACCAAAAAAATATTAAGTACCTAAGAAAAAAAATACCTCAGATAAGAAAAAAAATACTTAATTAAATAGCTGCAATAAATAGAAACAATCTATACAAGAAAAAAAAACAAGATTAAATATCTGCAAGAAATAGAAACGATCTATACAAGGGGAAAAAAATATTAGATTAAATATCTGCAAGTAATAGAAACAATTTGTACAAGTAAAAAAAAAAATATATTAAATACCTGCAATAGAAACAAAGTTACCTGTAATAGAAACAAAAAAAAAAAATTATCACCTATAAAGAAATCGAATATGTAACCTGAAAGGAACAACAAAAAATGTTTAATGTCCTACAACAATCAGAAAACAAAAAATAAGATTAGATAACCCTACAAAAATAAAATATGATAAACCTACTAAGAAATATTCCGGAAACAAAAAGATTAAACTATCAAAGATAATTATCTGAAATAAAAAAAAATAAGAAAATATATATATATTATTATTACTATCTGAAATCGATAGAAAAACACTAAAGATGAATAGAAATATCTCAAAGTATAAGTATAAATAAGCTGAAAAATATATATATATATATCTACCAAGGACTGGAGAAAAAAATGTAATTAATGCAAACTGTGAAAAAGAATTGCTACAAAATATAAAAGCTGAAAGGTAATATTAATTTCAAAAATAAAAAAAAATATATGTTACAGTCAAATACAAATTCTGAAAATCTGGAACCAAAATAATAAACAAAGTTATCCAAGTATTATTCTAAACAAAATAAATATCAAGTGTAAATAAGTTAATCAAGCTATCAAGACTAAACAAACTGAATGCAATTTCTGAAACAGAAAAAAAAAAATAATTAATAGCCTAAAATAAAAAATAAAGTTTAGAAATCAATTATCAATTAGAACAAAATACTTCAATAAATACACAATGAATGACTTACCTTCAGGATACAAAACCTAAACTTGGATATGAGATGTAAAGCTTATACGTCTACAAACTCATCTCAGAATAAAATAGAAAAACTATACTACTAGTATCTATGTAAATAAACAATAAGGACAGTCAAAAGATACCACCAATGTATATCCAACAAGCTACCAGCAAAGACTAACCAAGCAAAACAAGATCTCACGACTAAATCAAACCAAGTTCAACTAAACCTCAAACCTAAACCTAATAGTCTCCCCTGATACAGATAGGTCAACTAAAGTCCTATGTGCAAGAGTAAGTAGCTAGAGTCAAAGTGCTGACAGGTATAAGTGTTCAGGTGGAAGAGTA
Source organism: Limnoperna fortunei (assembly GCA_944474755.1). Taxonomy (NCBI): domain Eukaryota; kingdom Metazoa; phylum Mollusca; class Bivalvia; order Mytilida; family Modiolidae; genus Limnoperna; species Limnoperna fortunei. Next base: position 42,675,443 of record OX104121.1, on the reverse strand, counting down.
ATGGAAGTTAGTCTAGGTTAGTTTGACAGACTGTTAAATAAACAACACAGTCACGCTTAACCCAAGTACAAGTATTTAAATCCTAACTTTAGTTAAATAAAGTTTATGTCTGATCGATGACAAAAATATTTAAATTTATATGTTGACAACCAATATGACACAACTATATCACAGTGATAACATATACATGTACACTAAATACAAATATTAGATACACATAAAACAAGACATTTAGACAATTGATAAATTATACAACACATACAATAAATACACACAAAAAATGATCAAGTCAATGTTCAAGTTCAATGTGTAAAGAACTAAGCAAAAAAAAAAAAAAAACAAATAAAGAAAAAAAATGTACGGATATAGATTAAACTACTTTAAACTAAAGCGATTGATCAAATATCAGTTATATTTATACTCTAAGTCCAAAAGACTAATTAAATAAATAAAAAAAATAATAAACAAAAATATAAATGTTTACTCTTAGTGTATGTGTGTATGCAGTTATGTAATTTGGTTACATACAGCACGTGACTTCAATTGTCAATGTAAACAGGAAATGCTTTGACAACCTTGACCTCGCTATAAAGAAAAAAAAAAAAAAACTTTACAAAGGGGGGTGGTAAAGGTGTCAATTTGCTATAACAGTGATAAAGTACAGTTACCAAATTCGGAAAAAAAAAAATACCACTAAATTTTACAAATGTATCTTATACTCAATACATCTAAATTCGTAATACTCAATTACTGAAAAACACAAAGTGTCAATGCATAATGTGACTGACAAGTGTACAATGTACAGCTAAACAAGTCTTTTTTTTACAATGTGCTAGCCTATTTTCAATACTGTTTTTCACACAAAATATTTAAATTTCGAACAATGACAATTACTAGATAACAAGACAATATACAAACATGCACACAAATAATAAAAAATATACAATAGTTACCAATTGGCTTCAGCGAAACAGCAATTCATCCACATAGAATTTCCGTGTTGATTTCACACATGTGTATCAATGTTTACATTCACGGTAACGCACTTCCGGAAGTAAAGTTCAAAGGTGAAACGTAAGATGATAGCTATCGATGACGTACTGTAGACAATGACATCACACATCCGATATCGGAATGTCACAATAAGTCAACAAAATGAAATCACGTTGGGCGCCAAAAATGTAGTAGTGTTTCACTGGCGTATAAAACACAACGAAATAAATCCACACTAGGTTCTTTATTTTCAAATGTTGACAATAAATGTATAAGTGGAAAAAATACCCTGTAATAACAATAACAAGTTATAAATATATGTTTCAAAATAAAATAGCATATAATGTTAACATCGAAAGTGTTATACTACTTCCAGTTTTAATTAAAATGATTTGTTCTCCATGAAAAAGTTCCAACTGATATGCATTTGCATTATATGCACATCTAGTTTCTAAATTACACAGGTAATATACTGTGCGAAGATTAAGTAAATAATCATAATAAATAAAACTAAGTTAAAGCAGACAAAGTACAATGCTGCTAGTTTTACAAATAAAGCAGACAATACAATAAAGCAAACAAAACACAAAAATACAAAACAGCATAACACAACCTACCTCATATGTGGTACGAAGGCTACACTTATACTGTTTTAACTGGTGTGACTTAGTACATCATATTTCCTAAAGTAGAAATATTTGTCATAAATATGTGTTTTACCCATATTATATAAAAAGGCTGCTAAAAATATAGTTATCTCCCCTATATTTAACAAAACTCAGTTATTTAATCAAAGTGAAGTTTATACTGTTAAATATCACTCGCACCGTATAATAAAGTTATTATTTATTAATATTAATGATGTTTTAAACTACTTTATCTGTGATGGTTAAATATTAAAATATATTTAATATTTAAAGTTTAATTACTTTACTCATTCATACACTTTGCAGAAAATCATGCATTCTATTACTCTTTCCAAAACTTTCATAAATATCATTTATACAGGAAAAGTTAGAGTTTGAAATGTAAGGAAAATTAGTAAATAAGAAACTAACCTGAACAATAGAGTAAATTCAATTCCAAGTAAACTTTTCTCCAAAACCATAAAACAAAACCAAGACATCAAAAAATGGCTTCTATCAGTCCCAAAGACAAAGAGAGATCTAATAATTTTCCCGCCTGAAAATCACTGACCCATGAACCTTAGAAAGTACACCTGAACAACTACCTTAAGAAGACAACAACTCACTATGCAAAAATCAATAAGTAATTGATAGTATAAATTCTGTAAATAAGAATTAGTAAATAAATCACAGTTACAGTAAAGAAATATTGTCCATTATAGTAAATGCTAAAAAACAATAATAAAACATTATCAATCACATATACCTATAAAATACAAAAATCTAGCACTACCACATGGATGATAGGGGATAAATATTTACTGGGGGCCTCGGTGGCCGAGTGGTCAAGGTAGTTCGTCTAATATTGATCACGTGGTCTGTCAACACTGAGATTGCGTGTTCGATTCTCACTGCAGGCAGGGTGTACTCACTCTAATCTTAATTTACAAGGATTGCCAGTTTTCCTACCGCAGGTCGGGGGTTCTCTCCGGGACGCCATGAAATAGCTGAAAAATTGCTGAAAGTGGCGTTAAAACACCATTCAAACAAAAACAAACAATAAATATTTACTGTAACCAATAAATATTTGTGTAAGCAAATGGATTGATTCATTGATACAAAAGTGCATGAAATTGAAAAATAGAATTATATTTAAGTAGTAATCACATTTCATGATATGTAAAAGTTTTTCTTATATGTATGATTGATTTTTTGATGATAAATATTTACTGTAAACCAAAAAATATTAGTGTAAGCAATATTTCATGTTTTTTATTCAATGGATTGATTGGCAGATACAAATTTTCATGAAATTGACATTGACATTGTTTATTTCAGCAATTACATTTACTTTTCCCCAAACTTTTTCACAAATATAATCTTTTGCAATTGTAACCTCCTGGCAAAACTGGGAAAGTTTATATTACACGAAATTTCATTGGTGTACAGAACTCACTAAAGAGAAGCATAGTTTCAGGACTACAAAACATCTTATCACAAGATCTGGTTGAAGAATGTAACAAGTAATGTTGTAAATACACTGTATATATTTTATTAGTTTGTTTAATTTCACTGCCTTAAAAATAAGATCCTGGTCAAGATTGATTTTTCTTTTAATGACCAGCTGTAATCTTTTGTAGACAAGTTTCACCACATGTGATCAATGCCTTTGCCAACATAGCAGCAAACATCCAGGGTGAGAATGACCAACTAGAGTTACTGGTCAGACTTCTAGAACTGTTTGTACAGATGGGACTAGAAGCCAAGAGAACCAGTGAAAAAGTCTCCAGTGTGATGAAGGCCTCTAGTAGTGCTGGTAACCTTGGTGTGCTTATTCCAGTGATAGCTGTGGTGAGTAAACTGGCTTATTCCAGTGATAGCTGTGGTGAGAAACTGGCTTATTCCAGTGATAGCTGTGGTGAGTAAACTGGCTTATTCCAGTGATAGCTGTGGTGAGTAAACTGGCTTATTCCAGTGATAGCTGTGGTGAGTAAACTGGTTTTTTTTCCAGTGATTGCTGTGGTGAGTAAACTGGTTTTTTTTCCAGTGACAGCTGTGGTGAGTAAACTGGTTTTTAGTTTTTAGCATACCTGGTTTTAAGTCAGATGTGCTTGTGCCATCACTTTGCTTCTATTAATTATCTAATCATTCTATTAGAAATCTTATCAGAAACAACATTGCCTTTTGGAATCAAATTTGGACTTAATCATTCTTAAGGTTTCTTCTTTCAAATTTATATTGGATGAACCTGCCCTCCAACCAACTTGGTCACTGTCTGTATAAATACAACAAGGGTGGCAAATGCACTGAAATGTCAATAAGTAGTGTAGCATATGTTCTGGATTCTGAAGAAAAAATTGATGTTTGTTTGTTTATTTGTTTCAATTGGCTCTGATGCCACTTTCAGCAATTGTTCTGCTATAAGGTGGTATCTAGGGGGTTGGAGTGGAACCCAGAGTATTCGGTGAAAACCTCCAACCTACAGTAGAAACGTGGCATTAAAGTATGAAAATATGGCTTTTTAGATAAAAAAAAAATAGCACAAATTGTTTTGTTGGAAACAACAAAAAAAAATAGTACCAAACATGATATGGATGATCCTTGGATGGTTTCTTATCAGAATTTCTTCACAGTAACAAATTATAAAAAAATATTTTAATTCTCAGATCATGCTTCACTTTTTAGCTAGGTGTGCATTTTTACAGAAAAGAATCCTTTAAATAAATTGACATTTCCTTTCTATTTTAATAACTTTATATGTCTTCCAAGATACCATGATGTCTCCTTCAGAATATGTACTTGTAGCAATTTAAGTGCACAAGTTGCGAGGTAAAAATGATCATACCATTGATAGTGTTCATTTTTTATAATTTCAGTTAATCAGAAGAATGCCCAGAATAATGGACCCCAAACCTCGTCTTCATAAACTATTTATAGATTTTTGGCAGTACTGTGTTGTGTTTTCATTTGCTGTAGAGGATTCTCGTGAGTATTTTAAACATAATGTTATCTAAATATGAAGTATTTGAAAATTAAACTGGTTCCCTTGGGGAAGAACAGGAAAGGAGTAGCTGTCTGTGTACTTTCACTATAACGTTTCTCCTGTTCTGCTACATAGCCCATTTATTTTAAGGATTATAAACTTGTCTTGAAATGTTGCAGCTGACATTTCGTGAATAAAACAAAAAATTAATTCATGATATGATTTAGTTTATAATTATCATCAGTTAGGCAATATTTTTAAATTACAGATGGTATATTTATTTCTAATTGATTTGTAATGTTTGTTATTTTTTTATTGATTAATTGAGCAGTATTTCAGCTATATTCAGGACAAGAACAAGTTCACAGGGGTTCAAATTAGTGTTGGTCAAGGTCTGGGACCTTTCTAAATTGCGATCGGATTTGCAGTTTGGTTATTAGCTGAACTGATGGAACTTGGTTCTTTAAGAGGCAGATTTTTTTTAAGTTACAAATATGAACTTGGTGTGGGAGTTTGCAGATACGATGCTGCTCATGTTGAAGAAGATTTAAACATGATAAAAATTAGTAGAATAGATTAGTAATCTTTTTAAAAATATTTAATTTGATTTAAATATTTGCAATAGTACATTTTCCACTAAATTCATTATATATGTTATAAACAGGTGCATTTATTTACTTCTAATCTAGGGGCCTCGGTGGCAGAGTGGTCAAGGTAGTTCGTCTACTATTTATCACGTGGTCTGTCAACACTGAGATTGCGAGTTCGATTCTCACTACAGGCAGGGTGTACTCGACTAATCTTAATTGACAAGGATTGCCAGTTTTCCTACTGCAGGTCCGGGTTTTTCTCCGGGTACTCCAGCTTCCTCCCCCAATAAAAACTGGACGCCACGATATAGCTGAAAAATTGCTGAAAGTGGCGTTAAACACCATCAAACAAAGAAACAAAACAAACTTCTATACTTAATTCCAACCCCCCCTTGGAAAAATTTGTTTGCTTGCATTTTTTCATTATTCTATATTTTACCTTTGTATTATGAAAATTCAGTAGAAAAAATGAAGATACGATAACTTGTCCATGTTTTATAATATGCCTCTTGTGTTAAGTTGTTACTTTTGCTAGGGGAATTTTACATAATAAGTCAGCCATTTTTGTTTCTAAAGGGACCTTACGATGTTTACAAACTTTCGTCTGCTTTCGTCACGTTCAATGGTATTTGGACAAACCGCGAGACTTTTCCCGCCTTAACTGCAGACGACATCATCCGAAGGATTTCGAGTAGAGAACAATCGATTGTTCCTAAAGTACACTTCCGTTCTAATTAAGGTCAAATTTTAGTATGGAAAATCGCCCTTTCAAAATTTAAAAAATGCCATATTTCCAAACGCTGAATATCTCGAGGAAATAATTATTGATTTCAAAAAGTAGGTTTCTTGATCTACAAAAGGAGCATAAGCTGAACCATACGCGGTAAGCAGTTTTCATTTTTCATTCAAAAAACCCTCTCCACAATACGTCAACACTTAGTATAATCTATTTCATCTTATCTCAATCAACTTGTGTACTTATAAGTTATGACAGAAACATTAATCTCATTGTTCAGTTTAAATAAAGAGAACGTTCATTGTTTCAGTAATACAAAGACTTAAAACTAACTCTTTATCATAACAAGTTAAGAGGTTTAATTCATGATAACAAAAATTTGTAATAAATAATTAAAAAAGTTTTTAAGATTAACACAATTTGTTCAATGTCTGTAGCTACAGAAGTCAATTTTTAAGCTTAATTGCATGAAATTGTTAAAAACGTTCCATTGGACCGTCATGATCTTGTTTCACTTCCGTGTTAAAATCTGACATAATGAAAATTTAACGAATGGCAGGACCTAGTGCTCTTGCTGGCAGACCTTTAACTTTTGTTACCAGAAAGTCCGCATCCTTCAGGTACATGTAGCAGATCAAATTAATGTATTGTACTTATTTAAATTTTTTTTTATCTTTGCAGCCCTATGGCCACCTGAATGGTTTGAGGGTGTATGTGAGATAGCTGTAAGATCTCCATTCCTGATCTCAAAAGCTCATCTCAGATCTGAGCTTCTGTATAATGTAGCAATGAAAAATGATACTGTTACTCAGGTATAGTTTGAAAAAAAAAAACAGTTGCAAAGAGTTATTTGTGGATAACATTGTTTTATGTATCTTTCATCTTTTGTCATTGTGGGGAATAAAATGACACCTAAGTAAAAATTTATGTGTAATATAAAAAAATATAATATTGTTTTGTATGAGATTAAGATTCAGTAAGACAAGCTTTGTCTGGTTTAATAGAGAATACAAAAACCATTGATATGTCCTGTCAATGTCTGTGTACTGATTTTATCCCGCAATGTTTTTAATGTGTAAAAATACTTCAATTTATACAAAAAAGAAAAAAAGAAAAATGAATGCTTTGAATAAGCAGAAGTAAAAGGACACCAAGAAAACCTAAACTGTGACATATGCATTTATTGATTCTTTCTTGAATACTAAATGCTATGACTAGAAAACAATTTGAATTTCTTTATTGTACAGCAGTGTTATGTTTGTAGATAATATACATGTATGTGTAAAACTCACAAGAACTTCACGATTGTGTTTCATGATGAAAAGATATTGAGAAAGTTAAAAAATGTTGATTTCAAGAAATAAAACAAAGCAATAGCAGAATTGGTGTGTGTACTTTGAAATAGATGCTATTAAACTGGCTTGATTGAAAAAATTATAGGGTCAGTTTGTTATTGCCTTATGCATGTAGCGATGTGACATGATCCATTTTCAAGCTAAAAATTATCTTCGTTAACCTGTCATTATCATGTGACTCCATATCAGAATTCCTTATTTAAAATTATCTTGAATTGAAATCAACTTTTAAATATACTCACATTTTATGAATAAATATAATCCTACAAAATTGTATTTGATAAACTATGTTAATGTTAAAAAACCAGTTGCTCACCTTCACCACATTTGCCTGCTTTGTTGACATTTTCTCAAACGAGAAATCCTAAGACAACAAAATATTTTGAATTCCAAGTGGTATAATTTTCTTTTTTGTGTTTTTTTTACACAGGCGGAGTTGGTTGAGTTACGTAATAGTATTTGTCAGTTACTGGACAATAATGCAGAGATTTATTACCTAGTACAGAAACTACAGTTCACACAGTGTATTTATCTACTGTCAGTGTACAGACTGGAAACTCTTAGGTATGATTCTGTATAGACTTACTGTCTAACATACATATGACATATAGATGGCACACGATTCTGTAAAGACTATGACATTGAGTTAACATGATTCTGAACAGATAAATAACTAGGAAACAAACAAAAAATAAGTGTCAAAAGTCAATGGACATTTACAAATCCAGATTCAGACAAACACATACAACACAAAACAAAATCCAAAAACAAAAAAACACAGTGAGTAACCTGAGCCCAAAAAAAACAATGGGTGCACTCAGGTTCTCTGGGCAACTCAGAGAAAAGAGAGATTTATAACATTTGATTTTGATAGATAAACTTAAACAGTTATATGATACTGTAGAGATGTATAGACTTATTCCATACAGATGTATAGACTTATTACGTACAGATGTATAGACTTATTCCATACAGATGTATAGACTTATTCCATACAGATGTATAGACTTATTACGTACAGATGTATAGACTTATTCCATACAGATGTATAGACTTATTCCATACAGATGTATAGACTTATTCCATACAGATGTATAGACTTATTACGTACAGATGTATAGACTAATTACATACAGATGTATTGACAAATTACATACAAATGTAAAGACTCATTACATACAGTTGTATAGACTTATTAGGGCCCGCCACTTAGTGGTGGACTTCCTATAGTGATCAGTCTGTCTGTGCGTCCATCCATCCATTTGAAACTAATTGTGTCCAGGCTATAAGTTTTTATCTTTTGAGGTAGGCTTTTGATATTTGAGATGTACATGTAGGTAGATTATATCAAGGTAATGTGTCACATGCCATGGTTGATGACCTTTGACATTGACCTCAAGAATGGTGGGGCCCACAGAGATGGATACCATCTCACTGATATGTAGTTACATGCTGTTGTATAGTCATATTTATGCAAGTATAACCTTACAAAAGTTATTTTTTGCAAAGACAAAATGCACATAATTGAATAAAATTGTTCTTTTTTTAGAGTTGAATATTCCAATGATGCTCAAGCAGTCCAGGGATTATATCAGTATTTAGAGGAGAGCACTATATTTAAAGATAAAGCTGGTAAAAGCCGTTATATATTTTTTAATTATAATTTATTTTTTATTTATATCATCTTGTAGCAAGCTCAGTGAGTGCTTATAGGACAGAGTTATCCTACATTGGTGCCATATATAAAGCTTGCTCTACCAGAAATCGATGGATCATATTTAGCATTGTAATATTAGACAATCACTGACTTTTTTAAAGGTCACTATAAAGGATTCCTCAACAAGACAATGTAATATTCACCTAGCCACCAGGCTGGATCAATAATGGTTTTATTACATTAATAAATTAAACATTGTTTGGATCTTGATAAATTCTAGAAGCATCAGACCCATTCATTGTTGTAAACAAGCTGTGTTGTTATATCTCTTATAGAGATAAATGACTTAATTAAAAAATTCTGATGGTGTTAAGCAATACTTTTTAGTGGTTTGGTTGGGGAAACAAGCAGTCAAGTAATTTGGCCTGAATATTAAAATGAGACACTGTACCACTGTTTTTAAGCAATCTCTAGCAGGATAAATTTAATTTTAATTAATCAATGACAGAAGAACAAATTACCAACAGTTCACAAAAGCAAATAACAGAAATGATAAACATGTGGGCATAAACTACTAGCTTAAACAGACATTTACACATTTTTGTGAAGAAATTAAAGGGATTTAAGGAACCACAATCCTCCCCAATTATTGTTGTACCCTAACAATGTGTAGCAAAAAGTACTTTATTTTTTCAGGCATGTGGAATTGTATCAGAGCAGTTGTGGATAAAGCATTTGATAAATTTTTAGAAGCAATGAGTGAAAAGGTATAATTTTTACTACATAGTAAATTAATACATTGATTGATGGATACATATGACTACATCGTATACCTGTTTCTCGGTTTTACAGCATGATTTTGAATTTACACAGATGTGGGATAAATGACAATTTGAAAATTGTTTCCAGTAGAATAGTTATGGTATTGCTTAAGCACTGTGGTTATAGAATTAACGTATAAACTTTCTTTTTTTTGTGTGTATATATCCTAATTTACATAAGTTTGAATCCTCAGATAATTTGGAATATTGGTTGAAATAAAATTGTATGCCATTTTTTCTTAATTTTTAAAAACAAAAGTTTCTTCCTGCTTGATTACAGGCACCTGCTGATTTTTTATTAACATCTTATTTAAAACCTTTGTATAACAATTTTTTTCACACTAATCCTGATAATTCCTAAATAAAAATGAAATGTGCTAAACAGAAAGTTATCATTTAACATTATTATTTATTAGAATTCCTTTTATAGACTTTACAGCCTTCTTCACTATACAATTAATTACTGCTTTAGTGGTCAACAGCAGGAAAAAATGGACCCCAAATCCTGGACTTGAGTTGTCCTAACCTGACAGAGGCCAATGGTCAGGTCAGGTCAGCGAGAGTCCAGGTCAAAGGGTCCATTATTTCCTGCTGTTGACCACTGAAGCAGTAATCAATCGTTTTATTATACCGAAATGAACTTCTCCAAAAGTCAACATATGTTATGTGACAAATATTGACAAGTCAACATTAGTCACGTGACAAATGTTGACTTTTGGAGCAGAGTTGGTGGTCATGTAGTGGAAAATGAATTTTAATCACATGTTCAAATAAAACCAATAGAAATTGACTATATTGTAATGAATATTCATGAGGTATAATAAAAAAAATTAAATCATTCTGAAGAATTGAACATTGATATAGTCTTACTTTTATGACTTTTTTTAATAAAAGGTATGAAAATACTCCTAAAACAGATTGTGCTCTTTTATACATGTAAATATATTACATTGTTTCTTCCTATTATCTGATTTTATTATACCCCTGCTTGAAAAGTGGGTGGTATGTAGTGCTATCCTTTGACATGTTACACTATCTCTTATTGGTTCTTTTTCTAAAACAACTGATTGGAATTTGTTGAAGCTGTCACAGAATCTTTGTGACAGTTCTATTGTTACCTGATATTTTACTTTTTGATTGGTATGATATATGAACCTTGCCATACTGTGACATAGGGAAGTGGGGGGTGGGGGTTGCTATTGGTGAACATTACTTATAGTTTTTCTAGTTTATGTATTGATTATTTTCATGAATGTTTTCCTATTTTGTCCAGATCTAGGATTTCATAATCTGGATTTTAGTTACAAATTTTTAAAGCTATTTTCTAATTGAATCAATACTATAAAATTAAAATTTAACAATATAAGTTTTTTCCAAATTATTTGCAGCCAAAGACCGAAGGAAAAGAAAAAGACTTAGATTTACTTGCACAGTTTCTGCTGGTTAAATTTAACCATATCTATACCAGGATCAGAAAGGTTGCTGACATGCATATCTCAAAACTGGTAGAAAAGTAGGTCTCAGATTAAAACAAACAACATAGGGCGTTTTATTGCAGTGAAACCAGTTCCAGTTTTGAAAAGGTTTTTGAAACCTTTCATTTATTGCAAAAACTGGTTTGAAACCAGCACCAGTTTTTCAATTTATTGTCGTAAAACTGAAACTAGTAATGGAACTTGCAAAACCACCTCCGGGTGCAGTTTTGGCAGTTTTAAAGATGGTGTGTATCAATAATGGATATAACTTAGTAACTAAGGACTTGAAAGTATCTCTATTCATTCTGAATCTGTCCCGGAAATCGACAATCCTATAAATGGGTAGTATTGACTAGACATAATTGGTGACCTGAGCCTTCCTGTGTCGTCTTTTTTTCTTGAGCACTCTACTACTAATCATTGGAATTACATTTTCATTTGCATTAAATTGGAGATAAGTTGAAGAAATATCTTCCTCTGACTGTAATAATGTATCAACAAGTAATTCAAGCTCTATGTCAGCCATATCTATAAACTTTTCATTTACTAAAAAATCTCCAAACCAAAACTGGTTTGAAACTTTCTGGAAAACTTGTTTCAACCCATGAAACTGAACCAGAACCAGTTTTTTATCAATAAATTTGCCCATGGATTTGTTAAATAAAAAATGTCTTGTAATAAATTTAAAGGTGTTATTTGGGTTTGTGTGTTTAGAAGAAGTTGATGGCCTGTCAAATCTTTCTGTATGTAGGTACCTATAGAAATACTGTGTCTTGGACGAATGACCTTTAGACAGTAGATTAAAAATTAAGGCAATACAATTTCATATTTTAAACTTTAAACAGATGTAGTAGTGTCTAATAATTGTATAGCATGCACTATTGTTCAAAAATACAGTAACAGATAATATAATAATAATTATTATTATAATAATAATAATGATATACTTTATTTAAAGAGAGAAACCCAATACATACTAACCTTCTTGGAGTCTCTCATATTCAGTATACAATGAAAAAACTAATACAATGTTAATACATTATTCAGGTTCCCTCATTTACTATGGAGTGGGAATGTACTGAAGACTATGTTTGATATACTTCAACTGTTATCTAGTTCTCTGGAGGTGGTAAGTATTTAGTCTGATTACTCTATTGTTCATCAATGTTTGTAAGTATTTTGAATTTTTTGCATGAATAAAACTTTTGGTGAATCTGATATATATTTAAAGTCCATGTATGCCAAAAAAGTGTTGAACCTTGTTGTAATTATTGTAAATAGTAAATTATATCTATTGTATTCAATGTTCAATTTGTTTTAATATGTATAAATATTGCTTGTAGGAATGGTACAGTGTAAGCATGTTGTTTACTTATTTTCCTTGTACAATTATTTTCATGGCACATTCATCCTCAGGCACAGTAAATTCATAGATATACATGTATGAATATTTTTAAAATTGTGTTGTTTGTATGATTGTTGTTAAATGCCGCTCTAAACAATTTTTCAGCTTTATCATAGCATCCAGTTTTTAATTGAAATATAATCTAGGGAAACTAGGAAAAAACCCAGCCCTAAGCAGAAATACTTAAAAAAATATATTTGAAAAAACTTTTTATTGCTACTTTAAGATCTAAGACAGCATATTAGTAACAGTCCCATCCCATGTTCTTGAATCATACATGTATGTCCCATTGTCAGACTTTTCATGAGTTTTCAGTGTGTGCAATAATTGTTGACCAGCTAACTTTTAAATTCAAGATATTCTTCCAATTATTATAGCAACACCTTACTGACCTAGCACAGTAAATGACAATACAGTTTTGGTCTCAACACAGACTAACTGGACACATCTAGCTATTATTCCCTCTTTTTTGTAATGCATGGGTTACGTTCAACAGGCAGAGTTATCTCCCTTTAAAGCTAAAAAGGTTACAATTGATAATTAAAATGTTCATTGCATTCCCAAAAGATCGATTATAATAGTGGAAATAGTTTTAATTAAATGGGTAGATTGGTTTAAAGCTAAATGAAAGATTATTTAAAATTTATCTTGTTTTATTAGTTGCCAGAGTCATTTTTGATATAATACCTTTTTGCCCTGGATTGTCTCACCCTACTCCTGTTTGCTCTTATTGTTTATACTTTAGTTGTTCCATAATGATACATGTTAAACAATGTTTTATGATGATAATGATTATTTAGGGGGTCAAGGTTGATAGATAGTCTGCTATTTATATATGACTAACTATCCTTTTATTTGATTAAAAGACAGATTTTAGGAAAGTTCTTTGTAGATAGTAGATGAAAATATTTTAGATATACAATAAAACTTGTCCAGTATTTGGTTTTATTACAATCTTGGATCATTTGATGTGCAGCACTGTCACCAGATATACATGAAAATTTTGTTTGATGTGATTTGTTAGTGCGTTTGTTTTAGGTAATTCCCAATTTTCAGACATTTCTGAGCTATTCAGTTGCATTGATTTTTTATTATTATAGCAAGAAAGAATACCTGTTTAAAACCCAGTTACCTTTAGCAGGGAAACTGGCAGTTTTTCATTTCATGTTAGCCCTTGTTCAAAGTCATACTCAAACTCCCGAAATATAGTGTTGCCATGACAATCCCAAGGAATGTGGACAATAAAACTTGTGCTTCATATAAATGTTTCATGCAAATTGTTATCTGCAATAAGTTATTAATAGAAACAAACATTAATTCTAAAATATTAAAGAAATAATCTTAGAGGCTGTGGTTTATAATTGTTTTACAACTAGATGGTTATTTATGTTGCATAATTTTATCTTTAGTAACAGTTAGTTATTCATAAACATCTTCGAAGTATACAGTGAATCAATATTAGACTCAATCCCCAAATTTTGTCAAACCCATACACCACATTGACCTGTAGTAAAAATAATATGATAAATAACTGCATAGATCATTCAGCGATGCACGGTCAGTAGTAGCACCACAAATTTATTATAAACTCATCTGATCTTTCCTGTCTAAATGTTAGTCCTAATATTAGCAGTATTGAATGCTTTAAACATGTTAAAATTTTCTTACCTCAAATACTTTATGCTGACATCAAGACATCACAGTTGATTAAATTACATCATTTCATAACAAAAGTCTTGTAGTGCTATATTATACAAATTATGCTGTGTCTGTTGCAGTTGAGTTGAACTAACATTAACCTCAGTTTATGATTTCTTTAGAATGTGTAATTTTTATTTGCTTAGCTAACAACTCGGAGACGGAATACTATGTTTGTATTAGTTATGTCTCAGACAGGTTTATAAATGTTAAATTATTACTTTAGATTATTGAATAACAATTTAATTTGATTTGAAAGATGAAATCTGATTGGCTATATCCAATAGAGCAAACCAAGTACTATGATATAACCAAACTAGGGTAAAATCATGTATTCTCATGCAGATAAAACTAAAATATGTTCTTGATATCAACCCCTTTTGAGTTGAATTATAGGCAAATTTGATTTCAAAAATTAAATTATAAGGAAAATTAAAAGATTTTATACAGATTATACTAAATGTTTGGGTCCAATCCTCTTCACTATTGGCATGAATGATTTATCAGACATCATAGAAAATACAGAAAAGCTGTTTGCAGTTATCACCAAATTATTTGCAACTGTAAACAAGTAAGAAGAAAAGTTAAGCCTTCAAGATGACATTGATAATCTAATGAAATGGTGAGATGAATGCTTAGTAAAATTTATCAAATTTAATATTAACACATGCACCTGTGTCAGACTACCAAGATCAGCCCATAGAATCAACACAATGAAAAGGACCTAGGGATGATAATGGATAAAAACCTAAACTGCCAATAAATTAATACAAAACCAAGTATAAAAGGCAAATAAAACATTAAGTTTATTTACATCACATTTAAATACTTATAGACAAGGTAATGTTTCTAACACTATGCAAAAGTCTGGAAAGACAACATCTAGAGTATAGTCATTTGCAAAAAAAGGAAGCCATTCTAAATGAAAATGTGCAGAAAAGAGCAACACGCTCTATATAATATATAATCACAGCAAAGACCTATAGTCCCAATGGCCAATACTGTTAGTCCCCTAAACCTGTTGTATCATTAACCTTTAGTCCAATTGATCTAAACCATTAGTCCCCCAGACCTCTAGTACCTTAGACCTATAGTTCATATACCTATACCATTAGTCCCCTAAACTAAACAACTAAGCTATGGAGACAGGTTAAGAAGAAAGGTTTTAAAAGTAGACTAAATAACCACTGGAAAGACTTAAGCTTAAAATTCAATCTCGATTTGTACAGACCAGAAGCGGGTGCAACACAAGTCAGAGAGGCATAAACTACTTTGGGATGTTTACACCATTCATAAACTGCTTCATGATTTATATAAGGTGTAAACAGAACCTAAGTATGTTATATTGTATCACCTGTTTAAACACTTTATCTACCAACACATGTCTGTTGTAGTATCATAGGGATGTAAAACCATTGACTGCAGCATACTCTGTATATGATATAACTGTAGTCCTTGTTTGTTCTTCCTTCTGAATCTACAGATACAAGTGTTAGAAAGGGCTGAATATACAACAAAAGTGTGGTGTTGCAAAATTTTGCTTGTATTTGTAAGAGGACTTTTATAATGATTTCACTAAACTCTTCATTTTAATATTCGTTAATCTGTATTATTTAGTAAACTCAGACCAGCTCCACAAGTCACCTCTAAATAAGAAATCATTGTGTATTACTAGAAAAGGTTTTTGTAGACATTGACTGAATAATACGTTATTAAACTTGTATAAAAATTCAATTTTTTTATTCCCATGCCTGTTTTGCAGTAGTTGGGGTGTTTAACTCTATGCTGTGATATATACAAGTACATTTATATTTTCAGGCTAAATTGTCAATTTATTTATTTGTATTAATTGGTTATTCATGAAATTCAATAGATAGTTCTGCTTAAACATGACCTTCAGCATGCATCTGTTTTCAATTACATGATCTTTGTTTTTTCTCTCTTTATGGTTTCCTTGTAATTTTACAGGATCCCAATGAAGAGGCCCCAGAGTTTGAAGTACCAGGCACCTCCTTCAAGTTTAGAGTTAGAGATAACATTGCTGATAGAGAAGTATGTTACTTGTGTTATTATTCACCTTTATGTGTCACATTTTATTTCTTGGATACTTTCTGAATTTTGTTTCCATAAACAATTTTTCAATAAAATATATGTAGAACATAATGTCCAACAAAACAGTTAAGTAGACATAAGGATCAGATTCCATTTCAATGCCATATAAATATGTAATTTGAATCCTAATAAATGATTCCAGCACATTTTTAGTACACTGATTTCATTTTTCAACCACAATTTTTCTATGCTATAGCATTATTCTACATTTGCTTGCATAATTTTAGAAGCAAGACCATTGTTTGATTAAATGTACTAGTAATAAGATGACATAGCATCTTCCACACCCCCCCCCCAAGAAATTAAAATATGTTCCTGTATGCTGTGTGTGATGAATAACTTAACATGAAGCATTAAGGATTTACAATTTTCATTTCTTTTTTAAAGTATTTTTCATGCAAAACTAGTCGGTAAGGTCAGAACACAGTTGACTTTTTTAACTAGCTGGTAGAAATAAGATGTAATTCTACTTGAATTCTGATAATAGTATCCCTGGCATTCTGCCACAGCTGTGTTAGTTTTTCTAAGACAAGCCTTAAATGAAAAATTTAAACCTATTCTCACTATATTGATAATTGTAGACTACAGACTATGTGATGCATAATGATTCATCAATGCATTAATTTAGTGGTATGCATGTTTTTTTATATGATAGAAAACAGTTAAAGATTTTGCAGCCTTCAGTAAAGAACTTGTGCATGAATCAATGAAATGGGCTCCAAATTCTACAAAATCACATCTGGCACAGTACCTACATGAAGTAGAAAACTCAACACAGGGTCTAAAACAACACAGTGGTGTTGCCCTGGCGATGGAAAGTGTTCAGGTTTATGCAGGATACAACAGGACTGCTTCCCCATTGGCTGTAAGTTACTAATTGTATTTTTATCACTAAAAATCCTGATGTTGTTTACATCAATGCCTGCATTATTAGCATATGAAGAGATAACCTTTTAGGTATATAATCACAGCAAAGACCTATAGTCCCATTGGCCAATACTGTTAGTCCCCTAAACCTGTTGTATCATTAACCTTTAGTCCAATTGGTCTAAACCATAAGTCCCCCAGACCTCTAGTACCTTAGACCTATCATTTCATTTACCTATACCATTAGTCCCCTAAACCTATAGTATCATAAACCTATAATCCAATTGTCCTAAAACATTAGTCCCACAGACCTCTAGTACCATATAACTATAGTCACATTTACCTATATTTTAGTTACCTAAACCTTTAGTAAAATAGACCAATAGTACCATATACCCGTAATACCATAGACCTATCATCCAATTGACCTATACAGTTTTTCCCACTGACCTATAGTCCCACAGACCTATCGTCCAGGTATATAATCACAGCAAAGACCTATAGTCCCATTGGCCAATACTGTTAGTCCCCTAAACCTGTTGTATCATTAACCTTTAGTCCAATTGGTCTAAACCATAAGTCCCCCAGACCTCTAGTACCTTAGACCTATCATTTCATTTACCTATACCATTAGTCCCCTAAACCTATAGTATCATAAACCTATAATCCAATTGTCCTAAAACATTAGTCCCACAGACCTCTAGTACCATATAACTATAGTCACATTTACCTATATTTTAGTTACCTAAACCTTTAGTAAAATAGACCTATAGTACCATATACTCGTAATACCATAGACCCATCATCCAATTGACCTATACAGTTTTTCCCACTGACCTATAGTCCCACAGACCTATCGTCCAGGTATATAATCACAGCAAAGACCTATAGTCCCATTGGCCAATACTGTTAGTCCCCTAAACCTGTTGTATCATTAACCTTTAGTCCAATTGGTCTAAACCATAAGTCCCCCAGACCTCTAGTACCTTAGACCTATCATTTCATTTACCTATACCATTAGTCCCCTAAACCTATAGTATCATAAACCTATAATCCAATTGTCCTAAAACATTAGTCCCACAGACCTCTAGTACCATATAACTATAGTCACATTTACCTATATTTTAGTTACCTAAACCTTTAGTAAAATAGACCTATAGTACCATATACTCGTAATACCATAGACCTATCATCCAATTGACCTATACAGTTTTTCCCACTGACCTATAGTCCCACAGACCTATCGTCCAGTTGACCTTTTACCTTTAGCCACCTGACCTATAGTCACTGGACTATTGTCCCCTTGACCTATACCATAAGTCCACCTGACCTATAGCCCTATATACATATAAGTACCTTAGACCTATTGTCCAGTTGACCTATATTATTAGTCCCTTGACCAATAGAACCATAGACCCATTCGTCCACTTGACCTCCATTCCCATACAACTATTGTATTTATAATGCAGACTCTAATTATTTCACCCATACTTCCTTTCAGTGTTTACCAAGTAATTTTTTTTGTAGTCATCAACATTGGAGAGAAGGCCTGACAGTGTCACTAAGGACAGCTCTAGTTTTATGGCTAGTCTTAATCTGAGAAGCAGATACACAGGAGAGGTAAGCAGATTGGTTAGATTTTCTGTTGAATCGTAATTTAATTTTATCAGTATTTTTGTCCATTTCTTAATGTTTTTAAATATTCTGCTTTCCATGCCAGTCAGTCATTTTAATCTTGGCCTACATATGTTATGAGCCATGTTTGCCCTTTCTTAACTTTCAAAAAAAAAATTGGACAAGCTTTTAAAAACAGTACCTTGTGATCGATGATGTGTGTTATTTATTCATTTAATGTGGTAGAAATGTTTTTTTCTTTTTTCTTTAATGACTTATAACCAAAAAAATGTATGCTATCTTTGATTTGTTTTTGCAGCTTGGGTTTATAGTTTTGTACTTGCCAATTTTGTCCATAAGTATATCAGTCAAAAACCAAAAAGTGAGAGAGGGGATTGGTGACCATGTGATTTTTAGCTCAATATATTTATGGTCTAATTACTGTTATTAAGAACGCAGGGAAGTTACAGTAAAGTGTAAAAAGATCTTATTTTACACTTCACTGAAATAAAAAAAATCTACTTTTTCAGATTAATCATGACTACATGAATGGATTGAATTCTTGGCTTAATGTTTGACCTTTTTGTAAAACTGTTATGAATTGTGAACTTACTTACAAATGTTCTTGTTTTTGACAAAAATACTGGTTTTCCAGATGAACATGAACTGTCTAGTGAATTGTAGTAAGTTGATTTGAATCCAGTGATCTTATTACACAGTACTTTTATAATATTCTAGGTAGCTGGAATGAAAGCTATATGTAAAGATGAGCAGCTGGCACAGCTGTTGTATGGAGAACTGGAGAAGGCAATAAAGAAACAGGGTAATTGGACAAATGGCTTATTTGCTAAATCAGTGCAGACACAACATGAAACATTTTATCATTATTATACCCCCAAACTTTTTTTTTGGTAGGGGGGTGGTATATAGGAATCACCCTGTCTGTCTGTCTGTCTGTCCATATCCCTTGTAAGCGCAACTCCTCCTAAACCGCTTGATGAAATTTAATGAAACTTAGCATAAAGGAAGTACATTATATGTAGATGTGCATGAAGGATTTTTATTGACCTCGGATATCATTCAGGGGAGATAATTGGACTTAAAAAGCTAAGCGGGGGGTATCCATTTGTGAGCCTGCTCACAGTCCACACTTTTTTTTTTTAAATGGAGATTTCACTTTTTCCAAACTAGATTTTACCATAATTTTATCTTTATTTTATAGTTATATCAATTCAGACACAGCCAAATCTGCTCAGTTTTTTTCTGTTCAGCATAATCATGTCGGCATATTGCACTTTTACATGACAGGTACATTAAAACATGTATTATATTTACCACCAAAAATCATTTATTGATATAATCTAACAGCTGTTTGATTTTTAAAATAGTTCCATTATTCGCCAAATTATAAGATGTGCAGTTTTATAGTGTTTTATAATATTGGTCAGTATCTGTAAGAATTTCATTTCTAAAGAAAATATGGAAATCTGGCAATGAATATAATTTTTATTGGAGTTTATTTTGTTTTCTACAATCTTTGATGAATCTTAATTGTCTGATTAGGTAGTATTTTGACCTTTTATTACAGAAGATGAAGCGTGCATACAGGCATTATTCAGAGTCTGTGCATTTGTTGTTAGTTGTAAAGGTAGGTATTAGATGTAATTAAGTAACTCACAGTAAAAGTTTCTAAGGGCTTTTCAAGAGATGGGGTGCTCAGGTGGGGGGTTGTGAAGGAAGTTGTTATTTTACTAAATTATGCACATAATGTTATTGAAATTTCCCCCTACTCCTTCCCCCATACAATTAATTATGAAGTGGCTTTAAACAGAAAGTTACACAGAGAACAATATTTTAAATTGGTCATATCATAATTATGTGTGGTCATATCATAATTATGTGAAAAACTTTACTTTATGAAAAAACATTACATTCAAATGAAAATGACTTGAAAAGTAATGAGCTGTACCAATAGGTTAAACAGAAGATTGTAATACTGGAAGTTAGATAAATCATACTTGTCATTCCTTGCTTAAAAGCGCATCTTTGACCACATACTTTGGATAAAGGATTTCAAAATGCATTCAGTTTCAGTGAAAACAATGACTAATCCAAGATTTTTTAATGGTAAACTATTATTATACTATGGTACATGTATTACTTGCCAGTATTCATATATACAGTGTATTAGAGTCAAGAAATTAAAATGTACCAGTTGGCAACTGATATCTGGACTGTATAATTAAGAAATAAGTCACAGAGTCTGTGGTTTATAATGGTTTTACCATGGGTAGGCCCTGTATGTCGCATTATTTTATCCCGAGCGACAGCTGGGGATAAAATAAAGACATATATGGTCATTCCATTGTAAAACAATACAAACCACTGCCTTCATGAAATATTTCTATTCTAACAAGACAATTATAATACATTTAGGATATTTTAAACATATATATTTCAGGGAGGGGTATTTGTGAAAAATACCAGTCGAGAGATGAAATATTTCCCGAGCCATCAGGCGAGGGAAATTTTATTCTCGAGACTGGTATTTTTCACAAATACCCCTCCCAGACATGATTTATCTGTTTAATTACACCGAATATCATGATTTCAAAGAGTGGTGATACCTGACCACTTGCGTGCTGTTTATTGACTCTTTACTATCGGAACGTTTCCGATTTTCAAAATCGATTACTCATGTTACGTTTACTTTGAGGTAAAAGTCAAAACTTCTGAATGAATATTTCCAGGATAATAATATGCGAGGGTTATTTTTAAGCAAATACCACGGCACAGAGGGTAATTTTTTGCCGAATACCCCGGTGATGGCGAAATGGATGCAAAATCAGGAAATGTGTGAAAAATACACTGTCTATTGACCAATCAAAAGCCAGCATTTTTATATGAGGTGTAATTAACATACATATATCAAACATCATTTCTTCATAAACTGGATATTCCAGCAATTTATAGCACAATACATTGCAACTGATAATTATAGCTGTTTTGAATAAGATTAATATATCATATGCTTTCTGGTGGGAGTTACAGTTTTGTAAATAGCATAGATCCTTAAGACACTCCCTCCTGTTTGCTTGTTGCTCATACATAAATCCATATTTATTTCCACTGTATTAGTCAACAACCTTTTTCTTTTCCAAGGCAGATAGGTACTGGATATTTTCTTGGATAAATATTTCCTTTCCAGTTTAACACAAAATTCTTCTAACCCTCCAATGACAACTCCCAAACTCTCAGAAAATAGTTTGTCCCATAGCATTCTAAAAGTAGATTTTTGTGTTTTAAAAATGCATTTTAAATATGTTTTTGTAATTTATTTCTGTGGAAGTGCATTCATTTGATAGTTTTTTCCATATTTCACAGATTGTCACAGACACTTACTACATGCCCTGTGTTGGACTCCAGTTAGACATTTTACTACTAAAACTATGGAGTCAGCTATATCATGCTGGGACTGGCTACTGGCTGCCAGGAGAGATTTTAATATTGAGGTAAACAAGATTTATAGAATATATATGTTTTTAAATGAGATGCATTTTCTTGTCCCAAAGAAGTGCACAAGAACATAAATGATCTGTTTATCGCTTCTTGTAAAATTGTGTCAATAGGTGATATATTTATGGTAGTCAATTCTTAAGAATGCCAGTCTGATGATTGTATATAAAGTAGACATAAACCAAAACAAACACAAACTTCATAATTCTGCTAATCATTAGCAGATGCTACAATAAATCACAAGAAATTAACAAAAACAAATAATGGCCATTTATTAGTGGCTTTATACTGTTTTGAGATATTTTCTGATTTACTTGTGAATTAAACTTTTCTCTTGTCTGCTTGCATGCCATTTTCAGCAATTTTCAGCTATAACATGTTCTGATTTATTTGAGTGAGGAAGCTATAATACCTGGTGAAAACAACTGATCTTCAGCAGAAAAACTGGCTATTCTTGTCGATAAACTCCCAACAAACCAAAGTTATGACATAATGATATAATTAACAACTTAATTCACATGGTCACTGAGGCCTCGTGACTGGTCTCTAAATAATAACAAAGGAATCAGCAGGTATATTTAGATATCTTTGTCACTTACTATTCTAGTTTTTCTGTGAGATGGCTGCAGCCTGGCAGGTGACCATTGATAAAAAACTGGGTATATTCAGGGAGGACAAAGCAGATATAGACCCCTTGGCTAAAACAGAGGAAGAAATATTGGGTCCAAATCCTCCTAATGTTGGACCTCATCAGTTGTGGACTCAGGTGTGCTCTCAATTTTATTTTAAAAAATATATAGCAAAGAGAAAAATATCTTTTTTTTTGTTTTTAAGATCACAGTTTGCTATGTATCCAATG
This sequence comes from Limnoperna fortunei, assembly GCA_944474755.1. Classification (NCBI taxonomy): domain Eukaryota; kingdom Metazoa; phylum Mollusca; class Bivalvia; order Mytilida; family Modiolidae; genus Limnoperna; species Limnoperna fortunei. The sequence continues at coordinate 42,652,136 of OX104121.1, read as the reverse complement.
TCAGAGTTTTAAGATTTTTAGTGACTATATTACATAACTTAAATATATTTATTATAATAATAGAACTGTAAGGCTATCACTGGAAATTCTCGATTGCAGTCTAATCCCCTATTTGTTTTACATCTTTGACTTACTATTTTTTTAATGCACGTAGGATGCAATGATAACCATGGAATTTCTATATTTCCTTGTAGCAATGTTTAAAGGGGTATTTAAACTTCTAACTTGCGAAGATTTTAAATAGGGTATACTGCAGGTGACCCAAGTTAGAAGTTTCATTTACCTTAGTCATGCATAAGAAGCTGCAATTTAAATGTTGAAGCTATTACTGCTGAAGAGCCTTAATGAAAACAGATTGAAGCAGTACAAATATCTTGACATTGGTGATGATCCTATTAATTTACACTTATTTACAGTTTTTGGCAGAGAGGATTGAAATATCAAAATATTGCAGCAATAACCAAGTTAGCATTCTAGTAAATCTGCTTACAAAGTCTTTCTCAATCAGTGTTGGGAAGAATCCACCATCAATATCTAGACATCTTTCAGTTGTGGGACCAAGAATGAGGTAAATATGTATAATCTATCATGAATATATGGTCACATGTAAGCTGCACATGGTTGATTTGTGTGTGTGTTTGTGTATGTATGTGTCTTTGAGGTAAATATGTATAATGGATCATGTATATATGGTCACATGTATGTGTCTTTGTAACCAATCAGACCAAGCAATTCATTTTGTACAGTTCATAGTAGCTTATTGTTCACAACAATCTGCATTACTTTATCGGTACTTCAAGAGCACCTGAGTTCACACCAGTATTTGATGGGGGCCATGTTGCTTATATTTATTTTCCTGGATTTGTTTTCAATGATTGTTGGTTCTGAAAAGAAGAGAAAAATCAAACATTGACCTCACTCAAAGACCGTGGCCAAGTGGTTAAGATAGTTCATCTTCTAATGATCTTGTCATCTGTCATCACTGGGTTCGAGTCTTACTGTGGGTAAGGTGCGCTTGATTCCAATCTTAATTGACAAAGATTGCCAGTAGAAGGTCTGGGTATCCAGCTTCCTTCTCCAATAAAAACTGGACGCAATGATATTTCTGAAAAATTAAATATCATTAAAACAAACAAAAATAAATAGAACTTGGCTGAAAAACTTATGTGTATGTTTGGATTGTTATAAAGGATTTAATTTGAAATGAATCTTTTTTACAGATTGCTGTGTATGGGTCTATCCCTCCTTCAGGGAGATACTTTACCTAACACAACCAGTAAAACAGTTCTAAGGGAGAGAATCTATTCTACAGCCTTGGATTTATTTGCGTAAATATATTTCTATATGAAATGTTATTAAAAACTATTTGCAATTCTGGTAGAAGTTACATCAATTATTACTGTTTTTTTTTCATGGAAAAACTGTTGGTAAATTTCTGTAATTTACTATAATTGGCATAAATTCTGTCACATGACTAGAAAAATGTTGTGTCATGAAGGGTAATGAACACAAATTATTATATAGATAGAGATGAAATATCAAATTTTCAGAGTGACAGAAATCACGGTAAATCACATGTGAAAATTATCGTTTATTTTCACTCTCGGGTTTTTTCCCACCAAAATTTTGTACTATACAGATATTCATCCGCCGTTCATAAAATTTAGGATTGAGCATTAAAATTTTACGAAAACAATTGTGATCTATATAATAAATAGGATAATCAATTGGGCATTGTGAATATCCAAAATATGATCACTCGTGCCGCATAAAGCATCAGATTAAACTCGTGCGCGGAACAAGTTCCGCCCACTCGTTTAATCAGATGCGTTATGTGCACACGTTATCATATTTTGGATATTCACTCCGCCCAATTAATTATCCTATAAGTATCAACATGCATATTTGTCCATGGCCATGTACTCATCGGAGGTTTTTGGTAGCTAGAGATGGAAGGAATATTTAAAGCTTTTTAACTGGTTTTGTGTATATAACCTGTTTAAAAAGATGAAATATTCGTTATAAGGCCACGCCGAATTAATTGCTTGTTCGTCGGACCGCCCGCACGTAAAATTATTTCAGAAAGAAAAAATACGAAATTTCTTCCGCCCGCATTAACCGGAAACCCGCCCGCGTCCAGAAACGGAAGTTGTCTTTAAAAAAAATAATCTTCTCTGCATTCTACGAATTCATCCAACTGCTCCGATAGCTGGAGATACAGTCAGAACTTAGAAGGTTAAAATACCATTTCAGTCGTCCCCTATAAAATTAAAACCGAAAGTTAAATGTAGAAAACAGTGACAGAAAACAAGAGTGTGGTTGTGGCAGCAGTTGCTACCCAGTTTAAAGTACTGCTACCAAATACAGCATTAGAATGTCGAATGGACGACACCTTTATCTACCTATTTACATGCATACAAGGGAAGCCTATGTTTCTAACCTTAGTTATGACAACATTATGAGAATGAAAATTAAGGAAAATCCCAAGCTTTTGGGCAGGGAAAATGATGGCATAATAGTTAGACAGGTAATCTTTTCTTTTTTCTTTTTAATCAATCTTGAAATTATGTCTTGCCAAAAAGATTTGGAGACATTACTGAATAGTGGTATGGGCTGTCTGTTGGTCAGTCTGTACCTATTGATAGAAAGCCAAGGCAGCATCTTTTCAGAAGTTCTTTTCTGCTATATAATTTACTAATCAATTAAGTCATAAAACACTGAGAACAAGCACTTGCTTAATATCAAATAAATTTTTTTTAATTTCAGTTATTTTCTTCAAAATTAAAAAAAATCGCTCGCTCGCATCAGTTTAACCATGAAAACCTGGAACAAATCTTTTTTAAAAACTAAAAACATGTCGCTCGCCTTAAAAAAAATTATTCACTCCACACAATCAGAATTTCAAAAAAAAAATTAATAAAAAAAATTTCGCTCGCTTGCTCCTTATTTTCAAAGTTAAAGTCCGACGAACAAGAAATTAATTCTGTGTGGCCTAATTGACTTTTCAAAACTAAGTTTGCTCATTAATCAAATAATAATGGTTTAACAATGAGAAACTATTTTAATTTTATTGGAATATGAAAAACATGTGACCCAAAGTTTGTTTGTTTGTTTGTTTGATGGTAACGCCACTTTCAGCAATTTTTCAGCTATATCATGGCATCCAGTTTGACCCAAGGTACATTATACAGTAAAACCTGTGTTGTGTCATCAGAGATAGCCAATCAGATTTCAGCTACACAATCAATTTTAACTACTTTAATATACAAAGAATTATTTATGTCATTTGACACTTCTGTATTACCGGTAGGTTTATACACAAAGTAATGTTTAGTCTGTAAAATTGGTTCAATTGATTTAACCATTTTTTTATATTTTACAGGAGAAGACCAATATTTCCCACTCACAAAGGATCAGATCTAAGAGAGGATATAAATACTCTGATCAAATTTTTTAACCTTATGCATCAAGACAAGAAGTATCTTACCCAGAATATTGTACCATTTACAGGTAATACAGATACTGAACTGCCAGAATAGTGTACCGTTTATAGGTAATACTTGTACTTTTCTGCCAGAATAATGTAACATATACAGGTAATACACCTACTGTACTGCCAGAATAGTGTACCGTTTACAGGTAATACATGTACTGTACTGCCAGAATATTGTACCGTTTACAGGTAATACATATACTGTACTGCCAGAATAGTGTACCATTTACAGGTAATACATGTACTGTACTGCCAGAATATTGTACTGTTTACAGGTAATACATGTACTGTACTGCCTGAATAGTGTACCGTTTACAGGTAATACATGTACTGTACTGCCAGAATATTGTACCGTTTACAGGTAATACATGTACTGTATTGCCAGAATATTGTACCGTTTACATCTAATACATGTACTGTACTGCCTGAATAGTGTACCGTTTATAGGTAATACATGTACTGTACTGCCTGAATAGTGTACCGTTTACAGCTAATACATGTACTGTACTGCCTGAATAGTGTACCGTTTACAGCTAATACATGTACTGTACTGCCTGAATAGTGTACCGTTTACAGGTAATACATGTAGTGTACTGCCAGAATATTGTACCGTTTACAGGTAATATATGTACTGTACTGCCAGAATATTGTACCGTTTACAGGTAATACATGTACTGTACTGTCAGAATAGTGTACCATTTACAGGTAATACATGTACTGTACTGCCAGAATATTGTACTGTTTACAGGTAATACATGTACTGTTCTGCTAGAATATTGTACCGTTTACAGGTGATACATGTACTGTATTGCCAGAATATTGTACTGTTTACAGGTAATACATGTAGTGTACTGCCAGAATAGTGTACCGTTTACAGGTAATACATGTAGTGTACTGCCAGAATATTGTACCGTTTACAGGTAATATATGTACTGTACTGCCAGAATATTGTACTGTTTACAGGTAATACATGTACTGTACTGTCAGAATAGTGTACCATTTACAGGTAATACATGTACTGTACTGCCAGAATAGTGTACCGTTTACAGGTAATACATGTACTGTACTGCCAGAATAGTGTACCGTTTACAGGTAATACATGTACTGTACTGCCAGAATAGTGTACCGTTTACAGGTAATACATGTACTGTATTGCCAGAATATTGTACCGTTTACAGGTAATACATGTAGTGTACTGCCAGAATATTGTACCGTTTACAGGTAATACATGTACTGTACTGCCAGCATATTGTACTGTTTACAGGTAATACATGTACTGTTCTGCTAGAATATTGTATCGTTTACAGGTAATACATGTACTGTACTGCCAGAATATTGTACCGTTTACAGGTAATACATGTTTGATCCCACTTAGTTTGTTGTAATTGACATAAAATAAAAACAATATAGTCCAGTTTTATTTATCTGACAACTGTGAAAGTTTTACTTCATCAGTTTCTCACTGTACAAGTCATTGTTATAAAGATTGTTTCAATAGTTCATAATGATTCTTTACTATTAAACATTATATTGCTTGTATTTTCAGCAACTGCTGATAATGTCCAGCCTTCTCTAGGTTTAACAATGACTGGTGTTATAACACCAGAGAACATATCCAAGTCCAAATGGATGGTACCACTCAATGCTAGTATAGGAGGATATTCCAAGAGATCTGCAAGTATGTAACCAGTCTTGTCAGTTTAGGTTTTATGATACATCTACCAACTATAGTGTTTTATAGAATAATAATGAGGGTTGTGTGGTGGCGAGATAAATAATAAGAGTAGTAATAAAGGTAATGTACGCCACATTTTTAATTTTTAATTTTAATTTTTTATTTGTCTTTTCAATTTTACCTTTTAACCTTGTGGCGTACATACACATTACATACATTATGTGTAGGTACAACTACTTGTATCACGTCGAGACAGTTGTGTACATTAGTATCACTACGAGACGTGCAGCGTCGAGTTGTGATGCGGAATGTATGCAACTGTCGAGACGTGATACAGGTAGTTGTACCTAAACTTAAATGTATGTAATAAGTTTATCTAAAATTAAGAAGTATAAAAAGGGCAGAATAAAACTGAATGTTTACAATTTAATAAAATTTAAAATTCAACGAAGCATTTGTTTATAAAATATAGCCCCTAACGTCACACGCATTATGACGTCATATTTCATTCATAGAATGAAAATCATTCAACGAATCATTGGTTATACCATTCATTGTGACGTCAAGAAGTAGTTCCGACAAAAGTACATCTTGTATCACATATATAGATGATACAAGGTTTTTTATCACACAGGTTGTATCAATAGATATTTTTTCCGATTTTGACTAAATACATTCTTAATTTTAGATAAATTACCTTTATTACTACTCTTATAGTGTTTTATATATTTGTCATCAGTTTATATGTAGTACTTATATAAGGTTGGAATAGTGGTTTGCATTTAAATATCAGATGCAATGAAACCGTCATTTTTTATTGGTGGTTCGTTATTGCTTATTTATTTTTTTTATTAACTGATCTAGTGTAAGAATACATGTTACAATAAAACAGTGCATTCATTTAAATAAACAAAAGGTTTGAAAATGAAAATAATTCTTTGTAATGTTAAGGAATAAAAGCTGTTTTTATGGAATTCATTGGCATATGAACTTGCCAACTCGATCTCAAACTTTACCTGAAGCCATTCATTCTTCATTTAGTTTGTTTGTAAGTAGACCTTTATACACTAATGAATTCCACCAAAACAGCTTTTATTCTTGTTTTGTGCACGACCAACCATTTTTCTGAAAATCCAGTGATCATTGGGCAGTAAGACTAACTACCTAGAGGATAATATTAGAATTTTTGCATATATTATCTTTCTTAAAGACCAAATAATCGGAAATCAAAGGAAAGTGTTTAACTGGTATTGCTAATCCTTTTTACTTGTCAAAAAGAAAGAATAAAACTTGTTATGTTTTAGACAGTTGTACATTGATGAAGTCCTCGACTTAAACTTGCCAAATACATAGTTTGATGAATCACTTCAAACTTTCCTTTAAGGCTGAAATCTAATTCTTAATTAAAAGCTTTCTGGATTTTTACCTACCAGCACATATTTATTATTTAATAGGTAGACGCTACTTCAAAATGGCTGTTAACTTAGAGTCACTTTCAAACACTATCTTCACAGCTTTATATCTACCAACCTTTTAATAGAAACCCTGCAGAATGAGATTAAATGGCGGACATTTTCTACATAGCACTTATTGTTTTTTAGCTTTACACACCCCTTGCAGCTTGACTTCATTGCATGGTCTATCACTGTAAATTTTATTATTTTGGTAAAAATGCACAATTGGCCTATGTTTTCTTTTTCTTTTGTGCGAATTTCTTAGGCATTAGTAGTATGCAACGCCTTAGTATAGGCAGTGGTCACAGGCTAAGTGTAGGGAGCAGTCATCGTCGTAGTTCAGGTTTTGACAAATCTGATTTCTCCCTGGGCAAGTATAAATCAGCATCTCCTAGATGTTTGCATCAACAAAATGTACTAAATATGCAAATGAATTTACCTTGCATCAACAATATGCCTACTATATGTGCTTTGCTTCACAAATTTCATCCATGTTTTAATTATTTTTTTTCATATATGTGTATATTTACATGTTGTAAGCTTCTTGCAAGTGACATTTGGACTTCACAGAGTTGACATAATTGTATGATCTTATAGTAAAAGATTAATATTAGGGTCAGAATATATTCTTTTACCTGTACTGAGCTTGAATTCTAGTAAATAATAAGGGTTTTACTTTCCTGCTCAAGTCATGTGGTATAAAATAGAGTTCTATGTTTCATTTGTGAAACAGGTTGTTTTAAATTGTGATATCAAAAGGGAAATTATGGTCCAATTTCACTTGGAATCCATGGTGATTTTGTTTATACAATGAATCCTGCAGCATGATTAAGGTTCCTTAAGCATGCAAGGCCAGTCATTTTACTTGAGTAGCTTTCAAGTGAATTGGATGTCTTTTCAGAAGCAATTACCATTATATTGTTCTGCATGTTAGATTGTCAACAAGTAAATGGTGTTTTCAAATGACACTTTCTTTTAATACAAAAATATTTTACCAGACTGTTTTGTAAAGATTTGTTTGCCTCACTTCAAATGTAATAGCCCTTTGTTGTATTAGATTCAAACAACATTTTTTCATTGTCCATATATATAGCAGTGAAATGGTACGACAGGCATTTTGTACCTGATGAATACTTTTGTTTTTAAATTACTTATATAGATAAAAATTCTGGTGTCAAGAAGTATGAAGGAATTGTCCAAAATTCATCAATGAGAAAAATCTGAATAGGATAAAAATGAGTCAGTGTGATTATATAAAATATGATCATGAGTGCCGCTGAATGCATCAGAAAAATCAAGTTCGGGGAACTTTTTCCATGCACAATTTAAATCTGAATGTGTTTTGGCATGAGTGATTATATTATCAATATTCATCATGTTCCATGGATGATCCTTAATTTTATATTACATTAACGAATATTTAATCAAAACTTAGAAGAACTTTGTTTTGAATGTTCTTGCACATCAGTATTTGCTAGCGATGTCGTTAAAGGCAAACATTGAGATGTCTCTTCCAGAGAGTGTCAGAAAGAGCTGAATATATTGCACATGTGATTTACCAGAGTTTATTTCACCAGGAAATTTTTGCATTTCATTGCTGTCAAATTAATAACTATATATACTTATTTGTTTCAAAATACAAAAAAGATAAATAGCTTTTTGTTATGTATAGTAGTCTAATATTAGCTGTACTTACGGGGACAAAGTATCAAAAGAAACAGGAATTTGGGTTTTCCTGATATTGTATGGACCAAGGACCTGTACAGTCGTTAAGTACTTGGACTAACTCACTAATGTGAGTGCAGTTCTGAACAGATGTACTGTTCAGCAAATTGGTATACTTTCAAGACAGGTAAAAATTACAGATTTATTTTTATACCCCTGCAAACTTGTTTTCGGGGTATATAGGAATCACCCTATCTGTCTGTCTGTCCACATCCCTTGTAAGTGCTTCTTCTTCTAAACCGCCTGACAGATTTTGATGAAACTTTACATGGAGGAAGTACATCATATGTAGATGTCCATGAGGAATTTTCGTTGCTGTGGGATATTATTCAGGGGAGATAATTGGACTTGAAAGTGAAGCGATGGGTATCCTTTTGTGAGCGTGCTCACAGTCCACACGTGGTTATTGTTTTTGCTGCATTGCCTTTCCTTCTTCTTATTATTTTTTTTCAGTAATTGAATAATTTGCTAATTCTGTATAAATAAAGTGTTTTTCCAGAATGTTTTGTACTGACATTAAATTAAACAGATAAATAATAAATCTACGATAGTTGTTTCTGATAAGGCCACAATTTCTGCACAAAAAATGTAGCTTGACCAAAAAAAGTCACCCCTAATAAGGTAGATATTTAACTTAAGCCCCCCCTCCCCCCCCCAAGTTTCCTAGTACATGCTAGATAACATTTAATGACCATGCAATATTTAGGGTAGGCTGAAAAAAAGAGTATTTATGTAATGGTAAACACATATATATTTTATTTTGGCTTTCAGCAGCACAGTACAAATTCAGTATACATGTATGTGATCATGACTGCTGAGGGGTTATCCTCTGACAAATGTGGCTTTATAAGAGAGTATTATTGTACTGGTAATCTGTATGTGATGTTTCCAGGAAGTAAGGTTGTTGATGTTTTTTTTGTAGGTCGACCTGATATTTACCATAGTTTAAATAGGATTGCAGATTGTTCATTAAATAAATCATACTACAGTATGTCATTTTTGTGTTCTGGAATGAAATCCTTAACAATAGTGTAAACATCTATTTGTATTGCATTTTTGTACTTGTTTGTATCTTATTTTTAGAGGATTTCCCCATTCTATTTTTAGTACTTTTGCATGGATTGATTACTAAAGTATGCCTCCTGTGGTTAATTTAGCATTACATTATAACTTTCAAATATGTTACCTGTATGAGTGAAAAGGTATTTTCTGTTTGAAACCAAAATTATTATTCATGTACAAGATTGTTAGTTAAATTTAGTAAAACTTACAAAATTGTGATTTTTGCTTCATATGTTAAATGTAGGTACTTACTATAAAATTATTTGAGTTAACATGTACATTTTGTATAAAGTTAACACGTTGTAGTTGTGCAGATCATATATTAGAGTTGACACAAAGCCACATCCTCACAAGTCAGGGTTTCTGTGTCCACATGTGTCCACAAAACCCTGACAAACTTAGGTAGGAAATTCCCGGGCTAGAAGATTTTTGTTTGACGTTAATACTCTAAAATATCAACTGATGAAATTGCTTGAAAGAAGCAAGTGTTTGGCAGTAGTCATTCTTACTCATTCATGAGTGTAAATAAAACGTAACACAAATAATAAATAACACGGTAATAACGAACTATTAACGCTACTGTACAAAAACACTGATTTTCACATGGTCTACGCAACAGAACCGTTTGGTTTATTTACAATCAACATCGGGATATCCCCTAACCAAGCGTGAATGAAAGCGAGCTTTTGATTGGCTACATTAAGGTATGATGTAGCCAATCAAAATAGGGACTTCTAGCCCGGGAATTCCTACCTGAGTTTGTCAGGGTATCATGGACACTTGTGGAAACAGAAACCCTGACTTGTAAGGATTAACGCAATAACTATCACTCATCTTGATTGTTTAGTCGGGGTCATCAATCATCACATTACTTCAGTACCACTTGAACTATTTAAACATATCTTATGCATAACTTCTTAACTGTTACTTGAATTGAGACTGACATGCTCCAATCTTTCTTATGGATTGAAAAAGTGCACCAGGTATTTTATTTTAGCTAAAAAATGTTTTTTCAGAGAAGACCTTTTTCACTGTCGTACAAACTAAAACAGCATGTCTGGACTTTAGCTTAAATGTAACTTAAAACCAGAGTTTCGTGATGTCATTGACATTTATTTTGCTTTAAAATATAGGGGGTTGTTTGTTTGTTTGTTAGTTTTTTTTTGGAATCGGTAGGGGGGCATCATGTCCATTATCTATACAATTTAATTCCAAACAACCACTTAAATCTATAAACACCAAGAGTTGTACTAAAACACAAGCTGAAATCTACTTATTTTTATTTTAAATATGAGTTGTTTTTTAAATAGTTCTTTACACTACTTTCAGCAATATTTCAGCTATATCAAGGAATCCAGTTTTCATTGGGTTAAAATAAAAGCCAGAAGAGTACCTGGTGAAAATCATTAACCTCTGGTAGAAAAACTGGCAATCCTTAATTAAGGTTGGAGCCTTGCATATCCTTCCCAAAATGAAGCTGAACCCACAAGCTCATTGTTGTTAGCCATGTGATCAGTAGTAGATGACTAACTCACATAACCATTGAGTTCATAGACCACTTTGTCATCATAGTCCAATTTTTGGCCGGATTACATAGAGTGAATATAATAGGTGAATGTCATAACCGTTTTCTCAGCAACTACTAATCACATTCTCTTGAAATTTGGTATGCAGCATCAGCATGGCCTCCCATAATGTTGGATTCGATTTCAGGTCTGTTGCTCATCAACTTCCGGTTTAATCAAATCCCATCATTTCTGTCTTTGAAGGATTTTTAATTACTACTTCGGGTAAAGGTATATTGTATTCCTGGGTAATGTTCCAAGGGTTATTTATTCATTAGGAAGTTGTTAACAGCTCTTGGATAACATGGACTTTTATCCTAAGTACAGCATGAAATTCATATGTTTGTTAAAAAATAAGTTTTAAATTAATATGTAGAATTCTTCTTCGTAACTCTTTCCTTTTGCTTGATCATGTGACATTTGAGAAATCATTGGTTTGATCTATATTCCTATGCTTTGTGCAAGTGTTAAAGTAATTAGGAATGTTTTGTAGTGTATAGTTACAAAGGGCATATCAAACGATCAAAAGCTGTATATTTTAATCTAGGTCTGCCTGGATATGGCTAAAATTTTGTATCATAGTCTTGGCTATTTATGACGTGCATAAATAAGTAACTGTATATTGTAGCACTGAATGAACCATTTATTCTTGACGCTGACCGAATATCTTGGTAGTTTTATAAAAACTATTTTTTAGCACTACAAAACAGAAACTTGACATAGTTCTCACAATGAAACTTATTTTCCATTCAAAAGATTTTGTTTAACCATCAGAACCTATAGTTTCGGCAAAAAATAACATGGTTACTCAATATAAGTAACTGTTACTTTATTGTTTCAGCATAAGAATGTAAATTAATTATTTACACTTTTTTTACTGTTAAGATGCACATATTGATTTCACGTTTACAATAGACCAAGTGTTTTGTTTACAGCGACACATTTAATGGTCCCTGATGCTAAGTCGGACACCAGTGAGTACACAAGGACTGTATGCATTATTGTAGGCTCCGAGGTTTATTTTCTCCCTTAATTTAGGCCAAATACTTTTTCAAGTCTAATCGGTTTTTTTAAATTATGAAAAAATATTATTAATTTTAGTAAAAACTGGATATTTGTTGTTAAATATGTGAAATATAGCATGATGTTGTGGTTAATAATGGAAAATTATTTTAAATTAATGATTAATTTTGTAATTAAGGATTTGGATGATAAATATTTTTGTTAATTTAATTATTTCACAATTAATAATTCCAACTAATTAATAATATTTGGCCTAAAAATTGTATATATTATTACATACATTATTCTGTTTCAGTTTAAAAATTGTAGATGATGGTTTAAAAAATAACTTTGCTTGCTAGGTGCATTTGACTTCAGAAACAACTTTATTTGCATGCAGTTAGAATCTAGTATTTACATCTGTTTGAAAGGGAACCTGGATTTGTTTCTATCTTTGGTTATATTATTTGTTTTAAATCGATTGTTATGATGAAAATATATCAATGTGGAAACTTAATATACAAAGAATATATTTGGAAATACTTTATGTTTATATTTATATTACTTAGCTTTCACGCATTAAGTTGTCTGAAAGTCTGTAAAAATTTGTAACAAAAATTACTGTTTAGACTTGATGCTAATTAAAATGATACCTATCAGTATTTGAATAAATATCCAACTGATTTTGCATGCACTTCTTTAAGGTGATAATTTCTACATGTATGTATAAATTTATCATTTAGATTTCAGACGATTTAAAAATACATGTAATGATACTTCAATTAAATATGCATTCAGCTGTGAAGAAATTTTGATTTTTATGGGAATGTAGATGAAAAAAAGAAGATTTTGAATCATTATAAGATTTATTTTATATCTTCTTTCTGTACCAATGATAGTTAAAACATTTCAGAATGTATACTACTTGTACTTAAATTACCGGTATATTTTTAAGTTCAGTATTCTTGTATTTTGATTTTTTCTCCATTGACTTTTCTTGAAACTTGCTGTAAGTATTTCATTTTACAGAAAATAATAAGTTTCAGTAATTCAATATTTTTGTCTCTGTATTACAATTTCAGCAAATCAATTTTTGTCAAAAATAACAGTATTTCATTGTACATAAAATAATGAGTTGCATGGTGTTATGTTTTAATAGGTGGAACCAGGAAGATACAGAGTACCAATTCCGGTTATGTCAAAGAATACCTGAAAAAGCGAAATTTGATTTTGACATTCCTCGCATCGTTAATCGAGTCCATGATTACATGGCATAATCCTTTAGATCTCCTAGAGAGGAAATTCCCTGACGATGATAAAGTCATGTATTGGCTTAATCAACCAACGACTGAGAAGAACTGGCGAGAACTGGTCAGATTATCATGGGAGATTTCTCCAATGTTAGCTGTTTTTTTGCCATTGAGGTAAGGAACATACTGCAGTCTCTCCATTTCAAGTTGACGCAAAGTTAATCATTAGGGAAATAGGATTGAAATTTGTAATGTTACTTGAAAAATGTTAATTTTTAGTAATAATCAACACTTGAGCATGAGTGCCATTTTTGTATATTACAGGTTTGCCAATTCTGAGGTAGTGAAAAGGGAGGTTACCAGATTAGTACGTCTCCATCCAGGGGCTGTCAGTCACATCCCAGAGGCAGTCCATTATCTTGTCACACCCCAAAGCTTAGAGGCAGAAGCACCAGAGGTATTAAAGACAGATCTCTAAATTATCTGATCTGAAAAATTTTTAAAAGCCAGTTTCAGTTTATAATTGACCTTCTCCATGGCATAATAGTCCTGTTCTCAGCAGAATGGTCTGGTGTCCTTATCAGGCAAACTTACATAAAATCTGTGTATATTCTACATTCCTAGTATGCAGCTTAGTCTGGACTTCTCAAGTCAGAAGTATTTTTGCCTCAATCAGTGTTCTGGTATAGTCAACCCAACATGTCGGTGTGGTATTGATAAAACATATATATGTATACTGCATAGCTGATTACAAAATGATAACATAAACAACTATTTGTAAAAGGACTTCCCATTTCAGTTTATTTGTTTACAATATTCAATAAGGATCCAGTTGATATTTATTTATAAAAGCAACCCAAGGTATTTGTTTGCCTGAAAAGGGTTTATTTTTGAGCTATATCATGGAGTCAAGATTTTTGCATTGGGGAGGAAGCGAGTATATCAGTAAGAACCCTCAACCTTTGTAGGGTGTAGGGAATGTTTAACAATTAAGGTTTGAATCAAGCTCACACTGACACAAGATGTTAGCAATGTAATTAATAGGAGCCCAGCCTCTAAGTGGCAGATGCCTTATAGTGGCCAGTCTCTTGTCCATCCATCCGAATCTAATCCTGTCTGGGCTATAACTTTTTTCTCATTTGAAGTAGGCTTTTGATATTTGGCATTTAGGTAGATCATTTTAAGGTGATGTGTCCCATACCGTGGTTGATGACATTTGACCTTGAACTTTGACCTCAACATCAGTGGGCCACAGAGAAATGTATACCATATAAAATAAATTAAAAGAAATTTTTATGTTATCTATCCAAATGAAAATGAAAGCAGAATTATACATAATTCCTCAGTTCATATTCCAACAATTAGCTTATTACTAATTTACTTATTATAAACTATAAGCTGAAAAAATATGGACTGTATTCTCACTACATAATGCATAGAATTGTCATGCACTTGTTTGCAGCCTTCCCTTTTTATACTCCGCCACACGAAGTGGCGAGGTATTATGTTATACCGTTAGTTTCATTTGGTGTCTGTCCGTCCGTCCGTCCCTCCCCTGAAGGTTTCCAGATGATAACTTGAAAATGCCTCAAGGGATTTGAATGATATTTTGCACAGCTGTTCAGTACAATAAAATACAGGTCAAGTTCCATTTTCAGGATTATCCGAAAAATATTATTGAAGTTTTGCCACTTTATAAATTTTCAAATTTGACAAAAATGAATTTTTTAGGTCTAAGAAAGATAACTCATTTCTTTCTGTCTCTATATACTAGTATATAGTGGATGTATAGTATACTAGTATATACAAATATATTTAACTATTGATGAATATCGTGGCAGGGTATCATTTAATGTCCCATTAGATGCCCTATTTTTGAAATAATGTTAAGTCTTGTGACAATGGTAGCAACATGACTTCATGTGGGAACTTTGAAGGCACACATAAGATCATACATTTCATGCTCAATACGTTATAGCTTGCAGCTGTGCCATATTAATCTATTTTTGTCTCGACTGAGATGAGTCGCTGGAGTCGAGACACATGTATGGGAATCTGGCCGTGGCGGCGGCGCAAACACTTGCACATCTTGCTTCATATCTTTGTAAGCCTAAGCCTTGGTCAATCAAATTTGGTCCAGTGGTCAGGTGGTAGCTTATGATGAGCGCTTGCCAGTCAGTCACCTGTCACCTGACCTTGACCTCAATTTCACAGTCCAGCAACTACGTTAAAGTTTTTGGGTTATGGCAGTTCCTCTGTAACCACACATGGTAGGATGACATTATTTGGTATATAGGTTGCTGATGAAAAGTACATGACTGTCTGGCAGGTGTCACCTGACCTTGAACTCAATTTCACAGTCCAGCAACTAAGTTAAAGTTTTTGTATTAGGGGAGTTCCTCTGTAACTATGCATGGTAGGGTGACAATATTTGGTATACAGGTTGCTGGTGAAGAGTACCTGACTGTCTGGCAGGTGTCACCTGACCTTGACCTCAATTTTACAGTCCAGCGACTAAGTTTTTGGATTAGGACACTTATTCTTTAACCATGCATGGTAGTATTTGGTATATAGATTGCTAATGATTAGTACATGAGTGTCTCGTAGGTTTCAACTAACCATGATCTCAATTTCATGGTTCAGTGACTAAGTTAAAGTTTTTGGATTAGGTTTATTTCTCTGTAACCATGCATTGTATATTTTAAATGATAACAATTTAATGCTTATGACATAATTTTTTTTGGTTACTGTTGCGGAATGCAGGCGAGACATTTTTCTGTGTCCACACTTGTTCAAACTTTTTACATTATAACCATATTTTATTTTAAATCTGCCTAATCTTTTACAGCTTACCCATGTACTGACTTGGTGTAAAGTTTCACCAGTGGTTGCATTGTCATATTTTTCAAGACAGTACCCACCACATCCATTAACAGCACAGTATGCTGTCAGGGCACTGAGATCTCATCCTCCGGTAAGTTAAGAAACAGCACAGTATGCTGTCAGGGCACTGAGATCTCATCCTCGGGTAAGTTAATAAACAGCACAGTATGCTGTCAGGGCACTGAGATCTCATCCTCCGGTAAGTTAAGAAACAGCACAGTATGCTGTCAGGGCACTGAGATCTCATCCTCCGGTAAGTTAAGAAACAGCACAGTATGCTGTCAGGGCTCTGAGATTTTATCCTCCGGTAAGTTAAGAAACAGCACAGTATGCTGTCAGGGCACTGAGATCTCATCCTCTGGTAAGTTAATAAACAGCACAGTATGCTGTCAGGGCACTGAGATCTCATCCTCCGGTAAGTTAAGAAACAGCACAGTATGCTGTCAGGGCACTGAGATCTCATCCTCCGCTAAGTTAAGAAACAGCACAGTATGCCTGTCAGGGCACTGAGATTTTATCCTCCGGTAAGTTAAGAAACAGCACAGTATGCTGTCAGGGCACTGAGATCTCATCCTCTGGTAAGTTGATAAACAGCACATTATGCTGTCAGGTCATGGAGATCTCATCCTCCGTTAAGTTAATAAACAGCACAGTATGCTGTCAGGGCACTGAGATCTCATCCTCCGGTAAGTTAAGAAACAGCACAGTATGCTGTAAGGGCACTGAGATCTCATCCTCTGGTAAGTTGATAAACAGTGCATTATGCTGTCAGGGCACTGAGATCTCATCCTCTGGTAAGTTGATAAACAGTGCATTATGCTGTCAGGGCACTGAGATCTCATCCTCCGGTAAGTTAAGAAACAGCACAGTATGCTGTAAGGGCACTGAGATCTCATCCTCTGGTAAGTTGATAAACAGTGCATTATGCTGTCAGGGCACTGAGATCTCATCCTCTGGTAAGTTGATAAACAGTGCATTATGCTGTCAGGGTACTGAGATCTCATCCTCTGGTAAGTTGATAAACAGCACAGTATGCTGTCACGGACTGAGATCTCATCCTCTGTTAAGTTGATAAACAGTCCAGTATGTTGTCAGGGCACTGAGATCTCATCCTCTGGTAAGTTGATAAATAGCACATTATGCTGTCAGGGCACTGAGATCTCATCCTCTAGTATGTTGATAAATAGTCCAGTATGTTGTCTGGGCAGTCAGATCTTATCCTCTGGTAAGTTGATAAACAGCCCAGTATGCTAGGAGGGGGTACTACAATCTCACAACTATATCTTTATAGCTGAATGTTTAAGTAGTACTGATGTGTTTCAACAATATTGTTACAAAAACAGGGAGCAGTTATTAAACTGTATCATACTGGTTAATTGAAGGTATTTCTGTTTGAAGTTAAATTTATAGAAAGTGCATTACCAAACTAAATAATTTCCTGCCTGTAGCTGAAAGCACAAGCTGTTTAACACCTAATAGAATAGTGTATACAAAGGGTTGGGTTTTGGGGGCTTGGTCTCCTCAGTTGATTTCAAATGTACAAGTACTTAATCTAATTTGATAGGGTTTGACTGTAAAACCCTCACATTTGAGTAGTGTTAACCATTAGGGCAATTTATATCAACTAAAAGAGTAGAGATAATTATCAAATGTAACTTATCAAAGTTGCAGAAAGCCAAACCCTTAATCAAGGGTAGTGCTTTGTCCTCTTGAGCAACTTCTGAAACCAACCATAATTCATTAATTTTACAAACAAGTATTTGTTTTTTTAATTTTTCCATTTATTCCATGAACAAAATAGTTCTGCTTAAATTATTTTATGTTAATGAACATAGACACATCAAATCCTTGTGTTTTTTTCAGGAAGCTCTGCTGTTTTACATTCCTCAGCTTGTTCAGGCTCTCAGATACGATACAGTAAGTATTCAATTGTTATCAGTAATATCTTGGTTTATTTCAAACATCAAAACAGAAATCATATTGGTCTTAGCATATCAAATCTAATTAAATGTACACAGATAAATATGGTTAAAATGAACTTCACATTAAATCACAAGTCACATAATTCATGTAGACTAATTTTTAATTAAATTCATATTAGCAAAATTTGCCTTTGTATGTAGTATTGTGATTTCTGTATAGTAACATAGACAAGAAATGAAGCTTGTTATTAATTATAAATTAATCCTATATCTTAATTGTCCTTAAATTATAAATCCATTAGAACAGAATACAAATTGGTTCATTGAAAAGTATGGTGCACAAGAATAAGACTTCTCATTTGGTGTTTGTCAGACTCGGACAGATTCTTTAGCAGGGCCTTTCATCAATTTTAATTTGTTTCAGATGGGCTATGTGATAGATTTTATATTGTGGGCAGCTAGGAAGTCTCAGCTATTAGCACATCAGTTGTTGTGGAATATGCAGACAAATATGTTTACTGATGAGGACTCTACAATTAAAGACAGTATGTTGATTTTTGGCCGGATTTCACAGAGGGAAAATCTGGGTTATAGAATGGTGAATGTTGGGTGGGCGGCGTGCGAGCGGGTGGGTGGGGAAAATATTTTCATAACAGTTTTCTCGGCTTCTACTAAAGGATTGATTTCAAATTTGGTGTACAGCTTTAGCATGATGAGTTGTACCGTGCCTCCCCTTTCCAGGTCAGTCAGTTATATACTTCCTGTTTTCCATGCCCACTTAGACTGTTTCAAGGGTCAAAATACGAATATTTTTGTAAGTTTTCTCTGCTTCTACTAAAGGGATTGATTTCAAATTTGGTGCACCGCTTAAGCATGATGAGTTGTACCTTGCCTCCCCTTTCCAGGTCAGTCAGTTATCTACTTCCTGTTTTCCAATCCGACACTATTTCAAGGGTCAAAATAGGAAAGATTTTCGTAACAGTTTTCTCAGCAACTACTAATCACATTTTCTTGAAATGTGGTAAGCAGCATCAGCATAGCCTCGCATAAAGTGGGATTCAATTTCAGGTCTGTCGCTCACCTACTTCCTGTTAACCAACTTAGTTAATTTTTAACGAAATTCATCCATTTCTGTCTTTGATCGATTTTTGTTTTCTAGTCAGCTAGTAGTTGTCACCAAT
This sequence comes from Limnoperna fortunei, assembly GCA_944474755.1. NCBI lineage: Eukaryota > Metazoa > Mollusca > Bivalvia > Mytilida > Modiolidae > Limnoperna > Limnoperna fortunei. The sequence goes on along the minus strand of OX104121.1, from coordinate 42,632,924 downwards.
TCTTTTTATTCATAAATGGGGGCTTCAGTGGCAGTGTTAGTCATCTACTATTGAGCACATGGTCTGTCAACACTCAGGTTGATGGATTGGCTCTCTTTTGGGGCAGTGTATACTCGACTCCAATTTTAATTGACAGGGATTGTCATTTTTCCTACCGAAGGTATGGGTTTCTTCCCCAATAAAAACTTGACCCCCGATAAATGATTGTACAATGTTGCAATTAGTTGTGTACATTGTTTATGTAAACATCATTCACATTAACAATAAACTGTTTACATTGACATATTGAGTGTTAAAGAAGTATTTCATGAAACAATGTTTTTTTCTGATATACAACTGGAATAATTAAGGTTCATCGTTAAGTTGCTGGCATATAACAAACCATCGGACAGGTAGTTGGTACCCTAGTTGTTCATCCTGAGGGTTTTTAACTAGGGGATATTCATTAGTATTCCTTAACTGAACAAACTAAAATTGATACAAGAGAGGAAAAAGGGGGAAAATTAATAAAAAATTATCAGGTCTGTCATAATCTGTTACAGTGTAAAATCGTAAAAAAAAAACTGTTGCCTTTCTTTGAGTTAAACATGCAGTGTGTCAAACCTCCAGGAGTTCTTCTTGGGAAAAATACTCTTTGTTCAGGACCACAATTTGTATGTCATGTTTCAGGTCAGATAGGTGATTTATTGGGCAGTATGATGGACAAGATAAAGAAATCCTTGTCTGGTCCTGCCTTGGAGTTTTATCAGAGAGAATTTGAATTTTTCGAAGAAATCACATCAATTTCTGGAACAATCAGGTAAGAGACTGTCTCTTAAAATCAATTTTTACCAGTATTACAGTCTTCGCGAAATATGCCAGTCCGCCGGACCTGTCCGGTAAAATTGCCATTGGACCGGCAGTCTATTTAATTGTGTCTGACCAAATGACCGGCAGATAAATTTCATGAGACGCGGTCTGATGATTCTTTGTTTTGCGCCTGACAATCAGTTGACCTTTTTAGCTCACCTGACCCGAAGGGTCAGGTGAGCTATTGCCGTCACTTGGTGTCCGTCGTCCGTCGTCTGTCCGTTCAACTTTTCAAAAATCTTCTTCTCTGAAACCACTTGACAGAATGCAACCAAACTTGGTATGGTTGTTGCTTAGCATCTCCTTTACCAAACTATCGTTTGGATTTTTGATTCGTAAAAAAACATGGTCGCCATGGCTAAAAATAGAACAGGGGGGTCAAAATACAGTTTTTGGCTTATAGTTCAAAAAGTATTACAGATACAGGAAAGCCGAAAGACCTTCCTTCTTCAGCATCGAAAGCTCTACAAAACACTCCATTGGGTCAAAGTCGTATGACAACTCCTTGTAGGAGTTATTGCCCTTTAATTGTCGTAATTGATGATTTTTGCCATTTTTGCCTCAAAATCTTGACAATTATTAGAACTAGAGAAAAAGTTAGCATTGTTTAATTGTTCTGCTCTATGAGAGCTACAAAAATGTCTTTAGGGTCAAGATTGTCTGATAAACCGTTTAAGAATTATTCCACTTGAACTGTTTTTTTTTAATCGGTTTTAGTTGATTTTTAAAAATCTTCTCCTCTGAAACCACTGAAAGTACTGCTTTGAAACTTTGTACACATTATCCGTCAAATGTCTTCAACCAAGTTTGCACAAACCATGGCCGCAGATTAACCAACATGGCTAAAAATAGAAAGGGGGGGGCAAAATACAGTTTTTGGCATATAGTTCGAAAAGTATGGCAGATACAGGAAAACTGAAGAGACCAGCCTTCATCAGTATCGAAAGCTCTACAAAACACTCCATTGTGTCGAAGTTGTATGATGACTCCTTGAAGGAGTTATTGCCCTTTAATTGTCGAAATTGATTATTTTTGCTATTTTTGCCACAAAATCTTGAAAATTTTTAGAACTGGAGAAAAAGTTAGCATTGCTTAATTGTTCTGCTCTATGAGGGCTACAAAAATGACTTTAGGGTCAAGATTGTCTGATTAACCGTTTAGGAATTATTCTCTTAGAACATTTTTTTTAATGAATTTTAATTGATTTTAAAAATCTTCTCCTCTAACCAATGAAAGGACTGCTTTGAAACATTGCACACATCATCTTTAGGATGTCCTCTACCAAAATTTTGTTAATCATTACAGCTGACTACCTACATAGGTACGTTGGCAAGGGGGGGGGGGGGGGGGGGTCAAGGGAGTTTTTGGCTGATAGTTATAACAGGTACAGCAAATTTCAAGTGAACCTCCCTCCTAAGCATCAAAAGCTCCTCCTTATAGGAGTTATTTCCCTTAAAAGGTCAAAATTAATGACTTTTGCAGAAATGTTGGTCAATTCCTTATAGGAACGAAATTCTATATAAAAAAGGGTTGTTTGATTTCAGGTTCAGGTGAGCGATACAGGCTCCTGGGAGCCTCTAGTTATCTTCTTAATTTACTTAACTTAATCGAAAGGCACCACAAAATTAGTGTTAATTTTACTTGACACCGGTATTCCATGGTTATTCCCCTATAATTATAATCGCGCATTTTGATTGGACAAAGCATCTATTCTAATATATAAACCGGTGTCATACAAAATCAGGACCGGAATAAAATTTTGATCTACAAATAAAATGAAGATAAAGACTGCTGTTCTAATTTTCAAACTGAGTTATTGAATTTTGAAAATATATTGAAAATAGTAGAGATTATCATTATTATTACCCTACTCAGAAACTCTTAAGGTAATTACATTGGTTGATTATATTTATTTTTAATACTTGCTTATGTTTCAATCAATATTGTTAACTGTGTTCTATGTTAAAAATTTTAATTGATAATAAGTAAAATGGATTTGATCGAAAACCCAAATTGAAACATTGACTTTCTTATCATTTTGCCTAACATCAAACTCAAATGTAAATATAATGAGATTTTTATAAAAAAATTTTTATCTGTATCTAATAATTAAAATCAAGTAGTGATTTAGCAAATAATTTGTGATGTCAAACACAAAGATTTTATAACTGAATTTTTCATGAGTATTGTTGTATTTAAAATTTCGGTCCGGCCCAATTGTCTTCTGTCAGGCAGGTGGACATGGATGGCCGGACCGAATGTCAGGCATGTCATTTGCAACTTTCGTGAAGACTGGTATTAGTATCAGGTGTTTTACAGAAGCATTCTTTCTTGATATGATCACATCTATTTCTGGAATAAGGAATTAGTAAAAAGTGAACTTAGTTAAAAGTGATTTGTTTCATTTTAATTTTAAATACATAGAATCTTAAGCATTGTTGTCACACATTTATTATAAATTATAAACATTGCAAATTTTGTATCAATCTTATCCTAATAATCTTATTGACCTTTGGAATCAATATTCATCATCCATTTCTAAATTATACATTGAGTGATCCAGGTTTAGGGGAGGGGAGTGCATAGTCCCTGGGCCAGCTTTTTGTGGAGGAGCACCTATAATATGCATTATAAGCCTTGTGATTTAAAAAAATGCATCCAGATTGCCCCCCCCCCCCTATGAGAACAGGGAGACCCTGTATGATAAATCCTGGAGATGCCACTATTATACATGTACTATAAATACCTTTTTTCAAGAAAGCCAATTACGCTAACAAACCAATCAGATTGAATGTGTTTGAATATGATGTGCACAAAATGTATTATTTAGTAAAGTGTTGCATACTTTTTAGTATTTTCTGTGTATATATTTCCTGTTTATATACCAGTATGTTAGACTTAAATCAAAGTACAACCTTAAATCAAAGGCACTATCTTAGATCTATGGCCAATAACATCACTGATGAAAAGTACTCTTCTCTCATCTATGGTCTAACATATACTTTGTAATAAAAGATATTGATTTTTTGGGGATTAATATTTCAGACCCTTTCCAAAAGGTCCTGAGCGAAAGAAAGCCTGTTTAGAAGAATTACTAAAGATTAAGCTTAGACCAGGTATGTTCTTTTCTTTTTTATATATATATCATGGTAATGGACGTTGTACTTATAAATAAGTTGAGGTACATCATTGAAATTACCATCCCCATTTCCTCTTTTTTTTTTCAACACATTTCCATTTTAATAATTGGATTTTTTAATGTTATATTAATCATTTACAGTTGATTCTATTCCGATACACTTAAACCTACTTAATGCAAGATGTTATTCATTCAATTAAAAAGTTTTGGGGAGAGTGATATACCATACATGTATTTTGTTAAATAACTGTGAGTTTATTTTTGAAGTTTATACTTTTCAGGATGTTATTTACCTTCCAATCCAGAAGCTATTGTCACGGAGATAGATTATAATTCTGGGG